>JAJEKV010000002.1:30883233-31283479 GCA_021234155.1 Isoetes taiwanensis | reverse complement strand
ATTTGCAACAAATAACAAGCTTCCAACTACTTGTCTATATCTATAAGGTATTTTGCTCATTTCCTCCTTTTTCCTCTTCATTCTTAGGACCACGGCTCCTTTGATAGTTTGGTCCTAGCTATTCTTTGGAGTTTTTCTGAGTTGCACTCTAGCATATTAAATTTCTCCAAAAGACTGAATCTATGTACTTACTTTTGATTTAGAGATATCTTCATGTTTGCTCTGTCTCTCTTTACTTGAATTCCCAAAAGCTGTGACTCCCTAAAGTACGTCATCTTGTATCACGTTCTTAAGCATCTCTTTGCAATCATTTAAAACTTCATGTTGTTAGATGCTAATATCTGATCATCAACATAAATAGCCATTATGCGAGAAATCTCCTTCTTTCTTAAGTACATAGACATTGCCATCATTAGCTAATTTTGTAAAACTTTGCTCTTTCGAAAACTTGTGAATGCAAAAATACCATTGCCTTGGAGATTGCTTTAAGCCATAAACCGCCTTCTTTAGCCTCCATACTTTTCCTTCTCCAACTTCAAAACCTTGAGCTTGTTTCATGTAGACTTCTTCCTCCAAATCTGCATTAAAATCTTTGTGTAAACATCCATATGATGTAAGTCTAAATTTAAAGCATTAGAAATGGCAATTATCATCCTAATACTTGCTAATTTAACCCTTTGGTGAGTATGTTTCATCAAAATCCACCCCTTTCTTTTGTGAGTAACCTTGTGCCACCAATCTAGCTTTGTGCTTTGGACTCCCATCTGCATTTACCTTCAATTTGAAAACCCATTTGTTTCCTATTGCATTTTTCCCTTTTGGCAGATCCACAAGTTCATATGAGGATGTCCCTTCGAATGATTTCATCTCCTCTATCATTGCTCCCTTCCATTTTTCACAATCAAGTGAGTTAATAGCCTCCTCAAAAGTTTTTTGGTGTTCAGTTCTAATACCATAAGTATTTCATTTGTGTTGTCCTTTTGAATATTTTGCAACCCTCTTTGCTCCTTCCATTCTCTTTTCTGCCAAAGTTCTGTATATCAATATTGATTTCTTGTTGTAACCTTTCTCCCTCACTTTTCCTTTTTCTGGTCTGCTCATTTGTTTCTCTATTTTCAGCTGATACATGTTCCTGCATTTCACCTTCAATATTTTCAATAGTGTTGTGAGTATTCTCTTGTTCTTCCCCAATATTATTTATCTTAGGATTATCGTATCGAGTCTTCATTATCTACGTGTCATCTTGAGTCCTTTCTTCTTCCCCTATTCTATTATTTGGATCTAACTTGTCATTTGGTTTTTCCTCTCCTTTGCATTCTCCTCTTTTTCGGATGGCCTATACAAAATGTTTTCTTCAAATGTTACATCTCTGCTTACCAAAATTCTCCTTCTAAGTGGATCATACATCCTATATCCTTTAGAATTCATGTCATATCCAACCAAGTAGGTTATCATTGACCTATCATCCAACTTTTGTCTCAAATCCTGAGATATATGTGTGTAACCAAGGCATCCATAAACTCTGAAATTTTCATAATTGGATGTCTTGCCTGACCATACATATTCTGGAATTTTTCCTTCAAGACTTTTAGTTGGTAAAACGTACAAGGCAAACGCTGCAGTTTTAACTGCTTCCTCCCAAAGAAAGTTAGGCAGACCAGCATGTTTCAACATGGATCTTGTAGCATTCATAATTGTTTTATTCTTTCTTTCAGCCACACCATTCTGTTGAGGTGTGTGGCTGCAAGTAAATTGCCTCTTTATGCCTTTTTCAAGACAATATTTGGCAAATTTTCTTGACATATACTCTCCCCCTCGATCAGATCTCACACACTTAATTCTTTTCCCAGTCTCACATTCTACTTCTGCTAAAAAATTCTTGAATGCATCAAATGCTTGGTCTTTTGTCCTTAGACAATATAATCTAGTTTTTCTGCTGTAATCATCAACAAATGTAATAAAATAACTTTTATCTGTTATGCACATCCACGTTTAATGGTCCTCGACAGAGATCTGTATGGATCAATCCTAGAATGCCATTTCCCCTTTTCTCCTTTAGGATTTTTGAACTGCAGGCAATGGATTTTTCTGCTCCACTATCTAAAATCAGAAAATCATTGTCATCAAACTTCTCATTAGCAATAATAAAAGCTTTGTGTACTCTTACCTTATCCTCTTCATCTTCAGTGACTTCTTCAAGCATGATTTCTTCTGCAATATTTGCTTCAGCATTTGCACTATTTCTGAATCTTCCCCTTCCTCTTCCCCTGGCTGCTGAATATCCCCTTGTTCCTCTTTCTTTTCTTTTACCAAATACTTTAGGAGAGGAACAATTTGAGCTTTATAGTGTCCCCTTCCTCCATAATTGTAACAATTTATTTCTTTTGTCATAGTAGGACAGTCTATCTTTAAATGACCATACTGATTACAATTATAGCATGGACCCAGCTTTCCCCTTTTCTTCTCTTCTCTCCCCTTTCCCTTTGCAAATGACACTTGTGTAGCATCTTCATCCTCCATTACTTTGCTTTGCTCAATTTCTGTTTTCATCATCCTCTCTGCCTCGATCCTTGTTCTTGCAAGAGTTCTAATAAACATGGCAAGGCTAGTTCTGACTCTTGAAATAGCGGGGACACATTCTTTGTTGGGTATAAAAACTCCTGCCCCCTCCAAGTCAGCAATAATATTATCAAATGTTTGAAAGAACTCATTTACATTATCCTTGTCAAGAAATTTCAACCTTCTTAACTCATTTTCTAAGACATCTATCTGTGAGGATGTCTTTTCCTCATAGTTTAGAAGCATATAGCTCCACATTTCACTTGGGTGCATCCCTCTTATTTTTAACACAATGCTTGAACTAACCTTACTCATTATTATTCCCTGAGCCTCTCTCAGCTTTGCGACTTCACCAGCACCTTCTCTTTCAACAGGTGTTGCACCAGATTCAGCACCTGCATTAGCTCCATTTACTGAGCTCGAACTACCTTCAGCAATGACTTCTAATGTCCTGCCTCTTACACCCTTGTCTCCTTTTTCAACAATCTCCCATAATCCTTCAACTTGTAACACATGTTTGATCTTCTCTTTCCAAACCTGAAACCCTGAATCTCCCTTAAACACATCAATTGCATTTAACAGCCCTGCACCAAACCTACTTGCCATTTATCTTAACCTTGCTCTGATACCAATGTTAGAAAATGATCAGAGAATCAAACAAAATCTCTTATTGCAACTCAATCACCATGTAATAATCTTAAACAATTTATGATTCACATGTGCTAGTAGCATAAAGCCATAATGAAAATATCAATCTTATATCAATGAATAAACAAAGTCATTCTTCAAATGTTAATTTAAATATCCACTACCATTGATAATAATCATAGGAAGTACTGTTCATATGGGAATGAAATTATCACTGTAGCATCGGGACTTCACTCAACTTTGAGTTATTCAATTCATACCTTGTCCTCAGCTAAGCTCCCGAATCCAAAAACTACCGCAGTCCGGCGGTCATGCCAGACCGCTTGCCCATTGCCAAGAACTCCGGATCTCCTTGCCATTTCGGCATTGGACCGAGCTTCATTCAAACCAAAAATGGCTCCAGGAATCTCGACCTATTGCTTGGAATATTCCATATCTTAAGTTCAATGGTTTAACCATATAACAATATCCAAAGTATAGGTCACACTCTTTGACCTAATAATTCACCATCAACCTTTAGCTTCATACCCTTAACATGCATATGATAAATTCGTCCAATGTAATCTTGCTCTTCAATTGCATTCTTGTGCATAAGCACTTCAAAAATAAACTTCTATCATCAGAACTAAACTGAGTTTAATTTAAGCACTGCATATCCATCTGTCTCAGCACTTATAGCAGTCTTAATTTGTCCTCTATATATAAGATTCTTATGCAAATTATGACATGAATTTCCAACAAGTGGTGTCATGATATGTGATGCAGCATAGTTTGCTAAAGTTGCTAAGGCCTTGGATGACGAAATTATTGGCTGGGGAAAAATTCGTTTCTGGTTTTATTCATGTTGGTGAATTCTGTGTTTTCTAAGTCTTGGAACAGATGTCACATTTGAAGGGGGAGTGTTGGAATTAGATATTCCTCTTGTTAGCAAATGTGACATGTGTCCTCCATTATCAGTTAAATATTAGGTAGATAGTATCGTTACTTTGTTTCAGGAACCTCCTTTATCTAAAGATGGTGGCGTGGCACAACCTTTTGTTGTAAGTGCTTGCTTGCTAGCGGCATAAACCCAAGCCATAAAGCCAAAGAATTTGGATCTGTGGGAACTAGGCAGACCAGGAAAATGCATAAGAATCGGCATGGCAATCACGGTGCAAGCTCGTGTGCAACACCCTGCCACTTTCTACTTCATGCCTGAAACAAATCCATTCTTTCAACCATTAACACAAAGCTCTTTAAGAAAACTAAACAAATTAAGCTCCTCAAAATTTAGCAATAAGCTGCTCAAATCTTGTATTCATACCGACATAAATACAATACTGCATCAAAATCTTATTCCAAACCTTTAAATCTTATTCCAAACCTTTGCCGAGTACCCTCCCACAATACAAAGTGGCATAATCACTTGCTTGATAAAGTTGGTAATTCTTCACAACATCATATGGACAATCAAAGTTGCATATAAGCAAGGCAACCAAGGCATCATCCGATCAAAGCACTTTCCAATTCATTATCATTATGTTAGTGTGTAGAGAAAGCAATCATTTCATTGATCCGTTCACCAACTGGTGCAATGGTTACAAATAACCTTTCTAAGCCACTAGGTAAGCAAAAGTTTATGCAATTTAGATTAGCACTTGGTGTTACACTGTTGCAATAAAATTCAAATTATCCAAAGGGGAGTGTTAAAATCAAGTCTCCACATTTATTCACATTTGAGTAAAACTGTACGTGTTTCGTTGTTGGCCTTCGCTGCTGGCCTTTTAGTTCCTTTCCACAAATCCGACAAAATCGTGGTTGGACCAAAGAAAATATTGAGTGGGCAACTGTGCTCCGGCTCTTGGAGCTTGGTCCAGTTTAATCCAGTTCGAACGGCATCGGAATCACCTTCTCTACCTCAAAACCTTCGATTGGTGAAGAAATGGCTCGACTTGTGTTCGGATCGGGCTAGATTGAGCAGAAACAGCATAGAACTTGGGGTTCACGTTTATTTCAACGTTCTTCCAATAACTTCCTGGACCAAAATAAGCCATCTCTCACACCAGAAAGATTATTTTATCATAACATGAGACAAGTAGTCAAGCTCAGACGAAAATGGATTAATTTTACTACTCTGGAATCTACAATGTAATTTCTGCTAAAATAATGACAATGGATTGAGCATGCAAATTTTTGCTGCTTTATTCTTCTCCACATGAAATGGTCATTATGGAGAACTGCTATTGAGAAGCACCACATCTCTAGCAAACATTGATCTTTCTTACAACTGACATTCAATAGCGCCCAATTTGGCAAATGTTATTCGGATCAAATTATTTTGCTGTCCACAAGAACTCGCAAATCAACGGCAAATGGTCTGACGGAATTACACTTGATGGCAGAGCATTTTTTCCAATGCATGCTTGGGTTGGTAAGCACCATCGTCTATAGGGCAATAACGAACTATTCTTACTGCACCATATGTAATCGATGGTAACCCTTTTCTCACCACTTGGCCTGCATTTAACAACATAAATACAGTAATGAACACAACTATCACAGAGGCTTGAACAGGAAAGTTGGCTACCTAAACTTCCAAGTAGTGAAAGGTGGTTCGCTGTTATGGCCCCCATCACAAGCAGCGTCACATAATGTTTCAAAACCTGGTAGCTTTGCATATGCAGAAGGGCATTTACAGCTCAAAGCATAAATACTCTGCATCCCAAGCCTATGTTTACGCATTAGCTGATAAACTTCTGAATCTGGATCCGCATTAAAATCACCACAAACTATAATAGGAAGATCATTCGTTCTTGCCAAATCCAACTTCTGCCAGCATATGAATGTGAATTTTATTTTGATTTTAGCCCTTGTTTAAAGCAAGAAAGAATGACTTACATTTAGAAGCTGTTCAGCTTGTCTTACTCTTGCCAAGTTGTTTTCAACACCTTGACTTGCCTGCAGTAAATCTGCTAATGTTTGAGCCAGTTGAAAACATACATTCTTAGCCCTACTACTTTTGAAAATAAAAACACGAAGTATAAGCAAGAAAAGTATGACCTTTAAATGTGTTGTTGCAAGAATTAGATTGCTCTTCATTGCTCTGTCTTCCAAATGGCATATGATGCCACCCTGATGAACAACTATGTCAATGCAAAGACAATGTGCTAATGTGCGGTGTAAAAAGACAGTTCTATCACAAGAGGCTTTGCATAAGAACATCTGTTAATCACATCCATGCAATCTAATTAACTGCTGCCAATTCGACATAAACTATAAGGTAACCAAGAAAATGTTACCTGGTTATATGGTGCTCCTTCAACATTTTCATACTGGAACAGCTGACTAGCTGTTCATTTGAGAGGAAAATTGTCAAAAACCTAACAACCTTGACAACACAAAGAGGCTATTGAGAATTAACAGTTGCCATACAAACATATACCTTATCACTTCTTGATTATGGTTTTTAAAAGCAAGTAACTTCTTTGTCAAGTCATTTTCAGCATAATTAATGTATAAAGGACTTTAAGGACATACTTAAATCTAGCAAAAGTTAAGTAATACAACTTTCCCATTTCAGATAGACATGGACTTTTGCAAGGAGTACTTAGTTATGAAAGACATTAGGAAAAAAAAACTGTACTTAGTCCCAGGATATGTTCTACTCCAAGAATTCCAAAAGTTACTGGTTTTCTTAAATGTAATGACAAAGAAGGCCTGAAGCATTACATAGCAAATGCAGCCGAGATTCCCGCAGAAAAATGGCACACCCATCAGAAGAAAAACCATATTTCTGTATTGCAAATAACAAATAATAGCTTATCAAAGAGAAAGCCTAATAAATAAATGGCAGCCATACGGATTTCTCAAACTCACCACTGCTGGTGACTGGTGTTTACTGTTAAAAATTCCAAAATAGCCATGTTGTCGCAATTCAGGAAAGAAGAAATCATCTGAAGTAAATGCAACAGGTTTTAGTTCAGCTGAAAGGCGTTCGAAATGTCATTTACATGCTTACTCACAAAAGTGATTAACCTCCTGAAGACATATTATATCTGCATTCGCCTGTAAAACTTCTTCAAGCAGCAATGGTGCCCTTGATTTCCATTCCAAGGTTTCTTGGCTTACCTACAAAATGACCAATTGGTTTTTGCATCATGCTCACATCAATAAGTTCCTAGACTGCGATTCTGCCATTTGGTATTTCAGCTATTTTGTCTCCTAACTTTCTAAAATCACCATAGGATAGATTAGTTCCATTAAAACAAGAATTGAAGTCATTTAGTTGTCGTATACCAATAAGCCTCGCAACAACTATGTTCTTTCCTTTAAAAAGCATACTCGTTTCACAAACTTCGTATTAAACATCTAACGCCAGCGACGACAGAATAGAGGAGTACTTTAATTGTTACAGAAATAATGAAATTGTTAGAACCATAATGCCAGTTAACTAATTGCCTTTGAAAAGAGAAGATGCGTCTTAACCATAAGAGAAAGGCATTACAAATAAGACCATCTAATCAATTTCTATTTTTAACATGCTATGGCGACAGATTGGTTCAAAATTTGGATCAAGGCAATATAATACCTTATGAAATCCACCGAACTGAGCCAATCCGTCGGCAAGAGTGTTCCATTGAAAAACCTTGAGGGGGCAAATTCTTGAGTCTGCCGTCTCTGCCGGTGGGTTGTGCGCCATGGAAGCTGCGTGTTTGGCAGGCCAGGAGCGCGTTCTGATGAAGTGCCATATGGTAGGCCATGTTTTTGTACAGCCAACAATCACAAAGAAGAATCCATGAACGGTGGATATTCCTTCCCTGCATCTTGGAGGTTATAATAGCCGTTAGAGGAACCTTGCTAGGCCCCCCTTTTTTTTGCCCTTTAACCTTGCTAGGCTTTCTGTGGTTGTCCATTTGTCAAATTGCCACTACCAACCATATGCAATTTAGGACGCTCTTTTTCCTCAAGCTATGGTCCACGTAGTACCGCCTTGTTGCATTCACAGAATCTGCAAATCCTGTCGGACATGTAGGAGCAATTGTCTTGTCATTTGGCTTGTCTTTTCTGCTTATAATGTGCCAACAACAATCCATATACATGCTCAACCTCATCAAGTTCATGTACTATTATGTAACAGTAAGTGGGTATGCACTCTTGCAAATTCTTGGATCATTCTTATCAAGAATGACAAATCGCCTCCCAAAGCCTGTAGAATCAGGTAAATCTTATCTTGACATCGTGTAACGGAAAGTGGCCAGGCATTCTTGCGAGCCTCCTGACCTGTAGAACTGGATTCTATATGACTGGGAGCTGGCAAGAATGCCTGATCCCTTTCTGTTCCACATCACAACACACAAGCTTCCTTGTTTTCCTTGTCATAACATGTTATGTGGAATGGTCTTGGGGATGACATTCCAGGAGGGAGTCCCAATTTTACCAGTCACTTTGTGATGCTAGAATGCCATATTAAGGTCTTGAAATTTCATAAGGAGAAGCGACCCGCAATAGATGAAGAATGGTAGTGCAAGAATGCCTACCCAATGTGCAAGAATACCTACTTGGCATCCATGACACAATCATATATGGTATCTCATTATCACATTCAAAATGTGGTCAGTGCCAATTTAGGTCACCCATGCTATACAAGAATGGTATTTAATGTGAGGAAAAGGAATTGGAACATTAAACGCCATGGATGTCAGGGAAGGCATTCTTGCATCTGGGCTCGCCATTCTAGCATTTGAGAATGGACATGGGCTTGCCTCGTCTTGTTTTACCTGCTATAGCAATTAAATAGCTATGTAGCTGCCAAATCTTGATCTTTACTGCTAAAGCACCACATTTGAATGGATTTACTACCTCCTCTAATTTAATCTGATCTTATACCTCGGCCCCAAATTTTAACACATGAGCATATGTCATATCCAATTGGCATCAAACTGTTCAAAACATTTTAAAGTCCCATTAAATCTTTCTAGTGTTCAATCCAGCCACAAATCCCTTGAACTTAGGTGTTAATTTGATCCCGGCCTCCTTGACGATGTGGAATGGCAAGCGATCCACCATTTCTGCATCTCATGATGCCTAATAGTTTCCAGAAAAATCGTCGACCCTAAGGGGCTCCCCGTTTTGCCATTCACTATTGGTGCATCATTCTAGGGAAAGATCCTTATGTACAAATATCATCATTTGGTACTCCCTCTGCTTGCTCTATTTTTCTTACCTCATGACTTTTCCTCCTCCTTCCTTCCCTTTTGCATAAATGTCTCGTCTCATTCAACCTTTGCTGCATCAGTGGTACCAATTGCTCTATTTGTTCTTACTCCATGTATCTCACGATGTCCCATTCGTTTGGTTTTTTCATTCCTCGATATCTTTTCATTTGTTGTGCTCTGGTCCTCTTATCTTAATCCCATTTCTCCATCCATTTCATTTGCATCTGTTTTCTTTTTTGCTCTAAGTTTCTTGAGCTTTGTTTCTAGGTGTATGCGTAGGTAGGTAAATGCATGCTTCTTTCTCATATGTTCTCAGTTGTTCTCATGGATGCCCTTATGAGGGGCCTATATACTCTCTTTTTATCATAGATTCTTAGTATCTTGTGAACGCCCTTGAGGGCCTTTTAGACATTTGCATTTGTGACTTTAGCTCTTTTACCCCAATTTGCTCAGTCCTCTATTCTCGATCCCTTATTCCATCTATTTTATTATAATTTCCTATTCCTCTCTTTTTCATCTTGCATTTTGTCTTTTTCCTCTTTATTCGTTTATTTTATCACTTGAACTGTCCTTGCTCTTCTATTGTCTTTGACTCCCTCATTTGTCCACCTCTTGACTCATCATAGTTTTTTTTTTTTTTTTTTTTTGGCCCTAGTAGTGTCACCGTCATCATGCCATTTTACTATGTTGACCCTAGTTGTTTCCTATCTGCTCACTTCGTTTTCACTTGTTTTGCCATCTCGAACCTCCTCCTTATGTGTGCCGCCTCCATTGTGCCCTCTCACTCGTTCTTATGTTCCCCTTTGATGGTGGTCCCAAAAGATCATCAAGTTGTTCATTGAGTTGTTCTCGGAAAGTTGTTCATCGAGTTGTTCTCGGAACTCTGCTTCTTTCGGATGTCATATAATACCCTTTAAGTCCCTTGGATTCATTATTCCAATCTCCATCTTTCTCTCACCATAATGGGTTCTTTGGTCCAGTCCCCTAGATTATTCTTGAGTCTCGGGATCCCTATCATTTTGTTCTAGATTATGTTGTTTTACATTTGAAAGTTCACTTGGATCACATTATGCATATCAAAGATCGTTCATGAATTTTAGTCCTTGATATTTGTTGTTATTGCTCTATTTCTTATTTTACTCCATATGTGGTCATATGTTCTCAGTGGTTCTCATGGATGCCCTTATGAGGGCCTATGCTTGCTCTTTGTCATAGGTTCTTAGTGTCTCATTGGTGCCTTTGAGGGCCTTTGAGGGCCTTTGGCTATTTGCATTTTGTGTCTTTGGCTACTTGGTCTCGTTTTGCTCTGTTCCTCTATTCTCGATCCCTTTTTCCATCCATTTCATTTTGATCTCATGTTTGTCTTTTTTCACCCAATGTTTGTTCCTTTCCTCTTTTTCCATTTTATCCCTTGAGAGATATCTTTGCTTTGCTATTGTCTTGACTTCCTCTTTTGTTTACCTCTCGACCAGACGTAGTTCTTCTTGCCTTATTGGTCCAGTCATCATGTCTTTTCTATGTTGAGCCCTTACGAACTGAAAGAGTTGTTTGGTATACGTCCATCCTGCATGATGTTCACACGATGCATTTTAAATTTCAAAACGTGGTTGCAACATCGCACATTCGGGCATGTTGTAGTTGAGTATGTGGTAAGTTGTCTTGCTTTCTTATATGGTCTTTGTTTTTATTTCAAGTTGCACTCAGTTTTTTTCATCCATTCCTCATCTTGGCATTGACCCCATCCTCGTTTATGGCATCGCCTACCAGCGTTCTTAATTGCATAATTGTTTGTCACCTTATGAAACTTTTCCGTTCTTGTATCTCGGGGTCCCTATCGTCTTGTTCCTGTAGGTTATGTTGTTTCTACTTTTGAAAGTTTGCTTGGACTGGTTATGCATGTAGGGTATATGTTTAGGTTTCTGTCCTTGTTCGTCGTAGTATTTTTTTATTATAGTACTCACTGCAGTTTGTTGCTGGTACGTTGATTCTTCACTTTTGGTTCCTGGTGCTCTTTTTAGCTTGTTAACTATGTCCGGTCTTTATGTCTTCTCTTTTTATGCATTCCATGGTGCATGGTTTTGATCTTTCTTATTTATTATTATGGGGTTTGCATTATCTTCATGAAAGTTCGGTTGAGTCTGTCATGCATGAATGATATAGGTTAGCTACTGTTTTTCTTACTTCCATAGCGTCTTGTCATTAGGTATTCTCTGTAGTTTGTTGATACATTGTTTCTAGAGTTTTGATTTCATGTGCTTTGGTGGTGGCCATAGTTGTTTTTTGTGTTCGATTTTCATGCCTTCTTTGTCGTATGCAGTCCAGTTGTCCCGGGGTTTCTTGGGCCCATTTCCCTCTATTTGCATTGGCATCCTGCCTCGTCTCATGATTGTTACATTTTTTCATGGCATCGAGTTGCGCCTTAAGTCTCTCGTGGTCTCAATCTATGATTGGGGTTTGAGGGAGGTTCCTCTTTGTGTCGAATAGAAGAGAACCATAGCATTCTAGGGATAGGGATGCCAGTTTTAGCGCCAGCTCTCTTTTTGGACCCAAGCTTTCTTTGACACAAGCCTGCTATACCACAAGCTTTCTTTGCACCTTTCTCCCATAAAAGCCTTGTGTTTTCTTGCATTCCTCGTCGGCATTTCCTCTGTGACGTTCCACGTATTTATACGGTCTACTATACGGGACACGTACAAATACAAGCACGTCACTCCCTAAAGGTACGCTACCATGGGGGTATGGGAACTTAATTGCAACCTAGGGGGTTACCTTACAAAGGATTAAATTAGCTATGCTAATTTAACACATTATTAATAATAACCTATAACCTAGGAAATTAGGATAATTACCAATTGGGAAGGCGCCACCTGCCCCAATCGATTGGGTAGCATGGGGATTGCCAAGTTTGGATGCCAACTTGACCCCTATCCCCGGGATTGACTCTCAAGATCGACCAAAGGAAGGCCGGGAGCTGGCGCCATCAACCACTGCAGAGAACCGCCATACCGGTCGTCCTCGTGAAGCTACACCTGAATCTTCAACCGCCTGGGAGATGGAGGCCCCATGGGAATGAGTCCGGCCGTAATTCAGGTAGGTGGCTATGTGAATTCTAGTTAACACTTGGTTGTGTCCGTCTTTTCTCTGTTCTTTTTGTAATTCAGTCCATAGAAACTAACCCTTGTTTGTACAAACAAGTTCTCTTTATATTCAATTCGGTTCTTACTCGAAAGGATGGATTGTTAGTTCTTTGTTTCATCTCGACTCAAACGGGGATTACGGGGGTAGAGGCCTCCAGGAAGGTGTATAGTAGTATGCTCCTAGATAGCTCCCTGTAAAGTCCCATTAGATGTGGCTCGTGCACAAGAACCCACCGGGTCCTAGATGCTATGGTCCGCTTAGCACCGGACAAGGAACACAAGTGGTGACAAGAGGGGTGGGGTCTTGCATGAGCATACAAGGCTCTGAGACTCCTACAAGGTGGGCTAGGCGATAGCCGGTCCACGAGGGCCGGGTATGGGTGCGACACTCCACAGGTGGGAAGGTGTGATCCGTATGGAGCACCTTGCACTTTGAGTAGATTTAGGGTGAGTAAGTAGGGTGCCGGATGGGGGTCGTGATGCGGGCACGTATTCTCTAGCTCACCCATGGAACCACTTGGATTACGGAAGGGGGCCTCCCCCCGCCTGCCTCATCGGACCAGCGCCATGAACACGGAGTAGGCTCGAGGGTGATGCCCGAAGTGCGCGTCTCGAGGAAGGCTATAGCGAAGCCATAGCATGAATTGACCCATCCGCAAAGTGTGCACGGGAGGGGCGGATGGAGTGGACAACCCTAGCCAATGTTCTACGCCCGATAACGCCATGCCAAGACTCCGGCCTGCTGATCTCTTGAGGCCCAGCCGTCAGTCGATCCCCACGGGAGTCTGAGCCGGGGTAGAACCTGGGGTTTGGGTGTTTTCTTAGGATTAGATGCATATTCTATGCCGTTGGTATTTTGGATGGATGTGCCACCCTTCGTGGTGGTTATTTATGTATATTCGTGCTGTGTGCTAACCCTTGTATTCATGCTTCCGCGACGTAGGAGTCCCATTGAAGGCGTGGGCCGAATGACCCCTTCGTGTCCTTCTTCGGGCCTCATTTCATCGATGGCCCGAACCAGACGGAGGGCCCTGCTCATGGTGAGATGATCGCCATGGGAGGGGAAAGTCCCGCATGTATCGCCCCAGGGGTCATTATATATTCCAGGGCGCCACAGGTGGTATCGTGAGCCCGTGATTTCGGTTGTTCGAAATCATAGCACTGGCCAAACACTAACTCGTAGCACGGTAGTTAGGAGGAGGCTAAGTCAATGTGTCGTTAGTTCTCTTTGTTGTTTGGTTTGGTGTTAGGTTAAGTTAAGAAATTGTAGCTTTGAAGTGGAGGGGCCAAGATTGGAGGCCTAGCAGGTGCCAGTGGGTAACTCAAATGACAAAGATGATGGCTCCATTGGATTGGGCGCACTCGAATTACCCTAAAACAAATCAACTCCAGCGAAAAATAGTCAAGGGCAGGCCCAAAACGAAATTCGGCGCCGCTTGCTTTTTGTCGCAACTGCGAAAATCAAGTTAGAAGCGCCTCGAAATGTCAGCCGGCGCCCGACCCGGCGGGACTCAAGTCAACGGGCCCGCCAGTCGACTCGGCGCCGCTTGCATTTCGACGACACCCGGCCGAGGCGAAACCTCAGATAATGCCATCGGCCGGACCATTATGTGGCGCGTATTTCCGCCGTATTTTTTTTAAATAATAAAATTTTTAAGTTAATAAGGAAAAAATTTTGAAATTTTAAAAGTTAATTGGCCGTTTAGCAAACCATTTTCTCGTCATTTGCTTTTGCTTTGGCGCCTCAACCGCTGAGCAGCCCTCGCCATCATGCCGGACCGGACCTTGATCTGCGCCCTTGTGCTTTGTGCCTCCTAAGCCCCCTCGCCATCCTCGCCGCTAGCCTCACTATTCCCTATGGCTATTACCAAGAGCGCTCCGGACCCGTCCACCATGAGCATCGTGGAGATCTACGCCATGATTGCTAAGCACATGGCTACTGACCCAGCCCTCATCGACATCTTGTTGGATGAGCTGGTCAATAGGTTTGAGAACAATGATAGGATTCCATATCCTGTCTATCACTTCGAGCCATTCCTCATCCCATTTGAACCACGCCCGACTCCCCTATACCCTTGTTGAGCAACTCCGATATGGTGATGATGCTCATCAAATTTTATCCTCCGAACAAGAAGGCCATACAGGAGGAGGAAGATGTTCGGATCTGAGGCCGACCGGATTAGGGGTTTTGCCAGGGAAGACGACCACCGGGAAATTGAGCGGTCTGACACAGCAGCCCGGGGTAGGGAGTACCGGTACCTCGGAGACGGCTTTGCCGTCATCGATGGCAGAGCCATTGAGGTTCCCCCATACCAATGGCATGAGGGTTCCAACAGCTTTGTCTGGGGAGAGATCCCCGACATTAGCATAGACTATCTGACCACTATTCAGATAGATATGGGTCTGCGGCCACAAAGGTACCACGCTGAACTTAATCGCCGTGCCGCAGCCCAACTTTTTGCTCAGATCCAAGAAGACCTAAGGAGAGCTCAGGAAGAGCGCGAGAGGTTGGAGCAAGAGGAGCGGGACCGACAAGATCAGCGGGACCAACAGGGAGGAGGTGCATCTGGGAGTGGCTCGACCCCAAAACCCACGCATCCGACCGTTAAGCTCCGAAGGAAGGGAGTTGCTCATAAGGCCGGCAGTCAATACAAGGATAAGTTAAAGACTGTCGGGGCTTTTGGGAAGAAGACCAGCTCCGACCGAGGAGGGCAGAGAGTGGATAACTCCCCACGGTTCTTGCCGGGCTAAGGCGGTGCCAACATCGTCGGGGCCTCGGCCCGGCCGAAGCCTCATCGGTTCCGACCCGTACCGTGGCATTCGCGGAGATCCGCGAAATTTCGAGAAGTCCACGGACCTTCCGACGTAGTAAAGTCGCCTTTCGAGGCTGCGGGGAGATCGCCGCGGCAATTTAAGACCGATCTCCATTTCCGGACCTTTGTAATTTTGGCTCCAAGAGGTCTGCTGAAGCCTACTTGGTAGCACTTTTGGTGACGCCAACCTTTGCGCTATCCACGCCAAAGAGGGTCACCATAATGCCTAAGGATTTAGCCCGCGCAGAGTAGGATACGGGGAGCAACCTTAGCCTACTTATGGGATCCGCATTTGTACATATTTTTTGTGATAATTAATAAAGAAGCTTTTATTTTGAATTAAAAGTTTAATGTTTTTTTTCTCCATGTTAAATTTAAAATAAAATGCCGACGCCGGCTTTATTAAGAGGGTTTTAAAAGGGGATCTGAGGGTTATTTTAAACGCTTCTTTTCCTCTCTCCTCTCTTCTAGCCATATTATCGCCGCCGACCTTTGCCGCCCGGTACCTTGATGGAGAGAAATGGGATCCTGAGTGTTCCCTTCGACCTTCGAGCGACCTTTGCTATGCCAACGATAGATCTCCTTGCCAACATCGGCGGCATCCGGACTATGCCGGATTCCTTGACTTTACATGGAGGAAATGCTTCCTCCTGTGTATTCCTCTAGGGGATCCTCCCACTTGTATTTGAGCGGGAGATAGTTGGCAGATGCTAGGCGGGGACACACATGCCTATGACGCCTTGAAGGGGAAACTCCGATGGGGTAAACACCACCGGGTGGTCCAACATCGTGGGCAGCGAGATCGGAAGCTACTTTTTTGCTCTAGCCATCCTCATGGACCAATACGCTGAGGATGAAACCTTGCTTGGCAGAGAAGGGCAAAGCCGCCGGAATCCTCCGAGGAGGGGGATGACGAGCATATAGGAATGGGCGACTTTGCCCGTTGGAAAGAGCTAGCAGAGGAGCTACCACCGCGCCGTGACCAATCTATAGGCTTGTCAGGGTTAGACGGCCTTCCAGTTATTTATCACCAGGGGCAGGAATACCTTCTCTTGGATGATATTATCTGGACGTATCACGTGGTGGCCGGATTTAGACGCAAGCGCAAAGACCATGTACTTTATGAGCTTGCGGAGTATTGTATGGATGATTTCATCGACTTCACTTCTACCGAGCTTCCTCCGGAGGTGCACCAGCTGCTGCAGTTCCGTCAGGAGACCCTAGAGCCGGCGGAGACTCTATTACGTCTTCGCGACTTCGTGATGCAGGAACCAGCTTCGCAACCTGCACCAGATGCCTTCACGGCTATGGGACCTCACGTCCCAAACATCAATATAGTTGAGGTTCCCTCCGACTCAGATGATGAGGGTGAAGATTTATATCATAACCCTGCGCATAAGAAGGAGGAGCAACAGGAGCTCAAGGAGGAAGAAGTCCCCATGGACTTGGATAAGGAAGTGGTCAGATCCGAAGCTCGCAAGGGAAGGTGCTCGGTAACCACCTCACCCGTTTCTTTTTGTCGGCCTTCAAATACGGGCAAGTTCTCTTCATAGCCCGGGACTTAGGGCCAGAGGCTGAAGCTTCATGGTGGGGCCTCCGTGCACTTTCTACACTCGCCGGCCACAAGAAGCTTCCCTACCGTACGTTTACGTATGTACTCGTACGACGGGATCTTGCCCTTACGGCCTTGGGCCAGGATATTGCGCCTTGGATGGGCATGAAGCTCCTCACGGCAGCCCCATTGGCCGTTGCCTATCCACCAGAGGTTGCATCTGTTGCGGCGGCCACCGTGGACCCTGGGGTAGCTCTGCTGCGACACCGACCGCCTCCACCACCTCCTAGGGCTAAGGATAAAGAGGCAGGGCCTAGTTCCTGAACTACGGGTGTTATATAAATTTTGTTATATATATATATATATACACATGTAGTTATGAGATTTTGGATTGGCAATTGTTTAAACCATATTGAAAAATGTGTACCTTATCTACTTATTAAATACAAAGTTTTCTTGATGAGTATAACTAAATTGTTTTTTTTTATGACATCCTCTTCCAAAGCATTAAAGTTTAGGGTATAGTGGAATTACAAAATGTTCTCTATTCATTCCAACTATGTTGCAGAGGAAACCATTTGGGAGTATGAGGAAAGAATCACCGACATGGTTAGGAGGGACGATCCCCGCATGCACCCGGGACTATGGCCGAGATATGGTGAATATCCAGTGGGAGGAAGGCTATGAAACCGAACCACCGCCACCGGGGAACTCTATGACCCCGACAAAGGGCTGGAGATAGTTAACATCCTTAGAGATCGAAGCCGAGGATCGAAGATGACGCGGTCGCACACGGGACTATTGGAATATGACCGAGCACCTAAGCCTTTGAGGACGCATAACGACCATCTTTGGCAACTCTTTTATGCGATGCGAAGGCTCTTTAACCTTCTGATTATCAGCCCAACATGGGAATACCAAGCAATCATTGTCCAAGCCTGGGCACGCTATAAACTCGTCCGAAGCTGTGACGGAGAGTACCTCTCCACGATCCTCAGACCTTCGCCAACCCCTAGGCTTGGTCTCTTCCGTTGTGTTTTCGTTCTTTCGTGGTTACATTGGTGCCAAGAGAACTTTAAAAGTTCCCATTGTATCATACCTACCTTTGTCTCAATCCATGTATCAATCAACCCGTTGTTATAATCAACTTGAATGAAATACAAGTATTGTCTTCTATTTGTATATACTTTTGTTCAATTAACTTAAAAAGGGATTGCACATTAATGTAAAGCTGCTTATATATTCATGAATGACTCCTATAGGCGGTTATGCATGCCCGCGCTTGGCAAACACCCTCCAACGCCAAGAGAGGCTCCCCGAACAGAATTGATGTTAATGAAAAGGCAACTCGGCGAAGTTCTGGGGCTTATGTGTTGCATACCAATCCACCGCCACATACCGGGGAGGACGGACCGAATTACCTCGCTCACCATTTGAGTCCACCTGCACAACAGCCATCTCCTCCCAGAGCTAGCCCTGTACCTGTACAGAGGAGGACTCATGCTAAGCGTCATCGAAGTTCCTCTAAGGATAGCGCCGCTTCCTCACATTCAACCACTTCGGGTTCTTCGGGTTCCTCGCTATCAGACAGTGACCATTCAAGGCGTAAGGATAAGGAATACCGAAAAACTGTTGATACAGCTATCACTAGTATATGGAAGAATCGGAAGTTGGCTCAGTTTGATGGGAAATCCAGAGGAGGCTTGAATGCGGAATCTTGGTTGGACGAAATGAAGGAGTTCGGGAAGTCCTATGGAATGACGGAGAAGGATACAGGGAAGGTCGCCACCACGAACCTTACCGGAGCTGCCCGTATTTGGTGGAAGGGTTACGCCAGAGCTAAACACCTGGATAGGAGCAGATGCAAGTTCAGGAAGTTTGCTAAGGCTTTTAAATCGCATTACGTGCCCCGTGCGCACAAATGCCAACAGATTCAGACCTTCTACAGGTTGGAACAGAAGGGCATGTCCGTGCAGGCCTACACTGACGAATTCATGCGTTTGAGGTTGTACGTGCCAGGAATGAATGAAAAAAGAGCAGTAGAGGGCTACATTGAAGGATTGGCCCCATCCATTAAACGAATGGTCAAGGCCATCGACCCAAAGTCAGTGGCAGAGGCGGAAGCTAAGGCATTAAGCCTTGAGGAAGACACGCCAAGGAGCGAAGATCGCGACCTGCTCCTTACTCGCGACCACGGCCGCCCACACCTTACAAAACCCCGCTCGCCAAGTAAAGGGGCCCTCAAAGACAATTCCTATGGACGCCAGGAGAAGAAAGTTGCTTTAGCACGCCCGGATAAAAGCGAGAACAATGCCGTAAGGAAATTCGGGGCCTCTTACGGACCATTCCTAAAGAGGAGAGAACAGCTCAGCCCAGGGATAAGGCATGCTACCGGTGCATGAGGCCCGACACTTCATGCAGAATTAATAAAATGCATCGCCACGCCAGACGCTTCAACCGGCCATGGCGACTGGATTGGGAAGATTTGGAGTCCAATCTTCTTTGCGGAGGACGAGGCTCCGAGTACATTCATGGTGCGCCTCATATTCTTGCCGCTATAGAAACAAAGTAACGCCGAAAGTCGATATTCATTATTTCTACAATAGGCCAAGTAGACAAGAAGCCCTTCATAATTTTGATGGACCACGGGTAATGCAGCATAATTTTGCTTCTCCTAGAATGGCCCAGTAATCGCGTTTGGAAACATTGAGATCCCGGACCTAAGCCCGTCCACATTAGCTAGCGGTAAGATCGGACACACTCATGGCCAGTATTAACCTTAAAATCACCGCTGCAGTTTTGCGGTTGCCTTGGGTGCCGAAGTTAATGGACATTGGCAAATATGATCTTATTGTGGGAATGGAGTTTTTAGCGCCCGCTAGGGCCCACATAGACTGGGGGAGAAACGGAGGTCACCTTCAACGCCGCTAATGGAGCACGCGGTGACAATAAAAGGTGACTCATTACACTCCGCTATGCAGTCAATGTCAATAAAGCAGCTAGGAAAAGCTATACACTAGGAATGAACTTCTTTGCCTCATTAGACTTGCTTCCATTGAGTCGGACTCAAACAAAGAACAAGTAATCGACGCTTTACCATCGAACATTGCTACCCTTCTTCGAGAATTTAGCGATCTTTTTCCGGATGAGATCCACAAGCTCCCTCCTTTTAGAGGGGTGGAATGTGAGATAACTCTTGAACCGGGTACTAAGCCTACCAAAGAAAGCCCCAGCGGAATGAGTCCTCCTGAGTTAGCGAGCTTAAGAAACAGCTACAAGAGTTACTGAATTTGGGGTTTATTCGCCTAGTGTTTCACCATTTGGCGCCCTATTCTTTTGTCAAGAAGAAAGATGGCTCCTTCAGGATGTGTATTGATTATAGGCAACTCAATAAGCATACCATCAAGAATCGCTATGTTTTGCCTAGGGCAGATGATCTTATGGACCCGATTACAAGGAGCAAAATATTTTCAAAGATTGATTTGCGCTCCCGGTACCATCGATAAGGATTAAGGAACAGGACATCCATAAGTCCGCTTTTCGCACCCATTGCGGATATGGGCATTCTGAATTCAACATCATGCCTTTTGGATTGACCAACGCCCCCCAACGTTTTTATGCGGTTGATGAATGACATCTTCCGCCAATACTTGGATGACTTTGTTGTCATTTTCTTTGATGACATTCTCATCTATAGTAAAACCTTGCAGCAACATAAACAACATCTTGATTAGCTTTGCAAAAGCTAAGGCGCCATCAGCTCTTCGCCAAGTTCTCTAAATGCAAGTTCGCCACTCCGAGGGTAGACTATTTGGGGCATATTATATCAGCAGAAGGAATTGCTACAGATCCAGCTAAGATAGAAGCAGTAAAGGATTGGCCCATCCCGGCTAATGTTTTGAGAGGTCAGGAGTTTCTTGGGACTCGCGAGGATATTATCGAAAATTTGTCAAGGATTTTGCAACAATTGCCGCACCTCTTACTAATCTCACAAGGCATGAGAAAGTAAAGGATTGGATGGAACATTGGAAAACGAAAGTCCAAGTCGGTTTTGTAAACTCAAGGATGCTTTAACATCCGCACCAGTCCTTACCTTGCTCGATCGGGAAAAGGATAAATCGGTAGCCACCGTGCTGAGTAAGATAGCTACCCGGTGGTGTCTTAATGCAGGAGGGGAGAGTTGTTGCTTACGATTCAAAGAAGATGAACGATGCACGAGCAGCGATATCCTACCCATGATCAGGAGTTGCTAGCGGTTATGCGTTTCTCCGTATTTGGAGACACTACCTTCTTGGTAGAAGATTTCAATTGGATACGGATCATCGAGTCTCCGCTATCTATCCACCCACCAAATCTGAATCTCCGTCGTGAAGATGGATGGAATTCCTCGAGGAATATGACTTGAGATTGTATACAAGCCGAAAGCACAATGTGGTTCGCGGATGCTTTGTCACGCCATCCCTTCATAACCCGCACCCATTGTAATGCCATTTCCACACTCACCAAATGAAGTTTGGGAAGCCGGATAGAACAGACCTTGGCCACGCAGATCCCGAATTGTAATATTTGGGAAAGTTTGGGTAGGGAAGCCCGTCACCGATAGAGAACGCGGAGGCATTCCGCTCATATAAGAAGGAGGGCAATTTATTATATTACAAAGATAAGTTGTGTGTTCCAGTGACTTGGGTGCGAAAAGCTGATTCTCCATGACACACACACAAAGCCCTATAGCGGTGACACATGCGGGTTTTATGAAGACTTACTTTAAGATCCGCTCCAGCTATTTTTGGCCTTCCATGAAGAAGGATATTGCTAGGTACATCCAACGCTGGGGGGTTTGTCGGCAAACCAAGGCGGAACAATTAAGAGTTCCCGGGAGTTGCAACCTTTGGATGTGCCTAACGCCAAGTGGGAAGTCATAACCATGGATTTCATTGTGGGGCTTCCACATTACTCTCCGTGGGTATGATGCCTTTAATGGTCGCGGGTCGACAAATTATCAAAGATGGCTCACTTCCCGCCATGTCGCATCACCGGACCACCCGCCGACATCCGCCTTGCTCTTTGCAAAGGAAATTTTCAGGTTGCACGGGATGCCAAGAGTAATTGTATCGGATAGGGATCCTAAGTTTGTCGATTGCATTACGGAAGGATTTCTTCGCCACCATCCGACCAAGCTTGCCATGAGTCTGACCTACCATCCTCGAGACGGATGGTCAAGCGTAGCGTGTCAATCGTGATTATCGAGGACATGCTAAGAAGCTATGTATGGAGTAAACGGTCACAATGGGCGGATTATATTTACTTGGTGGAATTTGCCTACACAATTACAAAGCAGGTGAGTCTTCTAGAATGTCTCCCTTCATGATAAATTATGGCTATCAATGTCTTACTCCGGACACATGGCATAATCCTCGTTTCTAAAGTGGAGGTCTCTCAACAACTCCTTCTAGAAATGCCCGGGGCCTTGGTGGAAGAAGTTGGGGTTACTTATTGGCCGCGACGTAGTTAGGAAGAGTCTAGCGGATAAGCACCGAACCCCACCGAATCTTCAGGTGGGCTTAATCGGTTTGGCTTAAAATCAAAGTAAAACAAGCCAAGCTTAAAATTGGTAATCGAAGAAGTTGGCACCCGGATGGGCTGGGCCATTCAGATTCTTGAGCGTTATGGGAGAACAAGCATATCGCTTGGACTTGCCACCCCGCTTGAAGATCCACAAGGTCTTTCACGTGAGTCTTCTGAAGCAACACACCCCTGATCCAGAGGAGGTTTTGGATACCCCTACCCTCCTAGAAATGACCTGAAGAGCATTTGGAAATAGTGCCCAAGCTCTTCTTGATCGAAGCTTACAAAACAGACCGGAAAAGGACTCAAATGTTGCAATGTTCGGTCAAGTGGAAGCACTTACCGGTTGAAGATGCTACGGGTGATGAAGATAGACCTTGAGAAGCACTATCCGGACTTCATGCGGGAATCTCAAGGCGCACCATCAACGATGCTATCAACCCCGCCTCCGTGGTAAGCTTGAAGGCTTGATTGACCGAGAATCATGTTTTAGAGGGGTAGACGATTATATGATAGTAATAACCGATGATGAGATCACCTTCGTGTTCTCTAGGGCGTGGTGTATTGTTGATGTTGACATGACCTTGAATTGCTAGGAAGGCATCTAGTAAATAGCTGGCGTTCGTTCGCTATAAGAGGAATTGCAAGTCGTACACATGATAGATTCCCTTCTAGATATTTTTTTCTTTTATTTCTAGGGGTGGTCCCTGCAACCACAACTTAATCATACTATTAACCTACGGGTATATGGTTGTGTGCAGGCCAATGAACAAGTCGTCACCTGCATTGTATAGAGGGTTGCTGATGACCCAACTTGTCCCGTATTGCTTTTGCTTTTGTCTACATGTATGAATTTTGTTGTCGGAATGTTTTAAATGGGACTCGGTCCTAAACTCCTTTGATCATAAGTTTGTATCGAGCACCACGGTGCTTGTACTTTGATATTTTAACTTCAATGTATTCTTTGTTCAAATTACTATAATCTCAACGATATCATTTATATTCTTAACTTCATTCTCTAATTGAGTGCTTTACGTATATGTATTCAATTAGCTAACCCTAATGCTGAGGACAACATTATTTTTAAGGAGGGGAGAATGTGACGTTCCACGTATTTATACGGTCTACTATACGGGACACGTACAAATACAAGCACGTCACTCCCTAAAAGGTACGCTACCATGGGGGGTATGGGAACTTAATTGCAACCTAGGGGTTACCTTACAAAGGATTAAATTAGCTATGCTAATTTAACACATTATTAATAATAACCTATAACCTAGGAAATTAGGATAATTACCAATTGGGAAGGCACCTGCCCAATCGATTGGGTAGCATGGGGATTGCCAAGTTTGGATGCCAACTTGACCCCTATCCCCGGATTGACTCCGAAGATCGACCAAGGAAGGCCGAGCCGAGCCATCAACCACCGCAGAGAGAACCGCCATACCGGCCGCCCCTCGCGGAAGCTACAAATGAATCTTCAACCGCCAGGAGATGGAGGCCCATGAGAATGAGTCCGGCCAGAATTCAGGTAGGTGGCTATGTGAATTCTAGTTAACACTTGGTTGTGTCCGTCTTTCTCTGTTCTTTTTGTAATTCAGTCATAGAAACTAACCCTTGTTTGTACAAACAAGTTCTCTTTATATTCAATTCTGGTTCTTACTCTGAAAGGATGGATTGTTAGTTCTTTGTTTCATCCGACTCAAAACGGGGGATTGTGGGGGGTAGAGGCCTCTGAACCGTAGTAGTAGTATGCTCCTAGATAGCCTCTGTAAAGTCCCATTAGATGCGGCCATGCACAAGAACCCACCGGGTCCTAGATGCTATGGTCCGGGCTTAGCACCGGACAAGGAACACAAGTGGTGACAAGAGGGGTGGGGTCTTGC
Source organism: Isoetes taiwanensis (assembly GCA_021234155.1). Classification (NCBI taxonomy): domain Eukaryota; kingdom Viridiplantae; phylum Streptophyta; class Lycopodiopsida; order Isoetales; family Isoetaceae; genus Isoetes; species Isoetes taiwanensis. Next base: position 31,259,122 of record JAJEKV010000002.1, on the reverse strand, counting down.
ATGAGCATACAAGGCCCCCGAGACTCCTACAGTGGGCTAGGCCTGATAGCCCGGTCCACGAGAGGGCGGGTATGGGTCCGACACTCCACGGGTGGGAAGGTGTGATCCGTATGGAGCACCTTGCACTTTGAGTAGATTTAGGGTGAGTAAGTCGGGTACGGATGCGGGGGTCGCGGATGCGGCACGTATTCTCTAGCTCACCCATGGAACCACTGTGATTCTGGAAGGGGACGCCTCCCGACCTGCCTCATCGGACCAGGCGGCCATGAACCTGGAGTAGGCTCGAGGGTGATGCCCCGAGTCCGCTGCTCTAGAAAGGCTATAAGCGAAGCCATAGCATGAATTGACCCATCCGCAAAGTGTGCAATGGGAGGGGCGGATGGAGTGGACAACCCTAGCCAATGTTCACGCCAGCCAACGCCATGCCAAGACTCTGGCCTCACGCTGATCTCTTGAGGCCCAGTCGGCCGATCCCCACGGAGTCCGAGTAGGGGTAGAACACGGGGTTTGGGTGTTTTCTTAGGATTAGATGCATATTCTATGCCGTTGGTATTTTGATGGATGTGCCACCCGCCGTGGTGGTTATTTATGTATATTCGTCTTTGTGTGCTAACCCTTGTATTCATGCTTCCGCGACGTAGGAGTCCCATTGAAGGCGTGGGCGAATGACCCTTTCGTGTCCTTCTTGGGCCTCATTTCATCGATGGCCCGAACTGCACGGAGGGCCCCGCTCATGGTGAGATGATCGCCATGGGAGGGGAAAGTCCCCGTATGTATACGTCCGAGGGTCGTATATATTCTGGGAGCGTCACATCCTCTGAGCTGAATCTTGTTGTTGTACGGAGTTTCCCCCTTCCCACTTCTTACTCTGCTATATGGATTTTACTTTTCGTTCAATGTTGACCGATGGGCTTACGCATTTTCCGGCAACAGCACGTGGTGCTACGGAGGGCACCAAGGGAAGTCCCCAGGTCGAGCCTATATTTTTCTATCTTGGCGTAGCCTCGTGGCTTCGAGGATCCTCATGGATCATCTCTTCAATTTTCAATATTGTGCTCTTATATTTCTAATCCAACTTTATAGTTTGCTGACTCTTGGCCCATGGATGGCTCCTGACACAGTTGACAGTCACATATAGTCTGATCTTGCAGTTTGGAGCTCATTGATGTGCATGGGGCTGTTTTTTATACGCCTTGGGGTCGAGCCTATATTTTCCTATCTCGGTGTAGCCCTATGGTTTTCGAGGATCCTCATGGATCATCTTTTCTATTTTGATATTGTGCTCTTTTATTTCTATTCCAACTTTCTAGTTTGCTTACTCTTGGCCCTCTGATGGCTCCTAACACAGTTGACAATCACATGTTGTTTGGTCTTGCAGTTTGGAGCTCTCCGTCTGCAAAGCCAGGTCACAAAGTTCATTTGGAGGCTCCTCCTTGGTAAAGTGCCTCTCCTGGCTTAAGGTTGGTGCGGCAATCACTTCTGCAGTGTCTCCCCTTTCACAAGACAACTATCAAGCCTAGTCTCCCATGGGCCTTGTTGTATCCTCTGCATCCATATCCAAATGCTTCTCCATTCCTTAAAGGTCTGCTTGCTTCCTGGGATGCGGTTAGATCTTTATTCCATGTTAATCCCCAAGCTTGTGCTTCATTGTCAATGTCATGCTGGTGGCTTCCCCTTCAAGGTACGCATGATCAGCAGCCTTTATGTGCACTTGTATATCCAAAGACCCAATGGCGTTGGCGGCTAGCTGGGGTTTTAACGATTGACTTGGTATGATTCTGGTCATCTTTTGTCATGGGAGGCTTTTCAGACGAGATTTTTGTTATACAGATGGGATCGGCAAATCTGGGCTGGGGTGGCTGATTTTTTGTCATCCAGCGTGAAAGCAACCACGTGCTGATGTGCCTATTTGGATATGTGATGCGTGTTAAGCCGGGGAAAATTTTGTTTCTTCTACTGCATGTTCGCTTTTAGATTGTGAGCCTCTTCCCCATCCCAAAGATTGGCATCTTCAGGTTCCTCAACCACAGTGGAAAAGTGTTTGGATGTGGACATGGGATAAATATCTCCACCCTAAAGTGTCAGCGTTGCGATCGCAAATTCTCCATAGATGTGTTTGAGTGAATGTCTTGGTTCACAGGATAAACCCTAGAGTCTCATATCGTTGCCCTCTCTATTGCCAACGTGTTGAAACTATTGAACACTGCTTCTTCTTATGTCATCACTTGGGCGTGGTTGTTCACTCTTTTCAATGTGTCTCTCACTAGCCAGGAGATCCTACTTGCACTTTATCCCCACGCTTGGCCTAACTTGCGTAAGCGGGCATTTCATCTTGCTTCTAGTTGATTTTTGTGGTCTATCGGCGGGCGGCGTTTGTGTATTTTCCAAGGTGCACATATCTCTGATCAGCAGCTTCTCCGTTGTGCTCAGCAGAAATCAAAGCTTATCGTTGCTCATCTCTAGCTGATGATAAAAAAGAGATAATTTGGCAGATGTATTTACGGTGTTCTTCTTATGCATAGACGGGTGTTTTTGCCTAGTTGGGTCAGCCTATCCACTAGGGTTTTATTCATGTCTGTGCATTGTGTATTGCACTTGTTCTTGTCAATAAAAAGAGTTTCACGTCCTTCAAAAAAAAACATAAGGTTGCTTTTTTATCGAGCGGCCAAGAGGGACACATGGAGCGGTATCTTAGCGGGACGGATTTGAGTCATTGCTTGGATGGGTGGCGCGGTCTGACTATTGCAGTTTTTGCAGTTCGGAGCATTATAGTATAACGACTTTCTGAATGTTCTATGTGGGGGCCTGAACTCATTGTACACAAATATCTTATATATCAGGTGGTCTAACCCGGGGTTGCATTTGTTGTTTTATTCATTTGGGGTTTATCATTTTGTTCCTCTCTTCACTCATTTTGGGGTTCATCAGTTTATTCCCCTATGGGTCATTGTACTCATTTTTTCATTCAGCTCAATGGAACACCATTTCACTGAAATGACCCATAGGGGAACAAACTAGTGAACCCCAACGATATATAAGATAATTGTGTACAATAACATTTAGAAAGTCGCTATACTATAATGCTCCGAACTGCAACAACTGCAATAGTCAGGCCGCGCCACCCATCCAAGCAGTGACTCAAATCCGTCCCGCTAAGATACCGCTCCATGTGTCCCTCTTGGCCGCTCATATAAAAAACAACCTTATGCACATAGAGCTCCAAACTGCAAGACCAAACAACATGTGATTGTCAACTGTGTTAAGAGCCATCTACGGGCTACAAAGTTGAACTAGAAATACAAAAGCACAATATCAAAATGAAAAAGATGATCCATGAGGATCCTCGAAAACCATAGAGCTACGCTGAGATAGAAAAATATAGGCTCGACCCGGAGGCATATAAAAAGCAGCCCCATGCACATCAATGAGCTCGAAACTGCACGATCGAATCATATGTGACTGTCAGCTGTGTTAAGAGCTATCCACGGGCCAAGAGTCAGCAAGCTATAAAGTTGGACTAGAAATTTAAGATCACAATATTAAAAATTGAAGAGACGATCCATGAGGAGCCTCGGAAGCCATGGGGCTACGCCGAGATAGAAAAATATAGGCTCGACCCAGGGGGGGCTTTCCTTTGGTGCCCTCCAGAAACACCACATGCTACGCTGGGAAAAATGTAGAAGCCCATCGGCCAACATTGAACGAAAAGTAAAGTCCATATAGTAGAGTAAGAGGTGGGAGGGAAGGAACTCCGTACAACAACAAGATTCAGCTCAAAGGAAACGCCGATGAGGAATGCAAGAAGACACAAGGCTTTTATGGGAGAAAGGGCCAAAGAAAGCTTGTGCTATAGCAGGCTTATGTCAAAGAAAGCTTGGGTCCAAAAAAAGAGCTGGCGCAAAAACTGGCGTCCCTATCCCTAGAAGGACCAGATACAGAGCAATCCAAGCCCATGTTGCTCCATTAGTAGTGCTTGTTGACAGAGCCAGTACCCGGCAGATTATGACAAAGAGTGTGTTGATCAGTACACACACTATGTGTTGGGTGGTAACCATAGCTTTAAGGCACGCAGGCAACTTCCCGGTGGCCACTTCCGATGAGCGTATCATACAATATACTCCCAATTTTGAATGCTTGGGTATTTTTTCACTTTGTTGGCCTTCGTTTTTTCTTCAGCTATTTATCAAAAAAACTAATTTCAATTACATGTGCAGAACAAGAAGAAAAACAAAGACCTTCCAGAAGGTTTTATGCACCATTTGAAGCTTGCACGAGAAGAACGGACCTTAGCTGATAGGAGGCAGTTAGCGGTTGAACCCTCCGTCTATGAGAAGTTTACCTTGTTTTAAAAACACAATCTTTTTTCAATCGTTCAAGGCGGCTGCACTAAGTTGGTGGGAACTATCAAGCGCAAAATTTTACCCTAGTTACGGACATATCAAGGGCAACTGTTATGAAGACCTACCTTTCAGGAACTTTGAGTTCAATAGTTTTATAGATGGTCTGAAGCAGATAACAACGGCTACACACTAGCGGTTGGTGGTGTTCCACTCCAGTATGCAAGCAGGGATGGTCGAAGCCAGCTTTAAAAATCATTTCGGATCCCCTGCTCAAGCAGGCTATGAGAATTTAGTTTGATGAGTCTTTATTCTAGAATACAACTTCTTTCCCTTGCTATTCTGGAGTAGTAAACTTCTTTCCTAGTTGCTAGATTGCTAACTACACTTTTCTTTCAAAGGTACAAAACAAATATAAATTACCATGCTGGAGGCCCTAGGTTGTTAAGCAAGGTAGAATACCTTCATGTTGCCTACTGGAGTTCGACGGCAAAAGGACAATGGAGCACTTCAACACTACTGGCTGCTCTGACTTCTCTAATGTCTTAGAGTTTCCAACAGTGTTGCAGAAGCTGCAGGACCCAAGTGCATAGGGTAGAATTGTCAATCACTATCAGAAGCCCCAGAAGCTAATCAACCATCTTATTGACATGTTTTCACGTCAAGGAGACTGGATACTTGATGTTTTCTCGGGCTCTGGTACTACCATAGCCTGTGCACTTAAGAAGGGTCGCAACTGTGTGGCAGTGGATATAGATAAGGAGGTTGTGAACTTTATTAAGATGAGATTGGCTGCATTATCTAGTTTACCAGACGAGAATCAAGAGTTAGGTGCCAAGTCCTCATCTGATTTCACCAAAATGACATCAATACAACCGCCTTTTACTAGCTCCACAGAGGATGAGGTCACTTTTGCAGAGCTGAAGGAAGTGGCTCTAGTAGTGGAAACTGAAGACAACACTTCTAAAGCGCATGTGAAGTCACCTGAGCAGGAGAAACCGGTTCAAGAGAACATTGCAATTACAAGCACACACAATGAGAAAGATTATTGCAGGATGGAGGCCAGACCTTTAGTATTCTAAGGTGTGAGAAGAGGGTTGAATAGTTTCTGCAAATCAATAACTGAAGGTATATAACCCGGGTTGTGCTTCAGGTTCTCATGTTATGGTCAAGGAACTTTTTCCTGTAGTACTGCGCCTTGGAAGAAGTAGGAAAGGTATGCTCTTTGAGTACTGGTATCCCTTCTTCGTAGCTAGCTCTAGTTGTGTCTGTTGGATTGAAGGCAGGCAAGCATCTAAGATTATCGCAGCATGCAGTAATGGGTTGGATGTGTGGATGTTCTCAGTTTGTCTATGGCAGATATCTATGTTATAATGTGAATCTTGGACGGTGGCATGCCTCCCCCGTGTTGCCCTCTCCTATCCCAACTAGGAGGAGGTGTAGCTTCTAGAAGTGGTATGTGACAGGAAATTGATGAGAGGGAAGAGGTCTAGGAGGCTCGTGGTATGGGAGAACCATGGGTTATCACAACTATGGTAGAGTATGATAGAGACAAAACCTAGGCAGGTGGACTGAATGAATTGTGGGGTAATGGACCATCCTTTAGGGGAGGCTTTGATTGATGTCTCTATAACGGGAAGACGGTGAGGATGACTATTCTCCTTGTAGTACCTTTATGAGACAGTGTAGATCAAGGCCGAGTTAACGCGTGGGAAGAAGTTCTCTATTTCTTGTTCTTTGTTAGCCTGCATTTCCGGATCAGCAGCACAGTGTGGTATTGTCTCTAGGTCATTATCAGATCTCCCCTTAATTCGGTTTCTATGGCAGTGCTACTCCCTAGATCTACATCTGGGTTACCTTTGTAAATACTTCCCATCTGGCGACCATGTGCTTTTCAATTCTTTCTATCCGGCCTATTGTGGAGCCTGAAAAATAAGGTCACAAGGCTTTGTACTATTTTTACTATCAATAGAAAATGAAAAAAAGCTTGCCTACAAAAAAAAAAAAAAAAAAAAAAAAGAGAAAAGATTATGATATTGATCTTTGACTTATTGTGTGAAAACAGCTTTTTCAAATTATCATTTTGCATGCAAGATCGAGCTCGGACAAATTAAAAGGGCATGTTATATAACCTATCACATGTTAATAAAGGCCACAAAAGCTAAGAAATGATTTAACATTTTGTCTAGTTTAAGGAATCTCCACAAAAAAAAAAAAAATCTATCTTGCTTGGCTCTTCTAGAAAGAAAAAGAAAATATAACTTGATTAAATTAAACACACCGTTTTGTATTACCTCCAATATATAACAAAAAATGGAAAACTTTGTGGTACTCTCAAGCGCATCTTTTGAAGATATGCCTATGGATGAAATAGACATTTTTGAATGCAAACAATTATAGAGTGACACTTAGTGGACCAAAATTTTAAACCTTGATCTTTCTGCTCATATTATGACTCTTTGGAGGTAGCATATATTCTACAATTATGTGTGGGCGATAAGTATGGTGATAGAACAGCATGCATATGGTTAGGATGGTATTTGCTTATGGTCTTTTGCTTAAGATGGCATTAGCTTTCCTTATGTCTAAGTCTAATGCACAGGGCAGTCATAAAGTCATAATGCAGAAATATAGTTGTTAATTGCTCTAGCATGTAAGCTTATGTGTAAATAGGTTTGATTTGTTGGCCTTATGCAGAATGGGTTGCTTATAGGTTAGTCAACCAGGGCTCAAAGGGTTGTTTTAGGCCAGCTTTCTAATGTATTCGTATTGCAGCAGAAGTTTCTTGCATTTTTAGCATAGTTAACGTCAATATTTGCAAGATTCCTACCTAACATGAAAGTTAGATCTCTGGAAGTTCTTTCCAACGGTGCCTTTAGTTAGATAAACAGAGTAGTATCGAGAGATTTGCGGCCAATTTAGTATGACTGTAATTTTTAGACAGCAGAAGGTTTTGGTATTTTTAGCATAGATAGGCTCAAAATTTGCAGAAATAGTACCTAAGATGAAAGTTAGATATTTGGAACGGCTTTCTAACAGTGTATTACTTTTGACAATTGGAGCCGTATTAAGAAAATTAGGGCTAATTTAGTGCGACTATAATTGTATGACAGCAAAAGTGTTTGGTATATTTGGCTTAATTGTATGACAGCAAAAGTGTTTGGTATATTTGGCTTAGTACAGTTTGTGGTTTGTCTTGCTAAGTAGATGTGTAAAATTGTAGGGGTTCTGATCTAAAAGGAATGGATTCTAACCTTATATTATCATCCGGTTTGTGGTAGCGGTGTAGCAGAGGACCATGGAGGCCATTTGATGCCTTTTCCTCTGTGATTAATTCATCCCAGTGGATTCGGATTAGGTGCTGCAACATTGGAGCAGTGTTTAAGAAAATTACTAATGAAAAGAGTGCAGTCTGTTGTTACGATAGAGCACCCTGAAGAATGAAGAAAATGTTCAAATAAAGGACATCATACCTGCGGCATTTTGAATCAAAATGACGAACTTTCAAAGTCTGATCCTCCTTTGTAATGGCAAATGCTATTGTAGCAAGCATTCGTATATCTCAGATTTTAGCTGTGAGCATATGTCAAACATGAGGAGCTTCCCATTTTCCAAAATGGAGAATAATAAAATCATAAAGTTTATCCATCACATGAAAATGCAAGGATGCAGATTGCGGGGTATGGACTAGTTTAAACTAGGCTTCATTGGCAAGGGAAAATTGCACCGTGTAACCTAGGTTGGAAGCAAAAAAACACAAAAGCAAAAAGCGATGGAAGCAAAAGGCAGGCGGTGAAAGAAACTGGATGCCGGAGGCGATCTGGGATTCACTTAGGAAGCAAAAACCCATATTTGCATGAATAAACCGGATCAAAAGCATAAACTAAACTCCAAAATGCTGTTCTAACAAAAACAAAACCGGATCTGTATAAGGCGAAAGCAGTTCACGGATCTTTGGGGGTTTAGTATGGCCATTCTTCCATATCAAAGTCGGACAAGGGAAATGGCACCATCGCGAGTCTACCATACTTGAAGACCACGGTAATTTGTTTACGGAAAAGAACCTAGGGTTGCAAAGAGCTAGCAAAGGCAAAAAACTTAAGCAGTAAAAAAAAAAGCGGGAGTACAGACGGATAATAGGAATCGAAGCTATGGGTCTTAACATAGAAGGGATTAAGGCAAAGCAATCCGGCAATCTAGAGGCTTAAACCGGGCTTTATCTCGAGAAAACAAAAAGCGGTGCAAACAGGTGAAAAAACCAGCAATAAATTAACCCGCATTATGGAGCGAACTCTAGAACAGAAAAACAGCTAAATAGCGAGTAAATTAAGAACTGCAGCTGTAGCAAAAAGAGAGGAGAAATCAACGCAACTTCCCCTGTGAGATAGGAGCTTGGCGGCGTCCTTCAAGCATCTCCGTGGGAAATTTTTGGTTTTTTTCTAATTTTGCTAGCTCTAGATCTGCAAAATGAAGATCTAATGGTAGAAGGTAATGCCACATCATTTTTGCTAAGGTGGAAGCATAGCGTGGATAGGCTAGAATTTGAGGAAAGGCGGCGGGGCTTGGTTAGGTTTGGCGTAAAAAAAAAAAAAAAAAGATTATGATATTCATCTTTGACTTATTGTGTGAAACATTTTTAACATTATCATTAACGTATCTTCTAAAACTGATATTGAAAATTTAATTATTATTATTATTATTATTATTATTTATTCCTATCATATTTTGGTATTATTTAGGTTTGTCTAGATTACACAGTCAACTGTTAATTTTGCTCTTTTCAGCTAACAAATGACAGAAAAGGAAACAATCAGGCACATTATGGTTTCAAAGTTACACTTGTTGTCTGTAGCATTCTAGTGTTAACATTAACTTCTCCTTCAAAACTGATGTATTTAAAATTCATATTAATGCTACTGTTATTAATTCTTTTAAACTAAGATGTTTCTGAGGTCTTCATTTCATGGATTGTATAGTGAACTATAAATTTTGCTCTTTTCAGCTGTGATATTACACAGAAGGAAAGTGTACACCTATTGAGAAGCCAAAATGTAAGAAAAAAAAATTAACCTTAGGAAATCCTTTACCTCGGCCAAAAAGTTCACTTCTAGGAGCATGCCATATTTTTTTAAGGGAATCTTTGAAATGGGAGTTGTGCAACACTCCCTATGATGCTTATGCACTTCAAAAACATTTAAGCATGTCTATGATATCAAAACTCATCTAAGAAATGTAGTTCTTATCTTAGATTGTCCATTCATATTCTCTTCACATGCTCACATCTGTAAAACTTAGGCCAGATCATCGTTCCCTTGCTTACATTCATTGTTGCAAGTTGCAACACAAAGATTCCACAATCGTTTCAGGTGATTGCATTGAGCATATAAGAAAGGTGGATATCACTGGCAGAGTGTTTTGGGTCCTGCTCTAGTCCAGACTGCGCTTCTTCCTGCTTAAACACAAATGTATGTTTGAATTCCATCATCAGGTATTTATCCTGAATGTAAACGTAAGCAAGTGGCTCCTTCTGCTCTATCCTTCCCATGCATTTTTGTGATAACTGTTGCCCTTGCATTTTTGTTCATTGTTACCTTGTTTACGTGGAGATGTGAATTTTTTATGGCTGCAAGGGTTTATGTTAGAAAGAAAGCGCAAGCAACGAAGTGCATATTACATTGGAGCTATCAAGTATGCTTTGTTGCTTCCCATGCTATGCAAAGGAGAAGTCTTACTTTTCATGTTGCATGCATAACATATCAAGAGAGAGCAAAAGATTATGCAACCCTCAAATCATATTCAGGTCCAGAATCATTCTGAGAGTTAGCAGCAAGCATTTATTTCATTTTAGCACTAGAAACATGTTTGCTTAAATTGTCTTTGATTGCCTATAGTCCCTTTGATTGCGCTTCAAGGCCTTTTTGAAGGCCAGTGGACTTCAAACACCCTGTATCTACTGATGGTTTGGGCATTTCAGTGTGTTTTTTCTATGGCTTTTTTGTCTTCGTCTCTTCTTTATTAGCATCTGACTTAATTATCAATTAGGGCTCTTCTCCAGAAGCAGACTCCTGCATGGAACCTGCACCATCAAATCACATTTAGCGTTGTGATCATTCATATTCCCATTGATAGCATGATCTTGGTTTCTTAAGGTTGACCAACTATTATCTTCCTTCACTATCTAAAATGGGATATGTTAGCTTAAGAAATGCCAAAACAATAGTTGTATGATGGCGGCCACAAAGCATATGAATGAATCCGTCCAAACTACAATTGTATCTTTATGTTAAATCTATAAACACTAAAACCAAAAATGCTTATAAAGGCTGGCTGCGTGGGCTTCGTCAAAAGGCAATTAGCATGGTGCCATATCTGCAATATAAATGCTTTAGTTATAATAACGCATGGCATGTGCCAAAAATGCCTGTTTACTAGCTGATTACGTGCAGTTGCATACTTGGACCTATTTTTGTGAATTCCAAGTAGCTTTTAAGCCTGGAGTGTATTCGTTTGTAACGAATCACAATTATTCATACTAAGCATGTCTAGCTTGTCCTTTTGCATATCAGCATCCACATTACATGGCATATAATAGATGGGAGGAGAGACCAACAAGTAGGATGAAGGAACTTATGGTCATAAACTCATCAAACTGGACATCAGAAATCACTCTAGCAATCCTAAATTCATTGCTGGCAATTTTGTTTGAGCATGTTTTGCAGGTAGCTCTCGAGGACAGGCGAGGTAACGGTTTACAGATTTGTTACGCTTCGTTTATATTTGCTCTCTGTTCTTTGTTGGAGAATGTTTTTAGATTGAATCATCAAGTTCCATAGTGTTCCCAACCTATTTCATGCACATCCTAACAGAACCACAATCCTTTCAAGAATTTTTCTCCTGTTGCATCTTATTGTCCAGATTATAATGAAAAATTTTAGTTTGTTAAAGCTAAGAGCCAAGCAATTACATCACCGCACTTAGATTTATTTGGTTAAAGATGTACTCTAATAGTACGGTGTGTACGCCTATTTAAATACATGCAATAATGTCAATGTATATTTGGGATTGTCCAACCATTGTGACAGGATGCTGCTATGCAGATACAAAGCTATGTTGTTTGAAACACATGATGTTTCTTCTCATAACAAAATATTTTATTTTGATGTTGCTTCGATACTTTTTGTGCCTTCAACTGATAGATTTGTGCTGAGATTGTGGACATTATGTAATGATCATGTTTTTGCAGGTCACAAGGAGTATGGAATAGAGGCTACAGACGTTTGTTCCCATGTATTTTTGCATGAACCAAATAATGTCCAAAATTTTGGCAAATCAGTAAATGTAATACGTGTTGGAGAAGAAACAATTGCAGAAAGAAATCGTCTGCTTCTGTGAGCAATTTGTTGTTGCAATGTCAAGTTTTGTTGGATAGGCCTACTTTTTGCTGCAGAATCTAGGCCTGCAATGAACTCCTAGCAGTGGAGCTTACACTCCCTTATGTTTTAATTGTAATAAACGCCCGTGATCGTGCGGACTTGAGGACTGATAGTAGATGCACTTCCTCAAACAATCTGGGCTGTTACACTGGCTTATTTGACTTGGAGTTTGCAGCATAATAGTTGTTGACTATTTGTGGAGTGTTAGACAACCCCATTTCGTCCCTTCTCTGAAGTTCTTTCATTTTCTTTTGTTCAAGAATATGCTGCACCAGATAATGTCTATTTACTATGCTACGTAATTCTATATGGGGAGCTTCAGAACTCCTCAAGGTTGTGAAAGATCAAGGAGCTGAAAGAAAGTTGTTTAAGCAAAGGAGCATGCACAGTTCAGGCAACGATTGAGCCTATTTCCTTATAAACTAAACAAATCCATAGTTGCTATGTTTCATTTTGACTTCAACATAGCTTTGTTTTATGCAATAGCCTTGTTTCCTTTTCAAAGCATTATTGTTATTACGCCCCCAAAATGACCGTTACAAATATTTTGGCAAAGGTTTGGCAGAAAAAAGGGGGATGGGATTTATTTCTTTTGTTTCATTTGTTAAAGCCAATGGTCTGGAAAAGGTATGCAAAGGTAGGTTTTGCCTGGCACGATGCATCCATGGGACTTCCAAATATGGCCCCCCTGCATGGCAGCGTGGCGGCTGGACTATATTTGATCCCAAAGCAGCATCTGCTGACACCGAAGATGGTCGATGATAGATTCGGGCAGGCTCAGGTGATTTGCATGCAGTCGGAGTGATGGTGTACTGTTTTCTTGCCTTTATTTTTTGTTTCAAGTTCAAAATTCAGATGAGGCATCTTTGATTTCGACAAAGTTGTCAAAGCCAGGGATAGAGTTGTCGAATTATATTTTTCTTTTGTGCTAAACTTCTTGTGATTCGAAATCCTGATGCAAAGTCTTAATTTTGGCCTGATGGTGAGACAGAACCCTGGGTTAGTGGGTTCAAATCCCACGATGCAAAAGGCCTTGGTGAGTCGTAGGGTGCCATTTTCTGAAAGTTGGCCTTTGGTAAGAACACTGCTGGGAGAGAGCCAGCATGCATTCTACTATTTGTATTGCAGAATAAATAGGAATTTTCAACTATGATAAGAGTATTGCCACTCTTGTGTTCGATTTGCGAGAATTGCAGGGTTTTTAGCACTTTCCATTTGTCTTCAAATTTGTCTGATTATGCAGCACCTGCTACACAATCTATGCCAGCCATTCCGTTATGTCAATCTTTCATATGTACTAATTTGCTCATGAGATCTATGCAGATGTTCTTCTGCACGGATTCCTACTATTGGTAATTAATGTCATGGGAGAGGTTGTTTGCTTTGGCAGCAATGGTCACATCATGTGCTTGCATTAGGGAGATATTCCCATATGTATTTGATGCCGTATGGGGAGTTTTTTGCTATATAGGGGTGTGAGGTGTAAATTCCTCCATCCTTGATCTGCCATATTCCAGAGATTGTTTTGAAATCCAACTATGGCCTCTTTTCCTCCATTAAAAACTTCAATTGTCACATCATTTGCCAAGATTAAAGTCCCATTCATTTCAAGACAAAATATCGCTGCATAAGCCTGTAATATTGTGAATCGGCTCTCCTGAGTTCTTAATAACAACAAGTGGCGAGGATCCATATTTCCATCCGTTATGGCTTCGTCAAATAAGTAACTAGAATTTATAATTCTAATGTTATTCATATCTTCCTCCTTGAACGACACAATTGAAAATAAATGATCGGTTCCAATGTGTCTAAGAAACGCCACTGTCTGTCTACTCCTTGCACCAAAAACCAATGCATACACGAAGCAAGAAATCGTGACCTCCAAGCGTAGTCACACCCAAACTCGAGTGCGACTAGTGTCAACTCCCTTTGCCCCATCCATTTATAGTACGTAATATAGTTGATTGTAGCTCAATAAAAACGACCTAGATAACGGAAAGAATTAACTCCCAAATTTGTGTATTCTATGGCTTAAATACAACTCTAGAAAAGCCGAAATAGATACCTAAGACAAATCACTATTTTGGACTTGAAATCATGAAGATAAAGACCACCTTCAAATAGATCAATCTCAAATTGTTCGTAAGAGAACACAAAACATTAAAAAGGAAAGGGGGGGTGTTGGGGGAGGGGGGGGGGGGGGAAGGCTGGTAGCGATATTATCATCCTCAGTGATGATAATATCTTTGCGAATTTGGCTTGCATTAATCTCGGCAAGAACATGGAAAAAGTCGAATGTTTCAAAAAGCGTTTAACCATTTTTCGATTTCTCAAAGTATTAAATAGAGGTTAAGGAGAATATCGAGCGTCAACAGCTAAGGAGAGTCTAATTATTCATTTGTTACAATTTCTCCATAAGTTTACACATGGACCTAGGAAGGAAATTGGATTAATCCAACAAACGTATCCATTTGATTCTCAGTCAAATGTTGTTGAATTCTAGCGTTAGGTAAAAGGCAAATATTCCGAATTTCATACAAAGGACCGCTCTGTCCAACTCTGGCTAAGGAGCATCTTGACTTTTAACACCAAATACGCGTTGAAACCTACTTAATCATCTTTTGGGCTTTTTCTATAGTAGAGCTAGGGTCACGTTACTATCACGATTAATCCAGCGAATATGTCCATTCGAACCTTAGTCGAATGTAGCTATAGCTAAACTGTATTTAAATATAGGCAAAGGACCATATTGAATGTTAAAACTAAGTAAAAGACGGATATTCCGAACATTATACAAAGTGTTAAAATAGTCTCGATCTAGCACTGATATTGCAAAGTTGCCATATTAAGCAAGTATCCCTAGAGATGGCCTATTAAGCTACGTATAAGGATCAATCAACATTACACAAAATCATAACTTTTAAAGCAAGAAAAAAAACGGAATAAGAAATACAAAGTCGATCTAAGAATAAGATATACACAACACAAAAGTCGATCTAATATTCTAACATCGAAAGTTTCGACTTTGAAAGAAAAAAATAAAATAAAAGAGCAGCAGAACAACGAAGGAAAGAAGCTTAGCATCGGCATATCGACATACCTGTGGGCGATCAACCTCAGTTGCACAGGCTACCAACGAAATGCAGATGACCAAATCTGCACACAGCTACCTATCATGATCTTATCCTGAATATTCCATACACTACAGGTAATAAATATTTGTACTTACACTACAACATAAGACACGATAAATGCTCAATAAAAATATTAAGATCAAATCTTCTTATTCAATATAGTACCATGTATATCAAAATAGTCAAAACTACACTCAATAAAATATTCCAACTTCAATCTTATAATCCACTATATCAGTTTCCACCTTGAAGATACCCGTAGGTTCAATGGTTTTAGTGTCCAAATACTTTTCGAGGTAATAAGATATGACACTAGCTGGCTCATTTGTTTGCATATACTCTACCCTATCGAACCATGAGCTAGAGACAAAGCGTTCCACAACCAGTGCATCAAATAGACGTTCTAATGATCCATGTATCCATCCACATTGCACATGATATAATGCATCATCACTGTCTTTAACAACAAATTTATATAAAAAACGTCTTCACTTTGTGGCGACATCATGACAATAGTCTTTGGTAATTCAATGCCCATCTGGACTTAGGTAACAATATACGTCAATAACCTAGTTGGAACCATATACAATACACGTTCATTAATTATATTCAATGCAATGAAAGAAAAATGCTAGTTTCATATTAACCACTCCAAGCTTCAACAATGGAACAAAATGGGATAATATTCACCTTGCATATAATTAGTGAAGGAGAAGAGAAGCGCTCACAATAGCTCTTCAAGTGATCTGAATGGGTTGACACAACCCTAAACCCTTCTATTTATAGGATGGAGTTTTCTCGGATGGTCGACACATATGACTAATCTACAATTACAATTTGCATGTAATTACAATTGCATGTAATTTCTCGGATGGTCGACACATTACACTTTGCATGTAATTATTAATATCATTGGATATATATTTCATATCCATAATTATCCTAAAATGGATATCATTAGAATTCCATATATATTGGGATTGATATCTTATCTTATAATAAATATGCCAATCATACGAGTCATAAATGCAAGATCTCGTATATATACTTCATATATTTCATTATCCTTATATCATGTAATAAATCTTGCAATGATTTTGATTCATAAATGCAATTAAAGCATGTGCGAATTTAACATTTATATCACAATATCACATGTCTTCTAGAAGGTGTATTTCACACGAATATGCCACGTGTACTTAATCATGTCAAATTGTACTTCCTATATTTTGATTCATAAATGCAATTAGAGCACGTGTGAATTTAACATTTATATCCCAATATCACATGTCAACTTCTAGAAGCTGTATTTCACACGAACATGCCATGTGTACTTACAAATCATGTCAAATTGTACTTCCTATATTTCATTATCATTGGATGTAATTTCAATATCTTGAGATTGACATCATGTAACAAATCCGGCAATGATTTTGATTCATAAATGCAATTAGAGCATGTGCGAATTTAACATTTATATCCCAATATCACATGTCAAGTTCTAGAAGGTGTATTTCATATGGATATGTCACGTGTACTTCAAATTGAGAACACATAACATTGAAAACGTGTATGAGATCACAAGGCAAATAACTAACATTAAGTTGGTTCTATAAGTTAGCACATAGCTCGTTAGAACCAAGTTTGTAAAATTCGTTCATCTACCAGAATACCATAATATGAAGAGCTGTCTCTTACATTGTTAACAAAGACTGTACCAAAATTGCCAACAATGTTTATAATGCCAAAAATAAGGCCACCAGTACTAAGCATTGTTAAGTAAGAACCACCATTGTTATCATTCACTGGACCGCAAACTTGTGTTGCATGAGAAAGAGGTTCTGTACAGATTCTTCTTTTGCTTCCAATTGCTTGGAGCTTGTGGTACACATCGCTTGGGCTCAGAAATGCAACCATAAATTTTACCTCTGCCCAATTCTTGAAAGTTGTTCTAAAAAAAGGAACAAAAATAAAAAATTCACAATGTCTAGGATTTTATTTCGAGAGTACAACCTTGAGACATAAGATCGTCTAAAAAAACCACAAAACCAGCTAGAACCTATTCCCAAGACTACAACCTTGAGACCTAGAATTGTTCTACAAAACCACAAAACCAACCCTCCACGTCACAAAAGTTCAGTGCAATTTCCTGCAAACTACGAAGTAGGAAGCTTTGTTCCATTTAGGAATTCCTCGTCGAGTTTGCAGCAAATTCTGAGGTAGAGAAGGTTTGTTCCATTTAAGAATTTCCAGTCAAGCTGGCACATCACAAGAAATTTCTCTAAATATTTTATGCATATTTTTCTATAAGGATAGTACAAATTTCCTTTGGGAAGTCAAAATATCTAACTATTTGAAGAAACGTCACGAAATTTTCGATGGGGTTTCAAAGACAAATTTCCTTTGGGAAGTCAAAATATCTAACTATTTGAAGAAACGTCACGAAATTTTCGATGGGGTTTCAAAGGTCTGCCGACCACTGTTTGCGATATAATACAAAGCCCCTCTTAGTCTGTAATATGCTTACAACATAAAAAACAAATTAGGCAAACATTATTAAAAGTCGATCCCCAATGGAACAACAAAACTGCCCCACCATGAGGGAGGCTCAAAGATCAAACCAAACAACAAATCTGCCCACCATGAGGCTCAAAGGCCGAACCAAACAGACAATACAGCGAGGACTTAATGCGATCGACTTCATGAATAGAATAGCTATTTTCTTTGGCATTGGTCTCGGCCAAAATTTTGTTTTCGGCATAAAAATGAGCATTGTGCCTCCAACAACTCGGCCTCAGACCATCCACATTTTGTTGAAGACTACAAAGATCATTTTTCACTGAAAAATACTGATTGGTTGATCGAGGGAAAATGTTGTCTTCAATTCCACTCTCTGCTCTCTACAAACGAACTGAATTCACTTATTCTAGACAAACTGGCAGTATACTATCTCTTGTGCAGCTGACAAACTGGTGGATGTTGACGATGATGATATGTGGCTCTCTGATAGGCCACGCCCAGGGCTAAAACCTGCAAAACGACGTTCTAGTGTCAAAGTACATTCGTCATGTTTTCTTTAACACTAGAGTTGTCTCAGGGACCTGTTTGGGTTTATCAACCCGTGTGGGTCCCTCAATCCCTTCTCCATATTAGGGACTAGTTCTTCATGATACTTATGAGATTTTAAATATGAACACCTGAATTGTAAAACTAACTCGAAGTTGTACCACCATATTCAATAGCAAAATCAAATTCTTCACAAGTTTGGCACAAATCGCACCTTGAAATACACTCAATTCAATGGTTTCGATGATATGTTATAATCTTATGACACTCAACATGGAATACAAATTTCAAGATAACATTAATTTTCTATGAACGTAGCCTATAAATGCTACTCATTTTTCAAATTTCATGTGATTTCATACAAACTTGACATATCAATGAGCAAATCATAATTTCAATCCTTGAATGACCCAGTCGGGTCCCTAAGAAATTTCTGAAAAACAGACATCCAGGAACTATTTCATATCCATGATATTTGAAATAGAATAAGAATATGAAGATACTATTATTTTTCAATGGAGATAGATACTAACTACTACATGTCTTACTAAATGGATTTCATTTTTTCAAAAAGTGGAGTAGTACTATGAATTTTCAAAATTTTAACACTCGGGGGACCTAACTGGGTCCATAAATAACTTCTGAACTTCAAACTTTAAGGAATTATTTCTCAAAAATTCTACCATAGATTTTTCTAATTCTTCTTGTGATAGATTTCTCATATCATGAACTACAAAATGAAAGAATTAAAATTCCTTAGGAAAAATCATATTTGCAAAATAATGTGAGAAATGTTAAAGACTTTGAGAATAAACTTGACCCCTTTGCATTCGGCTCCACATTACGGCTGGTAATAGAAGCTTTCTATATTTTTCATAAATTTTTCCTTATATGTACAGTCATGGAGGACAACATATTGTGAGTATGTAGACAAATTCTTTATCTCGGAGCTATAATAGAATTTCAAAAAAAGTGTACGAATGAACCCATTTGGGTTCATCAAGGGACAACTCTAGTGTTAACATATAATCTACCCCTATAACAAGTAAGACATCGGAAGTGTTATGAAAAAGTTATAAGGCAAAGTGAAGGCAAGATCCATCACCTGAATAGTTGCACCACTGGCATACCAGAAAGGCCTGCTGACTCCATATACTGCCAAGCCACATCTGAGCTTCGCAATATTGTTGTAGCCCATGTCCACTTTGTTTCAAAGAGAATCATTAAGATAAATGACACCAATTGTCTGCCAAGAAAATGGAAGACAACAACATCTACAACTAGATCTACATTTAAATTATTCTTTACTGTGCTAGAAAAAAACGAGAGCAAAAGTACCTGAGATCACTGGCAAATTATTCGGCATAAAAAATGAGCATTGTGCCTCCAACAACTCGGCCTTAGACCATCCACATTTTGTTGAAGACTACAAAGATCATTTTTCACTGAAAAATACTGATTGGTTGATCGAGGGAAAATGTTGTCTTCAATTCTACTCTCTACTCTCTATAAACGAACTGAATTCACTTATTCTAGACAAACCGGCAAGATATACTATCTCTTGTGCGGTGATAATTGGTGGATGTTGACGATGATGATATGTGGCTCTCTGATAGGCCATGCCCAGGGCTAAAACCTGCAAAACGACTTTCTAGTGTCAAAGTACATTCGTCATGTTTTCTTTAATGTAAGACATCGGAAGTGTTATGAAAAAGTTATAAGGCAAAGTGAAGGCAAGATCCATCACCTGAATGGTTGCACCACTGGCATATCAGAAAGGCCCGCTGACTCCATATACTGCCAAGCCACATCTGAGCTTCGCAATATTGTTGCAGCCCATGTCCACTTTGTTTCAAAGAGAATCATTAAGATAAATAACACCAATTGTCTGTCAAGAAAATGGAAGACAACAACAACTACAACTAGATCTACATTTAAATTATTCCTTAGTGTGCTAGAAAAAAAAGAGAGCAAAAGTACCTGAGATACAACAACACTGCCAATGAAACCACCCTTTATAGAACGACCAGCAGTGTTAAACCACTCAGAATTGTGCTTGGCTCCCACATATTCTTTCTCCAGCCATACCTATGAAGATCAACTATCAGCCAATGAACATATTCTATTTGTGAAATTCAGTTTAAGCCCAAAAAAAATTTTAATACCAAGAAGGAAGTGAAAGATGCAAAGAATGCTCTGAAACCCAAGACAACACCATACCCAACACCTTGCTGACGTTCTAGTGTCAAAGTACATTCGTCATACATATAATCTACCCCTATAACAAGTAAGACATCGGAAGTGTTATGAAAAAGTTATAAGGCAAAGTGAAGGCAAGATCCATCACCTGAATGGTTGCACCACTGGCATACCAGAAAGGCCCGCTGACTCCATATACTGCCAAGCCACATCTGAGCTTCGCAATATTGTTGCAGCCCATGTCCACTTTGTTTCAAAGAGAATAATTAAGATAAATAACACCAATTGTCTGCCAAGAAAATGGAAGACAACAACATCTACAACTAGATCTACATTTAAATTATTCTTTACTGTGCTAGAAAAAAACGAGAGCAAAAGTACTTGAGATACAACGACACTGGCAAATTATTCGGCATAAAAAATGAGCATTGTGCCTCCAACAACTCGGCCTCAGACCATCCACATTTTGTTGAAGACTACAAAGATCATTTTCACTGAAAAATACTGATTGGTTGATCGAGGGAAAATGTTGTCTTCAATTCTACTCTCTGCTCTCTACAAACGAACTGAATTCACTTATTCTAGACAAACTGGCAGTATACTATCTCTTGTGCAGCTGACACACTGGTGGATGTTGACGATGATGATATGTGGCTCTCTGATAGGCCATGCCCAGGGCTAAAACCTGCAAAACGACTTTCTAGTGTCAAAGTACATTGCTTGCCATTACCCAATATATGTCATTAACACCAAATAATATTTTCAGCTCAATCAATCTACTATTAATATAAGGGTTAAGGAAATATATTACCTTCTCTGCAGCTAGCCTCAAATGACACTCCACCTGTTTAATTTGAGGCATTTTTCTCAGCTGGCATCAAACTTTGACATAAAAGCAGCCACTAAGCTTTAGCAGTTGTAGGCATCTGCAGATCCGATGGGAAATAAGTGAAAAGCAGGTCAGAGTCGTCTACCAAGGATACCTATCTTGCCGGCCTCAGACTTCAGAGACGAATGCACTAGAAGATCAACTATTTTAAATTACCATATTGCTTGTTTCTTCAATGGGTTCTTCCAAAAGTAAGAGGCTGCACATCTTTAAGGAATGGGTTCTGACCAAATTCTTCCATGGCATATTCTGCTTCAAATTCACACTGAAAATTCACAAGTCCAAAATAATGCATCAGCCCGCTTGTTGGTAACCCATTTGAATTTATTAATCTGCCATGAATTTCCCATCCATAAAAGTAACATGAATTCAAAACGGAAAAACTAACTCTGATATTCCAACACAAATGTCGTATGAATCATACAAAAAACGATATGGATTGTAAACCAGCCACGTATATACATAACGATTCCTAATTATATTATTATTACAAACACGCACGTTGTATTTTATACTTTACATCGGACATTGCCTTACATAAGAAGGAAAAAGGATGATAGATATACAGCTCCCATATTCACAGCTTTTACAAACAGAGACATCAACACTAATCCATATTATTTACAAACCAATACGAAGAACTGTCAGCTGGTTCCTTAATACAACGCTTACAACGTCCATACTCATCGACTTCATCATCGAGGACGAAGCAAAGACAGCTATTACACACATGCAAACTGTGATAACCAAACATATATGGAAGCACAAATGTAGGGACTATCTTTCGTAAAATCACATAATTCAAACGATCCAACATTTCCAGGCAATTCAAAAGGGAGATCAAACACATTTCCTTCATCGACGGATCACTCTCCTTATCAACAACCAACTCTTCAGAACATCAATTCTTTTTACATCATTACATTCGTGTGGAATACAACTACCAACACTCTCTATCACCCTCACAATCAAGAAACCAAGACTCAACTATAGTCGGGTTCATCAAGTTTAATTCTTTTTGCATCCGAATCAAATGATCCATCCAACGAGCAAAGAAGCCACCTCTCTTTTTCTTTCTCTTGTTGCGGACTTTGCAAGGAATAGATCGCTCCATCGATATGCAACCAACCGTTAACTCATCTCCTCCATATATACCTCCCGGATAAAAGGACCATAAATGCATTCTTATCATGTAATCATATGATTATCTAAGATATATTCCCCAGTAATCCATTAGGGATTTAGATGTCCACACCATAAGCTAACAAAGATTCGGACCTAAATGGAGGCCGATTAGCCCACAAACCATAAGGATCTACATATAAATGCATTCTTATCATGTAATCATATGATCATCTAATAATTATCTAAGATATATTCCCGTAATCCATGAGAGATTTAGATGTCCGTACCATAAATTAACAAAGATTCAGATTCTAAATGAAGGCCGATTAGCCCACGTTGCATCCATTATTCCAGCAATTACCGGGTGCATACCTGGTCCAACAACGACCTGACAATAGCTGATCAAAGTTCAGAGAACTTACCTGATGCAACTGGATCAGCATCACATCCAATAGAGCGCCTCATCGAATGCCTAATCGCCATCATCGCGGCTCCTCGACACTCTAGGTTAAATGCCTAACCGCCAGCATCGCGGGTCAACCTCCGACCCATACCTGATAGACACTCTGCCATAAATGCATAATCTGCAATAAATGCCCAAATCACAACGCGTCATGCCAATATAATTTGTAAGGAAGATATTAGACGCGGGCAGAAAAATGTATCTGCCTTATAATAGGAAGGATAGGTTTTGTTTATTTGTCACAATTGTTGTAAAGATATTGTCACAAGTTTGACATCTTCTAGATTACGATGTAGCTGGAATTTGACTTTGCATCAACATTATGACAGAAATTGAAGCCACAAACTTGACACAACTGTTGACGCTATTGTGGCGTATTTGTGACAAATGATCACGACAAGTATTGCGTCAAGATTGTGACAATAATTGGGGTTTGACAGGTTCAGCTTGTGTCAAAAATTTTGACGTTACTTTAGACACTATAGGTACCTTTTTCTTGTATAGTAAAGGGGAAGAGGAGGAGATGAAAAGAAAGATCCATAGCCAAAGTGATTGACCTTCAAATATAATCCTTATTAACCAGACATGGCTTTGCAAGACATATAGTAAAGAGACGTAAAATAAAAAATCCTTCCAATGAGAATTTGTAAGTGCCTCGTCTGATGATGTATAAAAGTAATGCAACTGGGAAAGGATTCTTGGTTTGGTAGCAACCAGTGTTAGCTGGGAGCTGCAAACCAGGAACCTTGGACCAATTGTATTACCCTTACAATATCATAAGTGGGGAGCGCTCTGAGATCTTTTACCTGTTGAAACCTGAAATCTTCGAGCTGTTCTTGACCTGCTGAGATGATTTTTGCAGATGGATCCTGCAGATTATCATTCCCTAGAATTGGAGCATATGATGTGGCTGCCTCCAAAATGCACCACCGGAAATAATAGAGACCCACTTATTATATTGGTACAAAACATTTCTTACTTATTTACAACTCACTGCTGACCCATAATGCAGTAACACTATTATTATTGTAAGTCAAGTGAAAGCATGGGGATTATGAGAGTATGATATATAAAAGAAAGAAAGATTATGATGCTCTATGCAACAGTTTAAGTCTGTGTTAGACCCTGCCCCAAAAATGGAATATATAGAATAGAATAGAGTTTTTATCGTCCACGGAGACTAATTGGCCTATGGGACCCAACAAGAGGCGCAAAATACTAAACAAGTTCAATATTGATAGAACCGGCCCGATATAATTGAGCGATGCCTATGGGGTGCGGTGTAAAACCTTAGAGACGTTAGGGCCCACTCAAGATCGGTTGATTTTCCTAAACTCATATTCCAACTCAGATTCAAAGACATGTAACTAAGACATGCCGTGTTTGAAGAGTATTAGATTTGACAAAGAAGACAAGACAATGGCCCAAATGTTATATGCACGTGATCATATTTAAAAGGGTTTTCAAAAATGGAGGCTTCCACCAAATGCCATTTGAACAACAAACTTTTGAAAAAGAAGCAAGGCAAGTCTTGGCCATATGAGGACGGAAGCTGAACGGCCATATGAGGACGGAAGTTATAGATGCATACTGAGGCCATATGCTACAGCCAGATCTCTAATATATTGATCAAGTGGCATACCCTCTGAAAAGTTGCTTTATTTATTTCAACAAAAGAGATTGATAATAACATAGTTTTTATTCTCTGTATCACATCACGCTTACAATTAGTCACAAGGCAAGTTAGTCAACGAGGAACAGATATGGCTTGCAAAGGTATAGCTCTTGGCAAAGATAACCCAAATAATTCACTCATGTCCAGATCTTGGGCAGACTGACCTGAAGGAAGGCTCCAATTGAACTTCTGAAGCAGATTTGCCAGAGTTAATTGGATCATGCAAATAGCCATACTCCACGCAGGACACATTCTTCTACCTGATCCAAATGGCAGCACATCAAAATCTTTGCCCTTCACATCCTTGCTGCTTCCTAAAAATCTGTCTGGATTGAACACTTCAGGCTCGTCCCATGTATTGGGATCTCTTCCTATTGCCCATACATTCACTAGCAATGTGGTTTGCTTTGGTATTTCAAAGCCCTCTACAGTGCAATCTTCTGTAGATTCGTGAGGCACAAGAAGAGGAGCTGCAGGATGCAACCTGAAGGTCTCTTTCACAACACAATTTAAAAAGTCCAAACTTGAGAGGTCTGATTCCTCAACCATTCCCTTCATTCCAACAACTGAGTCTATCTCATTCTGAGCCTTTTTTAACATGTGAGGAAATCGAAGAAGCTCTGCCAGTGCCCATTCTACAGTTATTGCTGTAGTATCTGTCCCTCCAGTCAGTATATTCTGCACTTCATAGACAGAATACTTAAGCAAACATGCAAGCAGTGTAAAACCATTATTCTTGGGGAACAAACACTGATTACCTTAAGAATGGCTTTAATCTTGTCATGGCTAAGCATCCCATCTATGTCAGTCTCAGTTGCAAGAAGCACATCCAGCAGGTCTTGTTTCTGACCTGCAGATTTCTGCATATGTTCATAGATAATATTTTGTAATAATGCATCCATTTTTTATGAGCTCTTTTTGTCCGCTCCTGGTAGCCCTGAAGATCAAGCCATGATAGAAAAGGCAAATAATCCCCAAGGTTGAAAACACCAGCCAGAATAAATGATTCCCTACTTAATTCTCTGAAATACTCTGCTTCACTTTGAGATTCAAAAAATCTTGCCTCCTAATGCTATTTGAGTGATTACCCGTGTGGATAAATCAGAAAGCACATGATTCAAATTGATAATCTTACCGGCTTCGCTTTCCTTTCGGATTAAACTCACCATAGAAAGAATCTCATTCTGGCGCACATGAAGAGTCTCCGCCATTCGCTTAGGAGTGAAGAGCTCCATGACACAGATCTTTCTCATCTGGCGCCAGTGGTCTCCATAAGGGGCAAGCCCCAAATCGGTATGGTCGTTTAAGAAGAGCTTTCCAAAGATGGATTTGGGCCTAGATGCAAAAATTTGGTCATGGTTCTTGAGGAAAGTTTTGGCCATGTGAGGCGAGGATGCCACTAAAGTGGGTTTTGAACCCAGTTTGAAATGCATAAGAGGGCCATATTTTAGAGACAAATCTCGCAGAGACCGGTGAGGGAGATTTCCCAACAAATATAGATGACCAATTATAGGCAAAGATGGTGGCGACCGAGGTAAATTTCTCCTTGATGATGCAACGAACTTTGCAATCAAAGAGATAAAAAGAAGCAACAAGCACACAAGGAAGATGTCCATGTTTTTGTTATGAGCAAGCACATATGAAAGTTTGTCTATGTTCTTGTTATGTATACACGAAAAGTCACTTACGTGGCCTTTCTGTTGTGGAAACAGGGCGGCGCGCAGCACTGCGGTAACGTGGAGGAGAGTTAGGGGTTGTTCTGCGCCATGCGTCCTCAATACGATAGTCGAAGCAGAGATGTCGCATAAAAAAAAAAAAAATAGAATATTTGTAGTTGTACTTCTCAGTAAAGAAAGTCTGCTAAAAATTGCCGGGTGGCGATATCTCATTGGCATCCAGGGTAGAACGCCCCCTAACTGTCCTTTACATAGAAGAATAGATTTTTTAACGTCCACATGCGACTGGAATATATTCTAAGGGGTGTGTGGACCTTAAGGTGCTCGTTTCCTTCAATATAAGAAAATATATTATATATTTTAAGGCCTGATTTTGTCAAACTGTAAGGTACAAAGTTGCCCCAATGATAGCAACTCTTACACATGTCCAATTTTTATTATAAGATATCTTCTATTTCTTACTAGAAAAAGTGCCTAGCGTTGCTGGGCTTCTCACCGGGCATAAAAAATGTTGAAATTGTATTGAAAGTGGCTTCAAGTTGATTATGTGATGGCAAATATTATCTTCTTGAATAGAAATTATTTGTCAAAAAATGGGAAAATAAAAGTTGTCATGTCTTTTGATAATACTGTTGTGAAAGACGCCATGTAAGTAAAGAATCAGTAGAGAAATGTAATGGGCATCTGGCATTACTATCTTATTTCGAGGAGAGCTGCATTTTTTTGAAGCAAGATGAAGTTGCAAAGATTTACTTATATTGGAGGGACTAAGTTGGTGGAACACGTCGAAGACAACTGGAAAATATAAAAACATTTTCATACACGGTATTGTATGATGTTTTTAATTCGAATACGTTTCTAGTTCAACTCCAAGCTATATATTTATATTTTTATCCTTAGTAAAAAGCCCAAAGAAAAATTGGAACTGTGTTAATAATTCTTCCTATTGCACATATTTGGTCTCTTTTTTGGCGTGATTGGACATGTGTAATGCCTTTTAAGCATTGGGAGTTATTTATAATTGAAGGGTTGAATACTCAGGCAATTGTAAAGTAGATGACACCGCATTGATTTGTTCATATCTTTATGAAATTCAAGTGAAATTGATTGTTGATGGTACGTGGTTTCTAATGGTTGGCCCGGTGTATGCAGGATTATCGTTTATAGATGTACGTCTGGCATTGTCAGACATAAGTATCATTTGTACTATAGGCATCCATGAAGTTGTAGAGATTCTGTGAAGTTGTTGATCGTACTTTTGTTTGAGATTGTCAGAAGAGGGAGTTGTAGGAATGTAGGAATGAGATTCGATAACATGCACTTCTTCTATTTCATGACAATCGACTCACCTTTTGCAGTTTTCGCCTTGCTGGTATTCCATCTTGTATTGTGTCTTATAGACATCAGAAAGGGAACGTCCAATGTTTTAGTGTAGCCATGAAATCATAACTAACTACAACTTATAAATTGAAGGCCCATTGAATTGTATTATTTATAGAGCTTATTGTAAACCGAGATAATGATGTTAATCCTTGCAGAAGTCAAGGACTTATGATCGTTAATTATTTTTGTCTATCACATCAATGGATCTCCCATCAACATGGCATAGAATATTAAAATTGTGCAAGTTGCTGGGCTAAAAGACAGTTTTGATATCACATAGCTTTTGATTTATAACGTTACTTCTTTTGCTTTCACCATGTTGGATAAAATAGTGGTGATGTTGAGCATTAGTGGGGGCATTTGTAAACCCAAGGTGATGTCAATGGTTCTTGTAAATGCCTTTCATCAATTGTGCATGGTTAAGAAATCGTTTGAAATGTATAGGTATGCTAGGCACTTTATATCATAATTGAAATGTATTGAAACATTTTAAACATGTTCTTTATTGTCACTATCTTTTTGCTAATGCTACATGTGATAGTGTATTAACTTAAGCAAATCGTTGATTTAAGAGCAAACATCAAAAAGAAGATTCTAATATTATATAAAGCATTGCTCAAATTCTTACCTTTGAGATTCTTGCCTTTGGGTTGGAGCATTTGACATACATCCATGAGTTGAACAAATTGTTTTATAAATTAAAAATGTTAAGAATTGATGATCACAGACTTAGTAGAATTACAACTTTTCTGAATTATATGTCTAGCAAGATTCTTCTTATACAACTTTTCTTTCAAGCACTAAGGGAGCCAAGATATGGTCACTAATCCCTTATGCATTATCTAGACATATACATAAGCTTCAACCTCAAAGGATAATAATTTAATCCCCTTTGAAGAATTAAGAAGGAGACAACATTATCAGTTCAAGTTCTTAACCATAATGATCTATAAACCATAGGAATTTAAATATCATGATTACTGTAGCAAAAACCATTGACTCAAATACTGTAGCTGCTTTGACCGGCTAAAATTCGGTAAATTCTCCACTCAATCTCTCATTTCTGCTTCACACCTATGTATATATCTTCTGCATTCTTATCCCCTTATATCTTTGATCGATCCGGCGGTTGAGGGACTGATCGACTTTCCATATTGAGCCCGATCGAAGTATGCAATTATCCCACATTCATAAACTGAGAAAATCGTCCATTTGTTAACCATTGCATTTAGTTTTGCAATGGTTATTTACCTTGAATATTTACCTTGACTATACTTTTCCAATGGTTCCATGGTTCACCACATTGAAAACCTATTTGCAACACTAGGTCAACACCATAGCGTTCAACTTCACAGCCTTAGTATAAACTGTAGAGCTCAAAGCAATCTCCCAATGCTACTTATAAGCTGACAATCCTAACATTCCTCCTTCAGCTTATAAGTCCAACACATTTAATTGCTCTTTAAATTTACTGAATTTAACTTCTGCAAGTGCCTTAGTAAAGATGTCTGCTATTTGACTGTTAGTATCAACATATCTCATTTGAATAATCCCTTGAATAACCGCTTCAAATCCCATATGAAATGAATATTTAGCTCTATGTGCTTGGTTCTATCATGATGAACAGGGGTTTTCACTATAGCTATGCAACTTTGGCTGTCTGTCATGATCTCAGTGGCTTCATCCTGTGCACAATTTAATTCTTGCAATAATCTCCTTATCCAGACTAATTCTTTGGCCACCAATGAAGAAGCAGCATACTCTACTTCTGCAGAGCTCATTGCTATAGCTACTTGTTTCTTGCATCTCCAAGTTATGGCATTGTTCCTAAGAATATGACATACCCGGATGTTGACCTTCTAGTGCTTAGATCACCTCCCAATGCATCACTATAGGCGTTAGTTTTAACTTTTTCCAAGTATAACATATACCTTGAGTGGATGTTCCTTGAGATATTTCAAAGACTTTTGCACGCTTCCCAATGATTCTTTGTAGGGTTGCGACATCTTCTACTCAAGATGTTAACTGCATAGGCAATGTCAGGTCTGGTGTTATTTGCCAGATACAATAGACATCCAACTAAAGCTCTGTATGGTGTTTTTTCCATGTTTATACTTGGCATGTCTTGTGAATTTGCTGTGAGAGCATGTCCAGGTGTCATAGGTATCTTTACTACTTTAGCATCTTCTAAATTAAATCTTCTCACCATATTATCAATATGAGTCTTCTGATACAACTTGATATATTTCTGATCTCTGTCTCTGATGACTTCTATACCCAAGAATTTCTTTAGTTCTCCTAAATCTGACATTTGGAACCTATTTTTCAGAATCCATTTTGCTTCATTAAGAATATTCATGGTATGTGCAACCATTATGCAATCATCAACATAAAGTGCTATAATGCAAAATTCTTCTCCCTGTTGGAATCTATAAAGATTTCCATCATTTTTTAAATTTTCAAATCCATGTTTTTGCAAAAAATGATTCATGCAGAGGTACCATTCCCTAGGGGATTGTTTTAATCCATAAACTGCCCTGTGCAATTTCCAAATCTTATTTTCTCCCTGCTCAAACCCAGGAGCTTGTCTCATGTATGCTTCCTCCTCTAAAGTAGCATTTAAAAAAGTTGTTTTAACATCCATATGATGTATTTCCATGTTCATTTCATTAGCCATAGCAAGCAAAATTCTAATACTTGTGAGCTTGACAATAGGGGAATAAGTCTCTTCATAATCTTTGCCTTTTTTTTAGTATACACTTGTGCTACTAATCTAGCTTTATATCTTTTGCTGCCATCAGGGTTTTCTTTGATTCTGAATAACCACTTACTTCCAATCACATTTTTACTGCTATCAAGGTCAACTAGTTCATATGTCTTTGTTTCTGTAAATGAATTTAGCTCTTCATTCATAGCTGCTATCCATTTGCTTTTATTTGCACTCTGCTGAACTTCTTCAAAATTCTGTGGTAGATCTTCATCTTCTAGCAGGGCCATTATTTGCTCAAATTCAGATTCATCGCTAGTAATATTTCTTCTACTCCTCCCTTGTTCATCCCTACCATATGGTAAATCTCCTAACTTTGCTTCTTCTATAAGTCTTTCAACTTGTGTTTTCCTTTTTCTTCTGACTGTTGTTTCCTTGTTGTCATGATTCTCATTGTTAATCTGCTGAGGATGATCAAGTTCCTGTTGTATTTCTTCTTGTTGCACATCAGCATCTCGGTTATTCCCATCATCTTCTTCAATGTCAAATTCACACCCTTATTTTCAGTGTGTTCCTCCTTAACCTTATGCCCCTTCTTATATCTGTGTTTGTATAGAACATTTTCATTGAACAAGACGTCTCTACTAATAGTAATTGTTTTGTTTCTCGGATTGTAGATTCTATATCCTTGGATTCCTCATCATACCCTACTACAAATCTCATCTCCGGGCCTTTTATCATCCAATTTTTTCTCAGGTTCTTTGGGTATGTGAGAATATGCTAAACATCCATATAGCTTGTACTTGTCAAAATTGACTTTTGTATTAGGATTCCATAACAAACAAGGCAAGTTTCCACCAATGCTAGCGGAGGGCAAATTATTCTGAATTTCCACACTTGTTTTTAATGCTTCTTCCCACAAGTTGCTAGGTAGACCACTTTGCTTCAACATAGATCTTACAAGATCCAATATTGTTCTGTTTTTCCTTTCCGACATACCATTGGCGAGGACTATGTCTGCATGTTAATTGCCTTTTAATGCCATGCTTTAAACAATACAATCTGAATTTATCAGATAGGTATTCTCCACCTCTATATGATCTAATGCATTTTAGTTTGTTTCCAGTTTCTCTTTCAGATTCAACTACAAACTGTTTAAATGCTTGCAGTGCTTGTGACTTGGTTGCTAATGCATAAATTTTGCACTTTCTGCTGTAATCATCCGTAAAGGTAATGAAGTATCTTTTATTTGTCCTGCTTTTAATATTCAAAGGACCACAAAGATCTGTGTGCACCAGTTCAAGCACTTGAGTTGCTCTGATCTTTCTTTTGATAAAAGGCAATCTATTTAGCTTTCCCAAAGCACATCCTTCACATATAAAATGGTCTCGAGTTTTTGTTCTGAGAATATCCAAAAGCCTTGTTTGATCAAATGCTTGAGATTTTTGCTGTTAGTATGTGCTAGACGATTGTGCCATAATTCTAGCCCTTCTTCTTTGATTGTATTGATGCTTACAACATTATTCATTGCAAATAGATTCCCAATTCTGGTAGTACAAAATTTCAATTCATCTTTGAGGAAAATATTACATTGCATTGAGTCAAAAGTGACCCTATAGCCTAGGTCAACCAATTGACTAACTGAAATCAAGTTCTTGATTATTGTAGGCACACAAAACACATTCTGTATATTTACAATGTCACCATTCAAATCCTCAAGCTGCAGCAACCCCCTACTCTGAATTTTCTGAAGAGCTCCATTACCAACTTGTATATTTCTTGAATTTGCATTTGTAAGATTCTTCAGAAGATCAGTAGATTGCACTACTGATCGTTCAACTCCACTATTAACTACCATATAATCAGATTTGTCAGATTTAGTTTTGTCAAGAATAGCAAATTCATACCTCATCATCTTCATCTTCAGAATTTGCCTTAGTCTTTTCTTCATGTTCTTCAGTCACAAAAGTTTTTTCATAGCTTCTTCCTCTTCCTCTATTGGAAGACCTGCCACCTCTGCTATCAGATCTTCCTCTTCCCCTGCCATAATTCTTTGGAGTTGGGCATTTAGAGGCTACATGACCTCTTCCCCCACATGTATAGCAGCTAAATTCTTTTTTCAATTTGGGACATTCATTTTTATAGTGACCTTGCTCATGGCAATGATAGCAAGTCACTTTCTTCTTGACAACTAATACTTTAGGTTCATTAGACTGTTGCCTTGATATTTTCTTTTGTTCCCATTCAGTTCTCAAACAATTTTCCGCTTCCTCTCTTGACCTACAAGTATTTCTAATGAACAAGGCCAGATTTTCATTATCCACTGCCCTAAATATTTGCAATACTTGACTCCTGTCTGAGATATTCACATTTGCTCCAGCAAGGTCTGCTATAAGATTATCAAATCTATCAAAGCACCCTGAGACATCCTCATCTTCTCCTAATTTTAACCCTCTTAGCTCATTTTCCAGTAAATCAATTTGAGAGGATGTTTTATCTTCATAGTGTTTAAGCATATACTTCCACATATCTCGTGGACTCAAACCTCTCAATTTCAACCTAATTGTAGGACTTACCTTGCAAGATATGATTCCTTGAGCCTCCTTAGCTTTGGCGTACAAGGATTTACCTGCAGAGCTACTGCCCCCTGCTGTGCCTCCTCCACCTGCACTTTGTGAAGCCTGACCTGCACCTGCAACATTAATAGAGCTTGCTGAATTAGAACCAGACCGGGTCAGCACCCCTGCAGTAACATTTCCTTGTGGATCCACTAAATCCCACAAGTCTTCAACTTCCAAGATATGCATTATAGCGTCCTTCCAGATTTGGAAACCAGGACCTCCAGCATACACATCTACAGTGTTGAGCAAGCTTGCTCCAAATCTGCTAGACATAATGCTAGCTCTGATACCACAGTTAAGAATTGATGATCACACACTTGGTAGAATTACAACTTTTCTGAATTATATGTCTAGCGAGATTCTTCTTATACAACTTTTCTTTCAAGCACTAAGGGAGCCAAGATATGGTCACTAATCCCTTATGCATTATCTAGACATATACATAAGCTTCAACCTCAAAGGATAATAATCCCCTTTGAAGAATTAAGAAGGAGACAACATTATCAGTTCAAGTTCTTAACCATAATAATCTATAAACCATAGGAATTTAAATATCATGATTACTGTAGCAAAAACCATTGACTCAAATACTGTAGCTTCTTTGACCGGCTAAAATTCGGCAAATTCTCCACTCAATCTCCCATTTCTGCTTCACACCTGTGTATATATCTTCTGCATTCTTATCCCCTTATATCTTTGATCGATCCGGCGGTTAAGGGACTGATCGATCGAAGTATGCAATTATCCCACATTCATAAACTGAGAAAATCGTCCATTTGTTAACCATTACATTTAGTTTTGCAATGGTTAATTACCTTGAATTTACCTTGACTATACTTTTCCAATGGTTCCATGGTTCACCACATTGAAAACCTATTTGCAACACTAGGTCAACAGCATAACGTTCAACTTCACAGCCTTAGTATAAACTGTAGAGCTCAAAGCAATCTCCCAATGCTACTTATAAGCTGACAATCCTAACATTCCTCCAAAGCTTATAAGTCCAACACATTTAATTGCTCTTTAACGGGGACCTTAGGACCATTTTGAAAAAACATTTTTGTTTTATTTTTAATGGTTGGGCCAAATAAAGGGATTGAAGGGTTACAAAAAAGAGTAGTGTACATAAAGTATTCATGAACCTGGTTAGGATAAGAGAAAAGTGCCCCTCAAAGACAACAGCAAAATAGCAAGGCTTAAGAAGGTGACCATTTGAACAAGCTGGTTGGGCCAAATAAAGGATAAGTGTCAAGAGTATTCATGGTGGTTGGGATAAGGGTTGAGAATAGTGTACAAGAAGTGTTAATGTTGAGTTCTTGGCATGAAAGAACCTCGCTTAAGAAGGTGATCTATGAGAGATAACCGCCGGATGCTACAAAGCTGCCATGCTCAAGATCACAAAACAAGAACAAGGCAAACAAACATGTACAAAGAATGAAGGGAACGTGGCCAAGTGAGGCTCTCCAAATTTGAGATAAACCTGAGTACATCTGAAGAGGCTCCGGTCTAATATAGTGTAGACCGCAAATCTGAGCCCTACATCTAGCTAAATCTAAGCCATACACTTAAGTTAACCTAAGCATGCCAAGTGTCAGTCTGCCACCACTGACACCTAACATGTGCATGCACAATGTTAACCACTAGGTGGTTAACACAAATTACTTCTGTAAACCCACAACATTAGCAAAAGCTATGACATTTAGTCACTGGATAAATTGCAGAGAATCAATTAGTAGTGCTATACTAATAATTGCCCAAAATAAAGCAAGGGAAACAAAGCCCTATTTCAAGGTTGAGCAAGAAAGGCTAGATGTGGGATGAACTCTAGGTGACCTAAAATATGCATATGAAATCACATGTATTGTCACAAATATTCAAGCTTCTAAAATAAATCACATGTAATGTCACAAATAGTCAAGCTTCTAAAACTTGGAAACACATCTGGAAACTCTAGATGAATTCATTACAAAATTCATAGCAGTGAATCGTGTTCAACAAGGCTGAGGTTCATATCCAAAACAACAAAAGCACATATATCAGATTATTTGACTGATTTTACATACGATAAAGCTTATTAGCATAGGCATGTTTCTCATGCCTGATATGACAGGAAAAATAGTGTAACATGCTTCCAAACTATTTGCTCCGCCCTTCGGTACCCGCTTCCTCTGATCCCAGAGTTGTTGGAGCGGCTCCAAGGCGTGCGGGCGCTCTCATGAATTGGTGAGTGCTTGTAGATGTATGGGCTGGTCGAGACCCTAGCGCACGGAATGAGCCTGAAGTATTCATGCAACTCAGGTTAATTTAAATGGTAAGGATTTGAAGGGCTAAGACTTTCCATTTGGATCAGGCAGAAGAATGTATTCTATATTGCAACTGGGAGTTTGCACTAGCTAATCTGCTCCATAGGTTGATTGGAGTCTTTCCAAAAGCTAATCTATGAAGGGCTTGGACATGAGCGAGACATCGGGTACCAAGATCCCTTTCCTTGGAAGTAGTGGCGAATGCTAGGGAAAGATGCCCATAAACCGTACACTTATAGTTTTGAACACAATGGAGACCTGCATTTTTTCAATCAAAACAAAACAACTAGATTTGTGAAAAGCCTGCAATCTAATCTATTCAAAAGAAGAAAAAGCAAACTGATGAGATATCTAAAATGCCTTTAAAAATTATTAATTTGTTGTTAATAGCCACTCACTCCTGCCCCACCTATTATGCACCCTATTTTTTATTTCACCCCTTTTTTTAGCACATTTATCTAGCCCTCTTACAAAAATTCCTATAATTCGCTGGAGGATGTTCATCTTTTTCATTACTGCGGGACCTGGCAGGACCTAGCGGCAGGTGATGGGTAGTGAGCGTGTGGGAGCTATGGCGGGGTGAAGGCAACAAGCACTTCACGGTGAAAGCGGATCCCCAAACTTGCAAGGGCAGCCCAGCAGAATCGACCTGCTGGGGCTTCAATCCGGCAGCTTGGTAAGGAGGCGGCAGAGGTGGAGACCTCTCTGGCAGCTTCGGAGCAGCAGATCCGGCCGGCTGGGTTGCCGTTTACTCCCTTAGGGGGCGGTTTGATGCAAGGGAGCAAGGATTTGATTCAAGCAGGGTCCCAGTCGGTAGAAGGAAACAGGCGATTCTGCGAACACCTGATTCGATTCGGTCTCCCAATCTACGGATGGGGAATAGGGTGGCCCGCGGAATCGTCTGGCTGGTTCTTCGATCCGAGGGAGAGGCCCGAACATGGTCATGATGAGTTGCCGGAGATTTTCCGTTGCCGGATCTGAGCAGGCCCAGCCAGAATCGACCACTGGTCTTCAACCAGCAGTGGAGGGCCGAGACAAAATCCAACCGCTATGGCGGCGTGGTAAATCCGCTGAAGCTTCATTAACAGACCCGTGAGGGAACCCTTCATCCGCCATTCCCAATTGGTGGCGGTGCACCGTGAAGGGCACCGATAGGGCGCAGGGCAAGTTCTAACTGGCAGTCGGCATCCGGGGGGGGAACAGGTCGTGATAGTAACGGGCGGCAAGGAAAGCGATTTTGAGATTCCGGAAAAGATGCCCCCATCGAAACGGCAACCCCGCTTGCAGCTCAAGTCCTGCCTACATCGACTCGGCCAGAGGGACCCCTTTGCTCGGGCCGCGAACCTATGGGCAATTTCCGAAGGCTTAGGGTGGTAGCTGTACTCACGTTATCCCGGATAAGCCAGCCAGAGCAATACACCCCCGAAGTCCGAGAGGCTGGAGGTCGAGGGGCAAGAGCTCCGATGGTTCCACCGCCTCGGGCTAACAACAAACGACACCTGGCCACAGCCACGGCCGCGATTCTCGAGTGGATTGACAAGCGTAACGCCGGCGGATACACCCGAATGGAGGAGGCCCTAGCCTTTTTGAATCAGCATAATAGAAGAGAGTTGCAGGTCGACTCCGCTGGCCCTCCTGCTAACATCATCGAGGTAGACCATCAGCAGCACCTCAAGTCTATTTCTAATTTGGTGTCCTGCGCGGTGTTGGTGTACTATACCGGGGTATTGGACACTAGGAGAGTTGGCGGGTGGTTGCAAGCTCACTTTAAGCGGCTGGGTATCTCGTCGTTTCAGTCCTTGAAGTTCCTGGGGAATAATTTCTTCCTCCTTATGTTCGATGCGCCCACGGTGGTGGAGAGGGTGGTAGCGAGGGGGGTTGACCTCATGTGGGGAAACTATCTGATTTATCAGCATTACACCCCTGGTGTGAGTGCTCGATCTCTGTCGGCCTTGAAGATCCCCTGCTGGTTTCAAGTGATGGATCTCCCGACAGATATGCTTCTACCGGAGTTCATGATCGCGATTGCCAATGGGCTCGGAGGGCATATTGCTCATTCCATAGTTCGGGAGCCGAAGATTTGCATTGCGCTGCCCGCGATATGATCCACTGCCTCCTGCAACACCGGGCGGCGATTGGTACCGGTTTCCCCTTAGATTGTTGAATGGGGCGAGATCCCAGGAGAATGTTTCCGCCCTTGAGATCTTCGAGGCTCGCTTTCAGAGCCTGTGCCCCGCCCCCAGACCCGAGGGGGCCTCCCTCAGGGGGAGAACTAGGCGAGGTTCTTCGGGGAGGCGTGAGGCTCACGCCCACTCTATCTTGGGTAGATAAGCGTCTCGGAGAGGACCGAGGCGAAAGGTGGGGGCGGTCTTGGAAGGGCATCCCGACCTACCACGAGGTAACACGTCGGCGTCGGCGGCAAGTGGGGCGGGCGGCTAGATCTACGATGTCTTCCACCGAGATGGTGGCAATGAGGTTGTTCCACATTCCGCTACTGCCGAGGAAGCAAAAGCGGCGCTCCCTCCCAAGTGGATCCTCGTGGATCGGGGGCGAGTCCGGTCGTCCGGACTCCCGATCGCGGCATCCCACCGGGCCTCTTGAGGAGGGATGGAACTGGACAAGGTGGCGCGGGTGTGCTCTTGGGCCGATGAGGCGGATCTGGATGCAGTGGTCTCTCTGACGGACAACCCACTCGCTCTGGTTCCGTATGATTCAGACCAGGGGTTTTTTTCGCCGGCGAGACGGGGGCGGAAAAAGAAGCAGCGTAGGAATCCGTCCTCTCAGTAATTGATATGGATAAGAAGATCCTGAGTTGGAACGTTCGAGGTGTGCGTTCGTCGCCCAGTAAGAGAGCGAGGGTAGCGTTGGCCATCCGCAATCTGGACCCTGACATCTTGTGCCTTCAGGAACATAAGTGCCACAGGGGGGATACTCGGGCATTGCTGGACATGTTCGGGCCACAATATGCTGCTGCAGTTGCCATCTCCGGGGCTTCTAAAGGTGGGACGGCTGTTGCGTGGAAGATGCATGTGCAGGTGACGTTCACCTTGGCTGATCGCTGGGGTAGGTGGGTCATTATCAAGTGGCGAGAGGGTTCGCATGAGTGGGGGATTGTAAATGTCTATGCCCACAATACTGCGCGGCAGAGGGGGGCGTCAGTGGACCCCATGGGGTCGGACGAGCGTACGCTCGGCATGACAGATGCTATGCTAACACTCTCGTAGCAGACCGGGCGCCTTTGCTCAAGCAGAAGAACATTTTGTCCACCGCGGTTTCTGATCATTTTCCTCAGCTAATTTCCCAGGGCCTGAGTGTAGTCAGGCCGATCATCCGCCTGATCTTCAAAGGCGAACGCTTACCTCAGGGATGCTGATTTCACTTGGGGCTGCCAGCAGATTTGGTTCCGCACCTTTCGTGATAACTTTGGCATGTGGGGATGGTGAAGGCCACAGGCGAGGTCAAGGCCTTTGCCAAGTCATGGGGAAGCCGGCCGGATCGCCCGAGGCGGGGGAGGAGTTAGAGGCATGGTATCGTGGTGGAAGCCCTCGGGTCCCAACCCGTCGATGGGGTGCGCGGAGAAAGAGTTCTTGCGCTACATTACGCGGACGAATCAAAGAGGGGCCTTGTGGCGAGGGGGTGAAGGCAGGACTCACTTGGCTAAGGGAGGGACACCAATTCCGAATGTTCTTGGGGCTGCACGTCGAGAAAAGAAGTATGCGACGCTATGTCGTCCTTGGCATTGCGATGGCGCGTGCACTTTCGCCGTCGATATTAAGCGGGCTACTTTTCACGGCACTTCTCTCGGTTCTTTGAGAAGAAGAGATATCCTTCTCTGAAGTGATGGAGGAGGTTGTGCTCGGCAAAGGTGTCTTGTAAAGGTGCGGGCGGATGGGAGGCAGATATTCTGGCGTCGGACGGCGGGGAGCTTCGAGGAGCTTCTTGGTGCCACGGCTCCTCATAAGTGCCGGGCACTGGGCGGCATTCCGGTGGAGTTCTTCGGGGAATATTGGGATTGGGTGGGGGATTTCGGTCTGCCGAACTTATCAAGATGCTTCGGTCGAGGCGTTGGATTATAGGCTCAACACTGGCTGCATCTCCTTGATACCGAAGGTGAAGGAGCCCTCCGCCATCTCCGATTGGCGTCCGATCACGCTTCTTTTTACGCAGATATAAGATTATTGCGAAGGCTCTCTCAGCTTAGGTTGCGGGTGGTCTTGAAGGAGGCTATTTGCCCCATGCGACCGGTTTTATACCGAGGCGGGGCATATTCTCAACAATGTTTGGGCGGCATTTGAGGGCATTCGGGCGCGCAAAAGCAGGTCGGCGGATAGTGTACTTGAAATTTGGATTTTCGCGAGGCCTATGGCGTTGTTCGGTGGGACTTTTTGAAGAGGATGATGCTCGC
Organism: Isoetes taiwanensis; assembly: GCA_021234155.1. Classification (NCBI taxonomy): domain Eukaryota; kingdom Viridiplantae; phylum Streptophyta; class Lycopodiopsida; order Isoetales; family Isoetaceae; genus Isoetes; species Isoetes taiwanensis. Next base: position 31,219,706 of record JAJEKV010000002.1, on the reverse strand, counting down.
CTTTGGGTGTGGGGAGAGCTTCACGAGTGACTCTGAAGCTCTTAACATCGGCCGGGCCCTTGGTCCTTTGTCATGGTGAGTCATCACCGATCTTGATGTGGGGGCAGCGGAGTTCGCCCGGGGGGTGCCCGTCTCTTCCTATTCCTATTACCATTGTGTGCGAGGCCCTCTCCGGTTCGATCCGGGGGAGGTATTGTGGAGGGTTGAGGATGGACGCGGTCACGACGGATTGGGAGTCAAGATATCGATGACTCTTTCCTTTTCCCTACAGTGATGAAAGGAATTTCTTTGAAACGAAAAGAGTTCATCGGATGCATTCTCTCTGCCTGAGGGGGTGTCTTATGAATTGGTGAAGTGCTTTCGGCGTTATGGCGGCGGCGGCTTCCATGCCCGGTCGGTCCCAATTTCCTTGGCGGACGCCCGCTAGCTTTTATCGCGTTAAGCCACCGGGATCCCGTTTGGCATCGACATTTGTACGGCGGGCATTTGGGAGGACGATCTCGGTGGGGTCGCGTCGGCATCTCAACCGGGTGGAAGGGGAAGCTTTCCATGGCTGGTAGGTTCTGATTGGTGAAGTGCGTTTTGTGCTCCACGATATTTATATGGCATCCATTATCTTGCTTACAGGAGAGTAAGGTTGGGAAATTTCCTCCATGGTTAGTAACTTTGTATGGGGTGGCAATGAGGAGGGGCGGTGGTCAAGGTGGCTGGTGGAAATGTGTAATGCCCCAAAGCGGTGAGGGGGACTCGGTTTCTTGGATCTCTCGCTCCATGGCAAGGTTACGTTGTCCAAGTTCATGTTTGCAATCCTGCGAGAATGTGCTTTCGACTCTCCCGGGCATGGTCTTCTTTGCATCGATCGCTATCTCATTCGATTGTGTTCCATAAGCCATCCGTGCACAATGCGGCTTCCATGGGCGTTATTTGCGGATATCGAGGCCATATGTTAATGCCTCTCCCTTCTTGGAGGGGGGCTCTTGCGCAAGCGCATGGGGGCGGTCCGCCCGCTATTTGCCATTGGCGACGCGGTAGTATTGATTAGGCGATCGCCATGGTGGATTCCGCATTTCGGCGACGATCGCACCTCAGTCTTTTTGCATCCGTCGATCCTCGTGATTCGGCGTAGATGGGCCTGGCGTGGGATTCTAGCAGTTGGGGGAGTGGTATATTGGCGATGAAAACTTTGGCATACGGCGACTTTTAGGTCACAAGTTCAGGCTTTGAGCGGGGATTTAGCTATTTGGGCACGGGTGGCTAATGCGTTACCACGCATCCATCGCAGCGCGTCCGAGGCGGGTGTGGAGTTGTCATCAAAAGTTGACCCCTCGAATTTCGGTGGAAGTCATGCTATGAGCTTTTTGGCTATTCGGGATGAGCCCCCTCGGGGGCCGGAGTCTACGAGGTGCGGGGAGATGGCCGGGGCAACATTTGGAGGTGGGTGTGGAATCCAATCTAAGCCCCCCAAAGATTTCGGTGTCGCTATGGCAGATAGTGCACCCGGTCCCCGAGGGGTGAACACGTGGGTGCACGCAGGATCAATCCTTGGATCGGTGACATGTGTCCAATGTGTGGTGCCTGTCGTGCGGAGACCCCGGAGCATTGCATGTTTCTGCACAGAGATATCCGGTAGGCATGGCAATGGGTCGGCGTCTCTTTCACACCTCGCTCGAGTCAGCGAGGTTCTGTTGGGGGTGTATCCCGTGGGTGGTCCCGGCCCGAGTGCGGCCTTCCATTTGTGTAAGGCATGGTTAGTGTGGCTCATTTGGAGGCGGCGGCGCATGAAGGTCTTCGGGAATGAGGAGGTGCAGCCTCGGGTTTTGATCCGCATGATTTAAGGTACAAATTATATCTTTTCGTATCGGGCGTCTCCTCGGAAGGGCGGTTTAAAATTTGCTTGATGCGGGGAAAGGACCCTTCTCATTGTAGATAGCATTGGCAGATTTATCCCATGAGTCGTAGGTAGGTGTATGTGATGTGTGGGTGCTCGCTCATGTTTGGGCGGGGGTACCCTAGTATAAGCTCTTCTTGTACTTACTCTATATTAACATTATTTAATTTCATCGAAAAAAAAAAAAAAAAAAAAATTCCTATAATTCTGCCCTATCCCGTGGATAGACAACAATCCCTGCAATTCTAGCCTATCCACATTGAACAATTGATGCAACTTTACCCTATCCACGTGGATAGACAACAATTGTTGCAATTCTAGACTATCCACGTTATTGTCTACCTCAAGCATAATTAAGTACAACCATTGAATCGTTAAATATTGGATCAATGGGCCGAGAAAATTAGAAAAATCCCGAAATACTCCCTGCTGAAGCTTGCCTTCTTGAGCCCATGGAACTACATATATTTTTAGGTGTCTCTTTTTGGAGCCCAAGCTAAGACTTCCCTCCTAGCCTTGGAGGCTTTGGGCTTATATTCTAGTTTGTTTTGGAACCTTGGTACTAGATTTGCACCTTCAAGCAAGGTGAGGTTTGCTCTTTTAGAGTGACCCTTCTTTCGATGCTCTGAAGGATCTTACCTTAAATATCTTGAGACTCTTACATTTGAAGCTCCAAAATGGACTCATAAGCAAATGGGTTATTTAAGCACTTAAGTTTGCCAAAATGCAAATGTGGGCTTTGACTTCAGATTTTGCATGAATCGTTGAAAAGTTAATTTTTATTACCATATTCATAAGGTTCATCTTTGGTTGTTAGGTGTATATCTTCTCATGTTCAAATTGCGGATAAGCCCGGCGTAGGTAATTTCGAGGAAAAATTCTTCTTGGCGCATTTATTGGCTCCGAACCTAGTGCAGTGATAGAGATCGGATACCCCCATTGCCCTTTTCCTTCAAACCTTTGCTCCAACTTGCATTTTTGAGATCAAAGACTCATATTCTTTGCTAAGAGAGGTTTGCTTTCGGCTTTTTTCTTAGAACTTTATTTTCTCAAAGACAGTCTGATATTTCTCAATCAAAATTGATTCAAGGCAGTCCTTATTTTATGCCAATTTGCCACTAACGTGGCTCCATCTCCAAAGTTTTCTTGTTTTGAGCAAGAAGCACCGAAAGGGCATAAAACCTATAAGGTTTTGCATATTTTAAGTAGAAATGTAATGAGAAGAATTTAGTTGGATGGTTTCTTAGCAGCCTCATCAAATAATGGGTCCTCTAATTTATTGGATTTTTCCCCTTCCTCTTGTTCTCTATTTCTACCTGAAAGGTTTGGAGTAGAATTCTTGAAAGGAAATAGAGTGTTTTGATCTAAATTCTACAGGTTCATTAATATTATGTGGGACTGCTTGAGATGTCGAGCTAGGGAATTTCTGAACAGAATGAAGCTTATGACTTTAGAGAGGACGAGTTTGGGGTCTGGACTTTGTGTTTAGCCAATTACAGACTAACTGTTTCACATGCCGACAATGCAACATTTCTAGTTTATCAGTTTTAGTGGTAGATGAAACGCTAGGTTTCTTCAAATTTTAGAAGCACATGCAGCTTCTTTAAGTATTGTAGCATTCTTACTCATCTTACTCTTCATTTCTTTCTCTCTCCTTCTCCATTCTTGCAAGAGGTTTTCTTTTGAGCAATCAAGACTTATAAGCAGTTTTTGGAAGGTCTGTACTTGGCTTGCAGTATTCTATCTAGCTAGGAAGATCCGTTTTGATCATGCACTAGTTTGATAGAAGAAGAGGTGGAGAAAAGCATATTAGTATTGAAGCTATAGATAAGAAATTTGATCCATATGAGATCCCTGTGCTTAAAATCTATCTGGTCCATGAAGGACCATATGTTATAATTCTTCCTATCTGTTTAATACAAAATTTCTTTCCCTCTCAAAAAAAAGGGGCAGGTATTACTAAATACATTCGAAGACGAACTTGGTATATCAGGATTTAGGTTGCTTTGCATATATTCTACTCTGAGGTAAAACATCTTTAGTATTCAAACTGCAATTCAATATTCAAAAAAATAGCACTGCTTGATTTGACTTGTAATCCCCTGAATCATTAAAGTCGTTGTACTTGCAGAGAGGCTTGATCAGCATGTAAATGGAATTTTGGCTACTATTTGAAATCACACGTTTCAAAGTGCATAGATTCATCATGATGGTAAGTCCAATATTTATGTCCCTACCATTATGATTCAAAAGGCTTTTGCTGAGCCATAGGTCATTCCCTCGTGCATGTTTGAAAAGATACAAGCCTATAGTAGATCTAAACTCATAACTAGGCTTTTACAGCATATGATGGTCAACGTAAATAGTTAAGTTTTGTATATCATTACTAAATATGTTAATATTTAGTCCATTGTGCATGTAGATCTGTCATTTTGTGTGGTTTTTTTTGGTGTTCGATGTCTGTTCTCAGTGTGTGTCCTTTTGTTGGCCTTGTTCTATATATATTTGTCTTTGTATTTGTACAGTTTGACAGCAAACCTATTCCTGTCACGATTTTCTCCCCAAATAACCCTTCAGGGCAGGGAGGAGGTTTTTTTAACCTGGACAGTATAACGCTTGCTGCATCTCTTGTTTGGTCCATAGGCCAATTGGTCTCCATAGCCGATAGAAACTCTATTCTATCCTATTCTATTCATTTCTTAGTTAACATCTTGATGAGTAAATGAGATGCACCATGAATTACCACAGTCATCGGATTCGTCGATCCTACGATACAGATCGTATGTTGGGGCCTCTGGGCACCTCTCGTTTCGCATATGTAGCATAATAACAGGGGGTTTTTTTTATGTTTTTGTACGATTTTTACTAAGGTTTTTCTATGATTTCGGTGCTGTATTTGATGAGGTGTACTAAATAGTATTTCTAGAGTGCGCCCTTTCGGGATCCTTGATTTCTGTGGCACTTTTCAATGGTCACCTATGAATATTCAATATTATTCCAAATTAGGATCGAGTAATGTATTTTAGGGTTCGTTGCTAGTTGGTGCAGAAGGGGTGTTTGAGATCTGGAGTTTTGCCTGGCCATTTCAAAAGTATCTTCTGATCTCGATTTCTCCTGCTATGAAGAATGGGCCAGTTGTTAATTTTGCCTACTCCAATATTCCACATAATCATGCTTTTCCATTCCAAGCGTAGCGGCTGTATCTATTAGGGCAAAGCGTTTCTTCTCCGATGGAGGGCCGCGATGAAGATCACGCTATAAAATGGAGCTCCATTTCTATGAAGGTAACTTCGCTCTAATCTATGCTCGTGTTTGCCTCCGATGCTAGACTCTGTTATCATCGTTAAACTCTCTTATCATCGCCATCTTCTCGAACTTGTTCAGCAACAACCACGTAGTTCGAACTACCACAAAGGTCCTCTTTTGGCTGGAAAAGGGCCTCTTAATGTTTATCTCATCGGTATGGATCCTTCACCCCTGCATCAACATCCACGCTTGAGAATATTTGAGTTGTTTGCTCAAGCGAGTTGTCGGGGCCTCCATAGCCGGCTTTTGCATTTGTGTGCTCACGGAGATATAGGATTTGGCCGATTTCCTTTAGTCATTTACGCCTTTTAAGGAGGTAGATACATTTGTGCTAAAACCGGGCATACGGTCCGGTGTGTCTTAGAAAAAGGGGCTTTATGCCTTGAAGCGGCTTAAGCAAGTTTATTTGTATGCTTAAACGGTGGTAAGGATAGATTTGGGAAGCTTGATACAATACTTGAATATATTTCTTATGGCGAGAAAGGATCTTAAGTCATTATTTCCCATTTTTCTCTAGGGCAAGGCAATACCTTGGTTTTGCTTTATCGAACATTTCTAGCACCACGAGGCATCCTTTGTTGCTCCACGAAAACTAGATCCGGCGGTTGAAGGCTTGTTACTCCCGAAATCGGGCTTGGAGCAACCAATGCGGGGATCCATCGGCTTCAAGGTTTGTTCAGTAACCCTTTTTCCTTCAACTAAGCCTATTTTGTTACCTTTGTTGCTCCACGAAAACACGGATCTGCCCGTTCAAAGCTGTTGCTCCTCCAAAGCGGGTCTATTTCTTACGGCGGGATATTGCAAGGGGGCTGCAGGGGGCGGGGGTCTCGAGCCTATTTTCTCTGGTAACAAGGCTGATTTTTAGCAAGGCTGCCTGACTGGATATATGATTCTTTGGCGTTGAATCAATGTTTGATTCAATTTGTATAACTCTTGTTTCTACCTATCCTTTCTACTAGTTTAATGTGCTTCTTTATCACAACCTCTGGTGATGTTTGGAAGGCTTTGCTAGAAGGATCTTTGCGGCTAGTGATACTATTACTCTTCTTGAAACCTTTTCTGCATTCGACATGGGTGTTTTGATTTCATTCGCAATTTGGTTCAAGATTAGTAAATTTGTGGGTTCCATTCTTAGGCAGCCACATTTTCAGTGCGCCTCACAAATTGGATACAAGAAAAGAAGCTGAGAAGCCATCCCTTTTGAAATTGGTAAGCATCCTCTCTATCGTTCCCATCCTTTTCACCTATGTCAAAATTCTTATTTTGCAAGCCATTTGAAATTTTGTATTTAAAACCTCTGAAATGTAGGAACCTGCGAATGTTTGCCATGAATCCTAGAGTTGCAGTTTGCTACATAGCTTATTTGTCTCTGTTCCTCCCATTCCATCACGTACATGCTCAATTGTGGCAAAAACCTGGCAAAGATTGGCTTCAATGCAGTGCACCATTATTTGTCTCCACTGCTCAGAAACTAGGCGTTGCAAACCGATTGTAGAGGGAAATAGAGGGAAGTAACAATTGTCATTTGAATGTTTCACCCCTTGCAAAAGGACACATGCTAAGGTTTTATTTGCAGAGGTTTGTTTGGATGTTGAGGCTCTTCAAACATTGTACATTTTTTCTATATTTTACACACTTAATGTGTTCTAGCATAAGCATAAGCATAAGCATGTTATGTGCATTGCTTCTGTTTAATTCATAGTGCTACATATTTTATCTCTTGTAATTGCCTTTTCTAGCAACTCTATAACAAGGACAAATCCCACAAGGAGCTAGGTAATTCCGTGCTTTGTCTTGCGGGTACTTTGGGGATACAACCATACTTGGGATACTTGGGAAATGAGCTGCTTGTGGCTGCTTTCTATGGAATCTTTCGAGTTGTTGGTAATGGAAATTGTTATTAGCCCAAGTTCAATACCTAGAAGGTTCGTTTTGTTAGGGCCCGAAGGGCCTAATTTTTTTTTTTAATATCACAACCAACAATAAACAAGTACTAAACAATCCATTATTACTATTATTTAAACCTATTAGAAAACCTATTCTATTCTATTATTTTGTGTTGCATTGTTGTTTACCTATATTTGCTTTTTATAATACAACAACCAACAAATAAGTACCATTAACATTAACTAACATAAATCATTACATCCCACAATTACAAATTAAAATCCCCCTGAAACCCCCTTTGGTTTGGGTGCATATTCACACGGGGGGTTATGTAGGGCAGCGAGAGCCCCAAAAAATTTACAATACATGTACAAAATTAACACTATTAAGTACATTCTCTCAAACCTTATGGTATTTTGCAAACCTTAATATACAGTATAGAAAAACTTGTACATGCATACCCCACAAACGAGGATCGCTATGTACGGTCCAGATCTTGGAATAAAGGGCAAATATGCCCATTCGACAGCTCTCGTTGCCCGGAGTAACCCCCCGTGTGAATATGCACCCAAACCAAAGGGGGTTTCAGGGGGATTTTAATTTGTAATTGTTGGATGTAATGATTTATGTTAGTTAATGTTAATGGTACTTATAGTCATTTATGATTGGAGGCACCTATGATTTTGAAATGTGAAATACGATTTCGCCTAAGATTTTGAGGGAATATCGAACCTCTATACGACTTTGCCTAAGATTTTAAAATATGAAATACGGGGGCTCGAACCTCTACCAAAATAACTCAATGTCCTAATAAGACTGCTTTAACCCATATACCCAGTGAGCTAATGTGATTATTTTTTATCTTGAATCTATGTTTTTTTTTATAACAACCATTCAATTGTTTTAGAGATATATGGTCTATGGTTTCAGGAATTGTTATTTTTACATCCATATCAAATCCCCCTGGAACCCCCTATTGTTTTGCTACATATTTTAAACAAGTGCACCCTGAACTACCACAGTCATCGAATTTGTCGATCCTACGATCCAGATCGTATGTTGGGTCTCGGCACCTCTCGTTTCGCTTATAGTCATTTATGATTGGAGGCACCTATGATTTTGAAATATGAAATACGATTTCGCCTAAGGTTTTGAGGGAATATCGAACCTCTATACGGCTTTGCCTAAGATTTTAGAATAAGAAATACGAGGGCTCGAACCTCTACCAAAATAACTCAATGTCCTAATAAGACTACTTTAACCCATATACCTAATGAGCTAATGTAATTATTTTTTATCTTGAATCTATGTTTTTTTTATAACAACCCATTCAATTGTTTTAGAGATATATAGTCTATGGTTTCAGGAATTGTTATTTATACATCTATATCAAATCCTCCTCCTTGTCCCAGCGCCCAGCGCCCTTCTCACTCTCTCTCTCTAGTGCCCTCACTGCCCTTGCATAGAGCCCCCTTGATTTGCCCCTTTTCGGCTTTCTCTCTCTAGGGTTTACAATCTCTCTTTAGCCCCAAAACCCCCAAACCCCCAAAAGATGCTCTGACAGCGATTTTGGGTCCCCAAATTGGATTCTGAGCACACTTTTTACAGCCAGAGATCCCATAGCCTTTGGAAGTCAGCGCACAAAATAATGTTGAGCTAGGCTCCAACATTTGCCTGACATTGCCATAGCCCAACCAAGCTGCCCCTCTTGGTCTTGCCTAGCGGCCCGCGACCACCGCCATAGCCCACGAATAGCCACGCCCGGGCGACAAGCCCCTGCCATAGCCTAAACCTTGCTTGACGTGCCATACCCCCAGTCATGGCCACAGAAGCAGCCCAGTGTCTCGGGCTCACCCCTAGCAGGTGAGCTTCCACAGGCCACAGCACCCCACCTCGGGCAAACCCCCGCACAGCCTGCTGACCTCCCGCAGGCCGAGCCTGCCTGGGAAAACCAAGAAGGGCCATCAAGGAAGCGGCCCCGTGCAGACGCAGTGGGCAAGGGAGAGACATCCTCCATGAAGAAGGAGGGCCGGGCCAAGGCCCGCACAGCCAGGCCGGCTCGGCAGCCGAAAGTTGGCTGCCTAGGCCCCACAGGACCCCCTCCGTTGGCAGAACCTTGGGCCGCCATCCAAGCTGGGGTTGAGGCCAGTAGTGCCCACATTGCGGGCCTGGAGACGGAGATGGAGTCTGCAACATCTCACGTGTTCGCAGACAGTTGGTCATAGCGAAACAGCAGATCACTGAGTTGGAGACCCAAGCACACCGGCTGGACAACAGCATCCGATTGGTGCACTCTGAGAGGCAGCAAGACCGGCAGGTGCTCGTAGATATGCAGGCTCGCATGGATACCACGGACGCCGCCAGCAGCGGGGCGAGCAGAGCGCCGAGACACTTGTAATCACGTCTCGGCTCGCGCTTCGAGGTTGATGAAGGCCAACGCCATGGCGCCGCAGCGCCTGAGGCCACACTCGGTTTGAAGTTGAGGAGGCTACGCTGCAAGATAGAGGTTCGAGGCCTTGGAGGTTAACGGACAACAACTGCCGGCCGCCGGAAGAAGGATTTAGCGCGGGACCGGGAAATCGCGGGAGGGCCGATCGTCATTGCCCGGCAAGGCAAGGGGCCTCCACGGTTGGCCCCGTGAGTGGTGTTCCGCGGTTCGCAGATGCACGAGTTCGAGGCCATCTTGCGGCAGGGCAAGTTGCTGAAGGGCACATCTCTGTATGTGAGTCGGGGGAGGCATCGCGAGGAGGGAGTTAGCGAGTCGGGGACACCCGCTGATCGACCAAATCTTTGCATTTACACACCTTTCCGACCAAAATGATACCCTGGCGCCTCGCTCGACCCTCCGCCCAATCACGCCCCTCTGACTCGGTCTGCTCCCCTCGCCAAATGCCCCTAGCTGCCTCGCTTACCTTTATTAAAATCGCGACCAAATTCGATTGCCGCTCAAATCAAGGAATTGTGCCCGGGGTGGTGGCTTTGGAACTATCGGGTTTCCCATGGCGTAAGGGTGATAGCCTCAATTAAAAGAGGCTGTGGACATGGACCTCATCTTCCTCATGGAGACATGGGAACACCCAGGGTGGTCGCTCGATCTACCGGTACCGGCATTTTTTCGGTGTTCAATGGTTGTCTGAGGGAGGCGTGGGCACGGGGGTTGCCTGCTAACCGGGCGGCCGTGGCACATTTGGTTTCCCTCCGAAGACCGGACATAACCGCTACTTGTGGATCCGGGTGCACCACCCGGGCGAGATCCTCTCTTCCTCGCTATGAGGATAGGTTCAAATGGATAATGCACGTAATCACGTATTTTCGTTTGATACGGACAAATTTGACGTTTAATACGTCAAAATACGCCCAAAAAATTTCCTGGTCGAAAAAAGGTGGCGTGAAAACCTTCCGATTTAAGCTCGAAGGTTGAAGGTTTTACGAAAAAAAAAACAATTTGGCGTAAAGCCGAAACCGGTTAAAACTGCGACGCTGAACTTTTTAAAGCGTAGTTTAAAAGGTTTCGCTATGGCCGAAAAAATAAAAAAAAAAATTCGAACATTTTTTTTGGTAGTTTTCCTTTAAAAAAAAAAAAAAAAATCGAAGGTTTAATGACAGGAATTTTTTTTAAAAAAATATATATATATATATTTCGCGTAAGTTTAAACTAAGGTTTCACGTAAATTTTTTATTTTCCCGTACGAGTATTAAATCTTAAAAATACGTATTTTTCCCAAAAATACGTATTTTTGTACTTTATCGTCCGAAAAATAATTTCATACGCATGAGCGTATCCCCGGCCGCTTGCTACTTTCCCCATGCAGAGTCCCTTCTATCGCGGCCACTTTCGGAGATGGGGGGGATGGACCCGTATGTCGATCTATCACGATGACATACAGCATTACATGCGGATGGGCAGAGTTATGCTCCTTGGAAACTTCAATCGCGCTGAGCGAGGGGTGAAAGCGGGCCATCGCTTTGGACCCCTAGCGGATGGCGTCTTTGCGATTCTGCGTCCACATGGCGGTTTGCACACCGCGGCACTTTCGGATGACCGGTCGGGGTCACTTCGCTTTTTGGCGGAGACAATTGCTCGATGTGTGGTATCTTTGACACGCTCATATGCAATGGCCTACCACAATGGCCCCTCTTCCCGCGGTACACTTGCAGACAAGACAATCCGGGCGGGCGGAACTAGTGTCGTGGATTATGTCAAAGTGGCTGCGCGGGATGTACACCTTTGTGACCATTTTTCGCGTCAAGACGGACGGTCGGGACGAGGGAGGCCGACTTCATCACCTCCCACTCTATATGAAGGCACGGCCGGTACCTCACGACTGCCGATGGCGGTACCTTTAGAGGAGCCACCGGTTGCGCTTGGATTATGGCGTGAGGGTTCTGGTGACATGCTCGCGAAGCCCTCTCGGTAGTTCTGAGGCCCCACACTTTGGAGCAAACAAACCGACCACCTGGTTGAGCTCCTGAGAAAGGCATGTGATGCTTTGGGAGACCTCCCCGCACACCGAGATCGAGACCCTAACCTTCCCGCTGTAACGAGATGGTTTGATGTCGAGTGTAAGGAACGCAAACGCCGACTGGGCCTCATCGTGGATCGGGACCGAAGCTCATGCCACTAGCCATTACCGTGCCTTCCTCAAGGAAACAAAGGCAAGGTACGGCAAGGCACCGTGGAGAAATGTTGACCTATTGGACGCACCGGTGAGCTTTACGGCCTGTGGTACTCTGCCAACCGCGACCTATGGGGAACATCACGCCGTTGCGATGGGGAGCAAACACGCAACAACTTTATGATCCCCGGGAACACGCACGGATGTTCCCGCCGCTGCCGGTGATCACGAAGCCCGCCGGGTGATCATCCGTAAGAAGATGTCGAAGAGGGTGCATAAATTGGGCTAATGGGAAGGCTGACGGACTTGGATGGCTCGCAGCCCGGAGTTGCTCAAATTGGGCGGGACAACCCATGGTGCCCGCCCCGGCCGCACTGTTCAACAGTATTTGCAAGAGGGTTTTCCCGGTCATGGACCACGAGGGGTTGTTCCGATCTACAAAGGCGGGGACCCACATCGTCCGGCCGATTACCGAACCATCATGGTCCTTTTCGGTTTGCCAAAGGCGTGTCGCGGGCATTCTCGAGCGTAAGGTAACTTGAGATGGGGATGGGCGGCCATAAGTCGGGGCACTTACGAGGCGGGGCTTCAGACCCAGGCATTGACCATTGATCACATCTTCACACTCGAGGGACCACAGTCGAGGGCGGCCGGGAACCATCGGGAGGGACACATGCCTTTGTTTTTGTGGACTTTGCAAAGGCTTTCGACCACGCCCCCGGGGAAAAGTTGTGGGTAGATTGCACCATTTGGGGCTCCCTATAGATCTGCAGAACGCAAAGGTACGCATGCATCACGAGCCGCAGGCGCAACAAACCGGAAGGATAGTCATTTGTTAGTAGCATTGAAGTTAGGCAAGGTTGTCTCTCTCACCCACACTCTTTGGACTTTACATTGACCGGTTGGAAGCTTGGCTGGCTGCCGATGGGGAAGCAGATCTGACTCTTGCACGGAGTCATCCGGCCGCAGCTCATCTGCGGATGATGTGGACCTCTTGGCCCATACACCGGAGGGAATGCGGGCACACCTAGATGCCCCGGACACGATCCGGGAACAGCAATCCGGGCATGCGGGTCAACACGCCAAGACTAAGGTGGTCCTCATATCCTCCTCCGTCATCCGGCACCTCGGCACTCACTTACCGAGGCGATGGTAGAGGGTCACACCCGCCTACAAGTACACGGGGTGGAATTCAGATCCACAATGTATTGGGATGCATCCATTAAGCCCGGGTGACCGCGAGGTTGGAAGGCGCCAGACGCAATGCAAAACAATAGTCACGCAGGCAGAGTTGTATGATTTGGGGCCACCGGTCACATTTGTTACAGGCAGTGCATTAGTCTCACATCCCAGTGCATGGGACTATTCATCACACGACGGACAGGTCAAGGCTAAGGATCTGCCGATCGAGCGCGGGTCGGTCGTCAAAGGCCTTGAGAAGACCAAGCGGCGGGACCACGCGGTCAAAGACCGCTACCCAAGAGAGGCTTCGGACAAGTGACGACCCGTCACCGCCGACATCGGCGTCGGCGTGATTTCAGGCATTTCAAGAGGCACCCCAGCATTCACGCCAAATCAGGCCGCCTTCGGGGAGTCGGCACCCGAAATCGGTCGATGTCTATATTGGGCCAAAGGCCATTGTACTATATATATGAGTAGAGCTAGCACATGAGTTTTTAGATGAGTTTTGGGTCTTGTCTCACTTACATTTTTCTCTCGATTGGGAGAGCTCATGTATCTTCGTGACATCAAGGAGTTGTTCTCATTATAGTGATCTTATTGTTCTCTCTTTTCTCTTCTCTCTTGTTCTTTTTGCAAATCCCGTGACATAGCTCGATTTCTCTGTTTGATCCAAGGGGTCCTCACAGAGGGCCATCTTGCGGGAGTTCGAACCAGGACCCCAAACATGCATGTGCGCCGGATTACGATCTTTCTTTTTTCCTTTCTTTCCATCATATTCGGCCGAGGTTTCACTCACGAAGAACTTCTTTGCCAAGCGGCGGCATTTCGGCTGGGCGCCATCAACGGCAGCGAGGCTGTTAGGGATATGTATGATACTGCTTATGACATTGAGGGTGGTCGTGTCCGCTCCAGAGCTCAGTCGGCACCTCCTACCCCTCGTGCTCATTCTCGACCAGGGTCTCCACCTGTGTGCAGGCATTGTTCTCAACCTCAATCTCCACACCATACCCCTGTTCAGCCCACACCTCACTACTTCCAGACTCCTGAAAGCACCTATATTCATATCCCTTCAGGCCACACCCCTCAGCCATCACAACCTTCTTCACCTCCAGCTGGGATGGGCTACCCTCAAGTATCCTTTGGCCCTTCCCACGTTTATGAATTTCCGCATTCTCCATCCTTTCAGCACGCACTTACTGTTTACCAACTCACAGATCTCAAGCCTAATGAGGAAGGTTCTCAAGGTCCTCCCCTACCAGATGCTACTTTCTCTGAACCACCGGGTTTTTCAGTTCCACCCCCGTGTTCTCAGCCCCAGGCTGTTCCACCTCTCTATGCTTCTGCATATCCTCCACCGAATCCATCTGTCTATGCTCAAGTTCCGCCTTCATCTCCCACTCATAATTTGAATCTGACTTATCCCACTTTTGGCAACACTAAAGGCAAACCTTTGGATCAGAGTGCTCAAGCCCACATGGAGGAATTTGAAGCCTTGGCCATTCTGAATAGTCATGCGCAGCCACAACTCAAATTTCATATCTTTTCGACCACGCTCAGAGGCGCCCCTCATCAGTGGTTAATGGCCAACAAAAGTCACTGGAAACAAAGTTGGCATGAAATGAAAACAGCATTCCTTTCTCATTATGGCACCACCGATGATGATCAACTTCTTCTCAAGCAACTCAATGACCTTCAAAGAAGAGCCCACCTGAGTTGACCGGGGATTTTTGCGGACCGTCTACACATTCTTGTCAGTAAACTCCAGAGTACCCCACGCAAAGCCAGATTCTTGTCTGGTTTCTGCAGGGCCTTCCTCCTGCCATTCGACTCATGACAGAATACCTGCGTCCAAAGTCTCTAGAGCAGGCCATTGAATTGGTCAATCACTCGGTCAATGTTTCTTCTCGAGGTGTTGCTCTCACGGAACTCCCTTTCATGCCCCCCGTCATGGTTCCACAGAATTCTGTTCAGCCTCAGCAAACAAATCCACAACGCTCACAGATCTGGTGTAATATTTGTAAATATCAAGGTCATCTAGCAAATGAATGCAACTCCTCCAATGGACCTCCTCACTGTAAAAGGTGCAATATGTGCAATCACGCCACGGAGGAATGCACTCGTTCTCATCCTACACCCTTAGGAATAAAATGGTCTTTCAAGTCCGGACCACGCCTCAACAACAAACGGTCATATCCGCCTCTACAATATCAAACTCAACAACCCTCGGTATCAACAAACGCAGCAATCTCGGGCCAGCCCACGGGGACAAGGCAACGGGTCCTCCCTTTGATCCTTCAAAGGCTCAATGTTATCATTGTCATGAATGGGGTCACACCACCACGGCGTGTCCTCAACTTCCTCAAGTTTAAGTCCAACTTCGGGCTCAACTCAGCCCGCTTCCAGACGCTTCTTCGGCTTATCAAGCGTGGGTGGCCAATGGTAAACAAGGCCCCGAATCTGTTTTGAGGAAGCCCGACTTCCGCCGCCTCAACAACGGCGACCTCGAAGAAGTTGCATCTACCTCCAATCCTATGGATCAACAAGCTCAAGAGGAGATTTATCGGGCTCTCAACCCTCCGTCCAAAGAAAGGTCAATTGGGTTGGAGTGCGGTCTCACGCCACACACAGGCTTCACGCCCTTTGACCATCATCCCTCACGACCACGCGAACCCGTTTTTGTTGTGGAAACAAATCCCCGCATGAAGATGATAAAAAGTTCACTTCGCTACCGATCTTGACAAACTCATGCCTCATGGCATGCCTAAAAGTGAGACAAAGTATTCGAAACTCATGCCGCCGTGGAAGGTCGACATTGGCCAATGTCCACGCCACCACTCGAAGCTCGCCGGCGTCACAAGGCCGTCATCATCCACCGGTGCCCGCTCTCCACCGTATCCAAATATTACTGCTTTGAAATAGAGCTTCTCAAAGAAGTCTCTCCTTCTTTACCACAGACTCCGGGCCCAATCGACCTCGCGGACCCCCTTTTCTCATGTTTCTTTGGAACTTCAGGAAGAACTTGCCAAGATCAAGATTCCTTTGAGCTCGGCCACCATTTTGAAACTCGTCCGGCTCTCAAAGATCGGGTTACCTCTTCCCACGGTTCTGATTGAGCTGCTATGCGACCTCAACACCCACGGTGCATGCCCGGTGGGCAATCAAAGATATCAATCATGTTCAAATTGATGGTGGTAGTGCTGTCAATCTTATTACTGATAAGCTCCAAAAGCAATTGGGCATCAAACAATTATACCGTGCCCCCTATGACATCAAGTTGGCTAATGGCCATATCACGCGCCCCCAAGGTGTCACTCCTCTTCTCCATATCAGCATTGGTGATCTCAAATTCCCTTTGGAATTCGGGGTTTGGAAAAGCTGGAGAAGATCCCGGTGATTATGAAATGCCGGTTGGACGACCTTTTTCTCCGCCAAGCTAAGAGTATTCATTCTTGGGCCATGGACCAACTTGTTATCACTGATGGACATCTCAATGCCACCATGGATCTAGAAACTGGCAAATTGATCTCTGTCGAGAATGCTGAACCTTCCATCTTCGACAATCGACTCGAAGAAGCACAAAACATTTATCATGTTCAAGCTCCTCCAAATGGATCGCTCTCTCATCCTACCCACGAGTATGCCGATCCTTGGGGTGAGATGACGCCGATCGTGACCAGCCGTGGTTGCTCTCTTTGACCCTTACCCGCTTCCTCGCAATCGTATTCAACGCCTTGATCATTTTTCATGACACCACCCCGCTTTGGAGACGCCGATGTTCATGCCGCCATGAAGCAATCCTTGCTTGATGACACTCGCCAGCCTCTTTTCTTCACCACTCAAAATGCCGCAGACCTCCTCGGCCATGCTTCAACCTCCCCGCCATCGTTCAGGACACGGAGGTTGTTCCTCATATTCAAACTCCACCGGGTGGAAATAGTGGACATTGGTAACAATCAACCGGGTCCGCTTTTAGTCGCTAATCTTCCTTCCACCTATAAAGCACGCGTTACAGACGATTGTTCAAGAAGTTCAAACATATTTTGCTTGAGCTACAAAGACCTTCGAGGTATCAAAAAGAGTTGGGGAACTCACCATTCCTACCAAAACCCGATGCACGCCCCATCTAGCAACGACAATGAGCTCAACCCAAATTACCGTGACCGAAGTCAAGGCCGAAATTGACAAACTCTTAGCTAACCGGCCCGATTTATGAGGTCAAACACCGAATGGGTGAGCCCCATCGCCATTGCTCTCAAACACAATGGTAAGATTCAAGTTTATGTGGACTAAAAAAACTCAATCAAGCTACGGAGCGTGATCACTTTCCGCTTCCCTTCACGCACTGTGTTCTTGAAGAAGTTGCCGGGTCATGAGATGTACTCTTTCATGGATGGTTTTCTGGTACAATCAAATTTCTATCAAGAAAGAAGATCAACTCAAAACTACCTTCACCACCCCCGGGGCACTTTTGCCTACAAGGTGGTCCCTTTTGGTTTGTCAAACTCTCCTTCAACCTTTTCAACAAGATCATGCTCTCGCCTTTCAAGACTATATGAAGGATAAACCTTTTCTCCGTGATCTTTCAAGATGAGTTTTCAGCCCTGACTCCATGGATGATCACTTGGAGAAGTTGGAGCTTGTCTTTCAAAAAGTGTGATGAATCGCATTAGTCTCAATCCCGAGAAGTGCACTTTCTCGCGCCACCTCGTGTGTTCTTTTGGGTCATGTGGTAAGTAAAGATGGCATCACAGATCCCCGCTAAAATTAGTTGTGTAATCAAGGCTCAAGCAATCGCCTAATATCAAAGAGACACGTTCCTTCCCCGGGTAAGGTTAATTACTATTCCACTTTCATTCTCGGACTTGCAAACTATTGTCGATCCCATTCATAAACTCACGGGTGATGAATCCACTTGGGCTTGGAATCCCCTGCCGAAGCCGTTTTCGAAGTTGAAACCGCATTTACCGTGCCCTCTGGACTTGTTCCTCCTCAATGGGACAAACCTTTCCACGCTCATGTTGATGTCTCTTTTTGCCATTGGTGCCGTTTCTTTCTCAGGCCTATGATGAGCAATACCGGATAAACCGGATTCGCTATACCGGAACCTCAATCTGCTGAGCGCAACTACTCGCCACGGCGGGAAGCCTTGGGCTTAGTTTTTCGTGTCCAACGTTTCCGTCATTATTTGTTGGGAAGCCAGATCAAGTTCTTTGTTGATCATCAAGCTCTTCTTTATTTAATCAACAAAGCCACGCCCACGGGTAGAATTGCTCGTTGGGTCCTTCTTCTGCAAGAATTCGCTCCTTCGAAATTGTTCATAAAGGGTGCAAGTCTCATGTGGTGCAATCCACACCCGGATGATTCCTCCACGGTGTTTTTCGACGCCTTTCCAGACGCTCAATTGTTCCTGGTCACGGCCACGCCCCATTGGTTTCACAACTTTCAGCAATACCTTCTCATTGGTGCTCTTCCTCCGGAAGATCCGACGCTCTCTCGGACAAGCTTCGCTCCTCCCGCCGCCGGGGCTTGAGAAGTCGGGGACTATACCATGGTTTAAAAGCCACTTATACAAACGCTGCAAAGACATGGTCCTCCCGTCGTTGTGTCCTCCCTCATGAGGTGCCCGAGATTGTTCGACAAGCCCATGACATGGCTTGGTGGTGGTCATTTTAGTGGTGACGCCCACGGACGCAAAATTCTTTTGGCGTGATATTTCGCCCACGCTCTCTTCAAAGATGCCCACGCTTATGCCGCGCGACGTGTGACGCCCTCGTCACCGTGGGAAAGCCCACGCCCGCGTGACGCTTCTTCCGCTGACGCCGGCCGCCACGCCACTTCCCTTCAAGCAAATGGGAATGGACTTTGTGGGGCCCATGGACCCACGGCACGGCACACCCGCGTTCGCTATATTTCGTCATCACGGATTATGCTACCAAATGGGCGGAAGCTTGTGCACTTCTAGACAACACCGCCGCCAAGCACAGCCTGGGGTTTTCTACACGCACATCATCACGCTGCTTTGCGGTTGTCCCACGGAACTTGTTAGTGATCGTATGCATTTTGTTAATCATACCATCAAGGAGCCGACGGACTATCTTCACATTCAACACAAGAAGAGTACACCTTACTATCCTCAAGGGAATGGATTGGTGAAAAGTACCAACAAAACACTCATCACCGTTCTCAAGAAAATTTGTGATGCTTCGCATGATTGGCAAGACAAGTTGCCTACCGTTTCTTTGGGCTTACAATACGAAGTTTTAAAATTGCTACGGCCACACTCCTTTCAAATTGGTTTATGGTCAAGAAGCTCTTATGCCCTTTGAATATATTCTTCTGACTCTCCGTTTCCAACTTGCTACAGCACATAATCCCCCTGCTGCACTCAAGGAACGGGTTTATCAATTGGAACAATTGATGAACTTAGCGCCGATGCTTACATTCGTGTTCTTCATGGACAACAATTTGGTTAAATCGTTACATGACAAACGCCTTAAGACAAAAACATTCAAAGAAGGTGATTTGGTTCTTCTTTATGATTCTCGTTACAAAAATTTTCCCGCAAGTTAAAGTTCAGTGGCTTGGTCCTTATCAAATTATTCAAGTTGTTCAACCCAAGATTTTCAAGCCGGCCGAGATAGATGGCACTCCATTACCTACTCGTTAATGGCTTTCGCCTTAAGCAATTTCATACGACGCCTACGCATATGAGTTCTACACAAGATGCACCACAAAGTTCGACACCACAAATAGTGACTAAAAGCGGCATATTTATATTACTAGAGGCAAATTACAAAATGTGAGCCTAGCCCACTATCTTCCGCTATGAGCAGAGCTCTATGGGCGTAGAGCCCTATATACAAAATCCTAAGTTAAAACCCCTACTCTAGGTTTGGAGCAGAGGTGATGCGAGGATATGGTAGTAGTTCTGCCCGGATCCCGGGTAGCAGATGCACCACCACTTCCATGGGGTTGGTCGAGGGTCGGATGCTTTCACCATCCCACCGCACCAGCCCATCCATAGGGATGCCAGTTGTTGTGGCATTTCCCAGAGGTCCGCATAGATTCATCTTGCAGTGATCCATTCCCCCGCAATTGCTAGGCATTGCTTGATTCTCGCTCAAAACCGTGACGACGCCATACTCATCGCCGCTTAAGGGTGTCTGCCTTCGCCCATTGCTCGTCTTATATAGCCCAACCGGACGGGACTCATGCCGACGTGGACCAATCGACAAGTCGTAGAGCGTGGTTGCAATGCAAGACTTGTTTCTAATTTGGGAATCTTTTTCTCCCGCCGCATATCTAGCCAAGGTCCCGGTTCGACACATTCTTTTTTTATGATATCCTACTTCGAGTTGCCGCATTAAATGACATTCCTTCTTTTCACGTCCGCCGAACATTAATATGTGTACCTTCGCCACATTTGCCACATCCGATCGTTCATTTACGCCTCATCTCCACCGTTCATTGCTTCTCCCTTAACCGTTTGGGGACTTAGCCAAATTTTTGCCTCTCAATCGACTCCTTCAGATCTATCGCCACTGGCATCATCAATCGGTCGCCGCTTCCTTCTCATAATGCCCTTCACAAACACTTAGCGCCCTCTAAAAACTTTTCGTCCATCCTTTTCCTTCCGCTTCTCCGTCTCCGGCTTCAAGACCGATTCTTTACGTTCCTTTCCGACGCTCTTTGCCATGGTATCGTGACCCAAATTTCCTCAACTTCAAAAGCTTCGCTCCAAGGGATCCGGCTCTTTTGAGTCCGCGGATATTCTCCACTCCCACCTTTTCGTGAAGCGCCGTTGGTCCGAAGTCGTGAAGTGGCGAACACCGTGGACTTTAAGAATTCTCCACACAAGAACTCCCCGCACCCAATCCGAAAGCAATTGAAGCGCTTTGTCGCTCATATCATCAACACTTCTAAGGTTACGCCACCATGGTCGACATGGCACCACCATTTTGCTTACTCAAACTCGATTTTCGAGGTATTCCACGTTCCTTTAAAAGACCTTCTTTATCTTGACCGCTTTTACGTGACCTGGGATGTCATTGAGTTTGGTGCGGTTCTTATCAAGCCAACATGCACGCCTCACCAACATTGCCAAGCCCTACGACACTTTTGTCAAGTTTCTGTGGCGGAAATTCCTTGGGTATTCCATCAAGAATACCCATATCAATAAACAGTTCTATAATGTTATTATCATGGCCATCCACTCTCCTCACAATATTGATTGGCCACAAATGCTGTTCTTCAGACTTCTTCATGAAGTGGATCGCATTAAGGCCGCCCTTCTTCATCTTTGAAGCCTCGGTGGGTGCCCATCTTCAAGTCCTTATCCGTCATTACCTTCCTATCCCTCGGTCCCCTTCCAATTCTCATGCATCCACTCATCAGTCCTTTCATTCCCTTCCTCAAAACCAACAGGCTGAAACTTCACGCCCTTCTTCCCCTGGTCATGTTCAACACAACGCCACGCATGTCACTGTCTCTTCTTCCTCCACAGCATCCATGCCCTCCACTTCTCATCATGTCTCTCAGACGTCACAAACACGGCAACGACAGGGCCCAGCACCTCCACATCCTCGCCAGCTCCTGTATCAATACCAGCAGGATGTTCAAGCCGTTGTCCTTAAGTTACAAGAATCCCAAGAAGTTCTCATGAATGGAGTTCAAGCATCCCTGGAGGCATCGGAAGCTGTTCACAGGGATCTTCAAGTTGCCAACATGCAAGTTCAGTCCCTGGAAGACAAACTTCAGGAAAAGCATGAGGCTCTCTTACGGGCCCGTGAGGATCTCAAGACGCAGACACGATCGTAACGTACCGCTTGGTTGATCATCAAAGCTCGCTTGCAATCCACCATTCAGAATTGCTAGAGCAGTCAAGGCCCGTGATAACCTCCCCGGGCGACAAGGATAAAGATCTTGCCAAACTTAACACCCTCAGATACAGAGCTTTTCAAAGTTACACCAATCAAGTCCATGACCTTACAAATACGATGCTCGAATAATCACTTCTTTAGAAAATCAGCTTTCCACGCCGATCGGGCCACCACGCCCGTGATCAACTTACGGAGGCTAAGAAACAGAAGATCATTGATGACGCAGAGATTGCCACGCTTCAACTCCATACCCGGGCAATCCTCTTCACATGGCACGCCTCACAAACGGTCCGTGATCAATCACGCCTTCTCGCCTCGAAAAGGACAATCGATACCTGGACCTCGAACATCAACTTCTTCAAAGAAGTCGTTTCAATACCGAGAAGCCTGGACTAAACAAGAGGGTTACATTAATATCGCCTCCACCTTTCACGGGATTTCGCTACTCCTTCCGCCACTCGATTATATGGTTGCCCGCCGCCACCTCTTTCTTTCCGGGCGGTACGCCGCCGATGGTTAGGTCGATGCCCAACCGGCAGTTGAGGATTTTCTCGTGATTTGGCCGACCTTTCGCTTGAAGACAAAGGTTTACTGCGGCACTCTTAATCTTCGACCTCATCCATCGCGGAAGACCCCGATTTGATCACCTTCCGAAAGTTGTTCACCATGGCGACATCTTTCATGACTTCTATCCGGCCGATACGCAAGACAAATTCCGAGATGGGCCACATCGAACCTTTCGGGGCGACCCACAGGCTCACTGGGTGTTATTGGATACCAACCCGTATTTAAAAGATCATGATAAGTCTCACACTCTTGGAGAGGACTACATGCATGAGCTTGCTCATCACTTACCTCTATGGCAAACCCAAACGCCGAACAAGGCGGCGAAGAATCTAGCGCATCCAGGAGGATCTTCCGCTTGCCCAAATTTATATGCGCAAAGACTTAGCAAAGCTACAATCAATCTGCGTTCCTTTCCGATAGCAAGACCATGCCCACGGGTTGGGATAGCCCCTCCGGCTATACTCATACCGCCCTCGACATTGGGACCGGTGGTGCCAAGCTCTTGATCCGCACCTTGTAACGGTAATTCGTGGAGCGTGCCTCGGCAGCCCACGCCACCACCGCATGGCTCCATCTCCATATGCTTCACCGGGTGTCCCTCCACGCCAAGGTTTTCACCGACCGACGCCTTCCCTTTTGGACAAAGGTCCCGGAAGGCCATACCGGGTGGACTCCTCCTCGATTTCCTGATCTCACCGGGATCCACGCTTTGTCGACGCCAGACCGAAGGATGGTGCCACTTTTGACCACAATAGAAATTGATATATATTGCCAATGAGCGTGGTTGGCACACGCCACCTCATGCCGCCCATGGCCTTGATACCTTTTGAAGAATGCCGCCACCTCACCGGATCCTTTCGGGCCCACCGCCGCTGTGCTTTTTGTGTCGCTTCTGTGCCTCCCCGCCAGCTCGCTTCAATCGGGCAATTGCCCTATCTATCTTTATTGCAAACTTGAATGCCACCGCCGCTTTGACTCCGTGACTGTCTCTCATGGAATGCCGCTTTGTACCGCCGGAAGCACATACCGCCCTTTGAAGACATGGTACGCCCGTTTTCTCATTGATGCTCATCCCGCACTTGGGCTCACCACTCCAAGCTCTTCAAGTACGCCAGATCTCATTGGTAATTACCACAATGGCGCTTCGCCCTCATTCCCGTGAGGATGACTTTCAAACTGCCGGGTTCCCGCCATCAGAAACACTTCCTCCTTTTCTTCGCCCGAGTGTCATTTGGTGGGGAGTGTTAGTCCTGTACATCCCGTACAGACTATTCATGCACACGACGGACCAGGTCAAGGCTAAGGATCCGCAATCGCACGGTCGGGCCGTCAAAGGCCCGCAGAAGACCAAGCAGCTGCACCACGCAAGCCAAAGACCGCGCCGCTACCAAGAGGAGGCGCCTGCACAAGTGACGGCCCGCCACCGCCAAAGATCGCGAGATCAACGTGATTTCGTGCATTTCAAGAGGCACCGCCAAAGATTCTCGCAAATCGCCTTCTTCCGTGAGTCGGCAAGACCAAATCAGTCGAGTGTCTATATTGGGCCAAAGGCCATTGTACTATATATATGAGTAGAGCTAGCACATGAGTTTTTAGATGAGTTTTGGGTCTTGTCTCACTTCTGTTTTCTCTCGATTGCGAGAGCTCATGTATCTTCATTGACATCAAGGAGTTGTTCTCATTATAGTGATCTTATTGTTCTATTTTGTTCTCTCTTTTTCTTCTTTCTTGTTCTTTTGCAAATCCTGTGTGGCATAGCTCCCGGATTCTCCCGTTTGATCTAAGGGTCCTCACGAGGGCTGCCTTGCGGTGAGTTCTCAACCTGCACCCCAAACATGGTCGAGCCAGTTCTTTTGTATGGGGTCGAGGTGTGGAGCCCAGTGGTGTCTTTGGCGACTTGGAACGACTTAGAGCAGGGCCAGAAGGCATTTTTGACGCGGGCACTTGGCGTCAAACCCTAAGTTCCATATCAGATCTTGTTGCAGGAGACATGATTCATGCCCCTGTAGCATGCGGCCCTCGATAGGCACATTGTCTATTTCCAGAAGGTGGTCAACATGGGCGACACTTGGCTCCCGCAGTTGGCTTACGCTGTGGTGATGAGCTCGCAACGACTCAGGACTTGTTGGAAGGACAAGAGAGCCCGGTGGTCGGGCTTGGCCGGAACGAGAGATGCACATAGGTGCGCCCAGTGTGCATACGCACGCCGGGATAGGCTGAGGGGATTCTTGGACTCTTGTTTCCTGGGGAAGCTCTGGGACCACCATGCTCTGGAACAGGTAAAGGTGCTAGCCATTCTGTTATGTCAATCTTTCATGTGTACTAATTTGCTCATGAGATCTATGCAGATGTTCTTCTGCACAGATTCCTACTATTGGTAATTAATGTCATGGGAGAGGTTGTTTGCTTTGGCAGCAATGGTCACATCATGTGCTTGCATTAGGGAGATATTCCCATATGTATTTGATGTCGTATGGGGAGCTTTTTGCTATATAGGGGTGTGAGGTGTAAATTCCTCCATCCTTGATCTGGCATATTCCAGGGATTGTTTTAGGATCCAACTATGGTCTGTTTCAAAAATCCCCCTTTTCCCTAGAAGTTGGCATTCCTTGTACATGGAATATTTGTCCTTTCGCTTTATATATGGATAAGGCTGGAAATTTTTTTGTCATCTAGAGAAAACGTTTTTGAGCCACTATTCATGATTTTCGACTACCTCAGAAGCATGTAACCATAATGGAAGCGAGATGAAATGATGGCATAATGTTTTCAATGTTCACTTTTCTCAGCAGTGGATTTTCGCTAGAGTTTCCTCATCTTCTGCTACTGTTAGGTATTAGAATTCGTAGTTTCGTCAGATCTAATAGCATCCACATGGCTATTTGAGAAACACCTTTCCAAAAATTATCATAAAGGCTCCCTACTGATATATTTGAGAAAACATAAAACCGTTATGGAAAATTATGACCGCAAGTAGTTTTATCACATAATAATATGGGTTCCAACTTCCAAATTACTCGAAATGCATTTTTACTTTATAAAACAATTTGTTCAACTCATGGATGTATGTCAAATGCTCCACCCAAAGGCAAGAATCTCAAAGGTAAGAATTTGAGCAATGCTTTGTATAATATTAGAATCTTCTTTTTGATATTTGCTCTTAAATCAACGATTTGCTTAAGTTAATAACTATCACATGTAGCATTAGCAAAAAGATAGTGACAATACAAGAACATGTTTAAAATGTATCAATACATTTCAATTATGATATAAAGTGCCTAGCATACGTATACATTTCAAACGATTTTTTAACCATGCACAATTGATGAAAGGCATTTACAAGAACCATTGACATCACCTTGGGTTTACAAATGCCCCCAATGATGCTCAACATCGCCACTATTTTATCCAACATGGTGAAAGCAAAAGAACTAACGTTATAGATCAAAAGCTATGTAATATCAAAACTGCCTTTTAGCCCAGCAACTTGCACAATTTTAATATTCTATGCCATGTTGATGGGAGATCCATTGATGTGATAGACAAAAATAACCAACGATCATAAGTCCTTGACTTCTGCAAGGATTAACATCATTATTTCGGTTTATAATAAGCTCTATAAATAATACAATTCAATGGGCCTTCAATTTATAAGTTGTTATTACTTATGATTTCATGGCTACATAGCTATAGATGTCTAAAACATTGGATATTCCCTTCTGATGTCTATAAGACACAACACAAGATGGAATACCAGCAAGGCGAAGACTGCAAAAGGTGAGTCGATTTTCATGAAATAGAAGAAGTGCATGTTATCCAATCTCATTCCTACATTCCTACAACTCCCTCTTCTGACAATCTCAAACAAAAGTACAATCAACAACTTCACAGAATCTCTACAACTTCATGGATGCCTATAGTACAAATGATACTTATGTCCGACAATGCCAGATGTACATCTACAAACGATAATCCTGCATACACCGGGCCAACCATTAGAAACCACGTACCATCAAAAATCAATTTCACTTGAATTTCATAAAGATATGAACAAACCAATGCGGTATCATCTACTTCACAATTGCCTGAGTATTCAACCCTTCAATTATAAATAACTTTCAATGCTTAAAAGGCATTACACATGTCCAACCACGCCAAAAAAGAGACCAAATATGTGTAATAGGAAGAACTATTAACACAGTTCCAAATGTTTCTTTGGGCTTTTTACTAAGGATAAAAATATAAATATATAGCTTGGAGTTGAACTAGAAACACATTCAAATTAAAAACATCATACCGTGTACGAAAATGTTTTTATATTTTTCAGTTATCTTCGACGTGTTTCACTAACTTAGTCCCTCCAATATATGTAAATCTTTGCAACTTCATCTTGTTTCAAAAAAATGCAGCTCTCCTCGAAATAAGACAGTAATGCCAGATGCCCATTACATTTCTCTACTGATTCTACATGACATCTTTCACAACAGTATTATCAAAGACATGACAACTTTTTTTTTCCATTTTTTGACAAATAATTTCTATTCAAGAAGATAATATTTGCCATCACATAATCAACTTGAAGCCACTTTTAATACAATTTCAACATTTTTTATGCCCCAGCAACAGCAACGCTGGGCATTTTTTCTAGTAAGACATAATAGAAGATATCTTATAATAAAAGTTGGACATGTGTAAGAGTTGCTATCACTGGGGCAACTTTGTACCTTACATTTTGACAAAATCAGCACCTTAAGGTCCACACACCCCTTAGAATATATTTCAGTCGCATCCTTCTATATAAAGGACAGTTAGGGGGCATTCTACCCTGGATGCCAATGAGATGTTGTCACCTGGCAATTTTTAGCAGACTTTCTTTACCGAGAAGTACAACTACAAATATTCTATTTTTTTTTTTTTTTTTTTATGCAACATCTCAGCTTCGACCGTCGTATTGAGGATGCATGGCGCAGAACAACCCCTAACTCTCCTCCACGTTACCGCACTGCTGCGCGTCGCCCTGTGTCCACAACAGAAAGGCCACATAAGTGACTTTTCGCGTATACATAACAAGAACATAGACAAACTTTCATATGTGCTTGCTCATAACAAAAACATGGACATCTTCCTTGTGTGCTTGTTGCTTCTTTTTATCTCTTTGATTGCAAAGTTCGTTGCATCATCAAGGAGAAATTTACCTCGGTCGCCACCATCTTTGCCTATAATTGGTCATCTATATTTGTTGGGAAACCTCCCTCACCGGTCTCTGCGAGATTTGTCTCTAAAATATGGCCCTCTTATGCCACCTTAGTTCACTTCCCACCTTAGACAAAGTGAAGGACACGTATAGGCACAAGTTCTACCACGTTGGGGATCATGGCCGTATAACCCTAGTAACCAACTCCCAAAGCTAAACATACACTGGCCAGGGTTTGAACCCCTGACCAAGTGCACATTTATTTTGGCATTACTATAGGCCTATACCAACTCACCACACATCCGTTGGGCAAAACTTTAGCTATACATGCACACTTTGTAGGCAGGATAGAATCCCGCCTCAGGAAGTCGGGGAATTTTAATCAAAACCCACCTTAGTGGCATCCTCGCCTCACATGGCCAAAACTTTCCTCAAGAACCATGACCAAATTTTTGCATCTAGGCACAAATCCATCTTTGGAAAGCTCTTCGAAAACGACCATACCGATTTAGTGTTTGCCCCGTATGGAGACCACTGGCGCCAGACAATGTTGTTAAGTACGTCAAAATCCGTACGTTTAAAAAACGTTTTTTAAGATTTTTTGAAGATTTTTAAAATTTTTGAAAAAAATCTTTAAAAACGTATTTCATATAAAATACGTTAAAAATCTTTAAAATCTTTAAAATCCTTAAAAATCCTTAAAAATCTTTAAAAAACCTTAAATATCCTTATATTGTGAATTTTTTTATCCAAATATATGATATTCTTGAACTTATTTGTCTTTGTATATAAAATTCTTATGCTTCTTAACCTCTATAATAATGTTTTTCTGAACTTTCTTAAGAGTTGCATGGCAAAACAGCTATGATATCTTTGTATTTGAACTTAATAGTTTCTAATAGTAGCATAAGCTTCTGATTTACTTGTTGGCATGCTACATCTTATAACTTGTAGCAAAAATGTGCATTTTAACAGTAGTAAATATGTCCAATAAAGCAGTGCAAAGAATGTGCAATTTTTTTTCTTTTTTATTTTTTGGCCATACCAAATCATAAAAATCCTTTAAAAAACGTGAGGATTTTTATAGAAGTACTTTAAAAATAAAAAACGGGTTTTTTAACAACATTGGCGCCAGATGAGAAAGATCTGTGTCATGGAGCTCTTCACTCCTAAGCGAATGGCGGAGACTCTTCATGTGCGCCAGAATGAGATTCTTTCTATGGTGAGTTTAATCCGAAAGGAAAGCGAAGCCGGTAAGATTATCAATTTGAATCATGTGCTTTCTGATTTATCCGCACGGGTAATCACTCAAATAGCACTAGGAGGCAAGATTTTTGAATCTCAAAGTGAAGCAGAGTATTTCAGAGAATTAAGTAGGGAAGCATTCTTTCTGGCTGGTGTTTTCAACCTTGGGGATTATTTGCCTTTTCTATCATGACTTGACCTTCAGGGCTACCAGGAGCGGACAAAAAGAGCTCATAAAAAAATGGATGCATTATTACAAAATATTATCTATGAACATATGCAGAAATCTGCAGGTCAGAAGCAAGACCTGCTGGATGTGCTTCTTGCAACTGAGACTGATATAGATGGAAGGACCGCCGTAAATCGAGTATGGGATGTGGTATTTTCGGACTTTTTTTATGGTGTTTCCGGCCACCCGTTAACAGCTACTGTGCACTTCACAGTTTTAAGCCCAAAATCAGCTGTTTTAGGTCATTTTTTGCTTGATCCGGCTCTATCCGAGCTCAAATCACTTCCTCTCTTCATCAAACTAGTGTTAAAGAGGAAGACAAAGCGATTGGAAGGGCTTTTGAAGCATTTCAAGCCGTCCAAGGAACTGCAAGAAGGATTCGGCCAAAGATTTTGACTCCGCCGCGCAGTTTCGCGCTTGGTTTTTGGCCAGAAATACCACTTTTTGGCCAGAAACACCATATTTTTGGCCAGAAACACCACTTTTTTTTGGCCAGAAACACCACTTTTTTGGCCGGAAATACCACTTGGCTGATATCGGATGGCCGGAAACACCACAAAAAATGCCCGGAAATACCACATCCCGGACTCGATATACGGGCGCCCTAGATGGGTAATCAGTGTTTGTTCCCCAAGAATAATGGTTTTACACTGCTTGCATGTTTGCTTAGGTATTCTGTCTATGAAGTGCAGAATATACTGATTGGAGGGACAGATACTACAGCAATAACTGTAGAATGGGCACTTTCCTCACATATTTAAAAAGGCTCAGAATGAGATAGACTCAGTTGTTGGAATGAAGAGAATGGTTGAGGAATCAGACCTCTCAAGTTTGGACTTTCTAAATTGTGTTGTGAAAGAGACCTTCAGGTTGCATCCTGCAATTCCTCTTCTTGTGCCTCACGAATCTACAAAGATTTGAATAGAGGGCTTTGAAATACCAAAGCAAACCACATTGCTAGTGAATGTATGGGCAATAGGAAGAGATCCCAATACATGGGACGAGCCTGAAATGTTCAATCCGCATGATTTTTAGGAAGCAGCAAGGATGTGAAGGGCATAGATTTTGATGTCCCCGCCATTTGGATCGTAGAAGAATGTGTCCTGCGTGGAGTATGGCTATTTGCATGATCCAATTAACTCGCAAATCCGCTTCACAAGTTCAATTGGAGCCTTCTGCAGTCGGTCCGCCCAAGATCCGGACATGAGTGAATTATTTGGGTTATCTTTGCCAAGAGCTATACCTTTGCAAGCCATATCTGTTCCTCGTTGACTAACTTGCCTTATGACTAATTGTAAGCGTGATGTGATACAAAGAATGAAAACTATGTTATTATCAATCTCTTTTATTGAAATAAATAAAGCGACTCTTTCAGGAGTATGCCACTTTATCAATACAAGAAATTTATCCGGCGGCCTTTCCCCGACTTACTCAAGCCCCGTTATATACCTCATATTATCAATGTGTTAATGCCTCTATGTGTTAATGTTTTTTACGGATCATTGGATCCAAGCATATTCTTAGAAATATGCCAGATCTAGGGTCCATAAATATACACCTCACACCCCCGTATACTTGAGCGCTCCCCTGCGTGTATATACATATAAGAATACGCAAGAGAAGGTCAAATACTTGAGCCATTGGAATGCAAAGAAAAAAATATTGTCCAATCACGCTTCTGAGCCTCCCGAAGCTCTTCATCTGCTGCTCTCCAGAACCGCCCACCCATGCAAGCGTAATAAAGAAAGCAGACTGGATTTTTTACGGATTGTAGAAGCCCGAGCACCTGCACCTGTATTTGAACAGGAAGCAATCCATCGGCCTGAAGACCAGGAGCCTTGCTAAACCTCTCCCGAACCATTCTGGCCTGTGGAAACTCATGGAAGCCCTGTTTGCGGATTTCAGACCATGCTTCGACTAGGCCTGCTGCGAAAAAAAGGATGAGGAATAGCCCTGCTTCGAAGCCTTAGGAATTCTTGGAAAACTCGAAGCAAGTAGGCCGGATTGTGCTCCTGCACTTCGCTTGCTTCAACCCAGCAAGAATATGGCCGCCCATAAAGCAGCCTCTGAGGCCGATCTTCCAGCAAAGGCCATGATCTGGCAGGATATTCTATTTTAAAACCTTTGATTTCAAATCAAATTTTTTCTTAACTTCAATTCCATCCCCCTTTTCTCGCTAAACCACTGCCAAAATCATAGGAAACTAAAATTTTGGCGACGTATTCAAGCAAGGGCGGATTTACATATTTTAGAATGGTGCAAAAGATTTTCTTGAAATGCACGACTTAATAAAGAAGAATTTGTGTGAGAAGATTCCTTTGTATTGACTTATCTACGTGGGCATGAATTTGAAAACTAGGGGACTTAATTCATGTTGTTGCCTCGTGTTTTTTTGCCTATAGGTTAGACGAGGGTTGAGAACATGGGTTTTGTTTGAGCATAGTCTCCTTAAATAAGTTATCCTTTTTTTTTCATTTACACTTTATTTATGGTCCTTGTTGAAGATAAGATAAGATAAGAGGTGAAAAGGGGATGAAAATCAAGCATTCAACTATGCATTGAACCATCCTTTCTTAACCGATTAGCAACGAAAAGTGTTATTTGCCAGGGATAGAGTTGTCTGCTTATATTTTTCTTTTGTGCCAAACTTCTTATGGTTCGAAATCCTGTTGCAAAGTCTTAATTTTGGCCTGATGGTGAGACGGAACCCTGGATTAGTGGGTTCAAATCCCACGTTAACCATCATTCATTTAAATTGGGATTATGTCTGTTCCAAAAGCATGCCACTTTTGCAAACCCCTTATTTAATATAATGTTGTGGTGCTTGACATGCTGTTATGCAAGATTACAAGGTTTGATCCATATTTAGTAGACATTTTGATTATTATATTAAATACAGGAAGGAAATTGATGTTTGATTAGCATTTGCAAACAATAGCACATTCATATACACAATATAATAACGGAAATTATTATTGATTTTATATTGAGATATGTAAATATTATTTCAACAAATATCTCACTAAAAACCCATGGAACTAAGTCAAATTGAAGTTACTGTTGAAGTTTTGGTTCATGTTATAATTCTTCAGCAAAAGGCAACGATATAGGGACATGGCTAATCTTCCTAAGGGTTTCCTCATTTGTCTACAGTTCGCCATTATTTCTATATGACGACACTTCAATGGTTCAAGGTTAGTGGTGACATTTTTCAATGGTTTAAAGGTTCGAAAATACAGGATCTCGGTCGAATAGGACTAGGCCAAGGAGCTTGTCCAGATAAGAAAGTTCTTAATGGTCGGTGCCGCCTAAGCTATAATAAGGAGAATCGGATTGATCTGTGAGCGGGAGGTTGCAGGAAGTGGAATCCGAAATGTATCGGATGCTTGGGCTGTCGAAGTGATAAGAAACAATAACATTATAGTTCATTGAATTCAATATTTTATTGTAATCTATGATGTGTATTGGTTAAACTTAAGCATTTAACTTAAGTTCATAGTCTTACCTTGGTGATCCATCTAATAGCAGTATTTGTATTTGTCTTGTTGCAATAACATTGGTATCAGAGCCAGTTAAGATGTCAAGTAGATTTGGAGCATCTTTGCTACAGAACATCAAGGTATATGAAGGAGGACCCGGGTTTCAGATATGGAAGGAACAGATTAAAAATGTTTTAGAAAATGAGAATCTATGGGAATTGTTGCATGAGAACAATGATTCTAATGTTGTGACTAGTACTATTGCAGGGAGAAGACAAAGCATTACATCCGACAATGAATCTGCAGAAGGTAGTATGGAAGTTACTGCAACCAGTGAGGTCAATAAGACAGCCAAGTTGAAGGAGGCTTATGCCATTTTAACCAGTAAGGTTGGAGCATCTATTCTGTTAAAAGTAAGGGGCAAATCTCCTGGAGAAATCTGGAAATATTTGTTGAAACACTATGAGGAAAAATCTTCATCGCAGATTGATCTTCTGGAGAAAGAATTGAGGAAGTTAAGGCTTAGAGAAGAGGATGACTTAACAAAATTCTTCTCTAATTTTGATAACATTGTTGCTGATCTTGAAGGTGCAGGTGTGATGTTAAGTGAGCAGCAAAAATTATTGCATGTTGCACGATCTGTGGAAGGGAACAAGCAGCTAGCAACCTTGATACGAAATGTTGCTAAAACACGCGAGGCAGCAGAAGAAATGATTAGAACGGAGTTTGAACAGCATAAGGTACTGGTTGATGATGACAATGATAATACAGAAATTTTGTATACTGGTAAAAGTAAGTTTAGAGGAAGTAGCTCTAAGGATAGATCTGAGATAAAAGAAAAGGGGCAGGTAGGGCCATGTTTTCATTGTCGACTTTATGGACACTTAAAGGCAGACTGTCCTAAACTGAAAGAGATTGAATGTTACAATTGTGGTGGACGAGGACACTTTGCAAACAGGTGTAGTCAAACCGAGGAAGAGGAGCATTTAGAGGACGTGGCAGGGGTACTGGAAGGCAATCTGCATCCGTAAACTTTACACAAGACTCTAACAAAGAAGATATTGAGGAAGATGAAGACGTTGAGGTAAATAATGAGTGTATTTTGTCAATTTCTGAAAATAAGAAATCTAATGGAAAAGGAAATATGTGGCTCTTAGATAGTGGAGCAGAAAAGACTGTGACAGGTTCAACTGAGTTACTTAAGGAAGAGGATAAGAACAAAACTGGATTTGTCAAGCTCGGAAACGGGAAGTTGCAAAAAGTACAAGGTGTTGGAATTCTTGAGCTTTTCGATTTGGATGGAAAACCAGTCATGTTAAAGGAAGTTTTATGTGTGCCTACACTTGTTAGGAATCTCATTTCTATCAGCCAACTAGTTGATATGGGCTATACAGTTGTTAATGTACTGTATCTTTGAATAATGAGATAAAGTTTCTTGGTAAACGTGTGGGAAATTTATTTGGACTGGAAAACAATTGTGTAACTGCTGTAAACACAGTAATAGTACCAAGTATAAGTATATGGCATGAAAGGCTTTGTCATGCAAGTACAAGAAATATAGAATCAATGATTAAACAAGGTCTGATCGAGTCCTCAGAACAGAGTACAGGAGAAAATATATGTTATGGATGCATGCTTGGTAAACATACAAGATTACCATTTGTAAAATCTCAGAAAAGAGCAAACGAAGTATTGGGATTAGTTCACACTGATCTCTGTGGGCCGTTAAACGTAAGGAGTATCACAGGTAAACGATATTTTATTACCTTTATAGACGATTTCAGTAGAAAAACCAAGTGTGTTTGCTTGAGAACTAAAGATGAGGCTTTTGAAGCTTTTAAACAGTTTGCAGCAGAAGTAGAGCTTGAAACCGGAAAAAAAATCAAGTGTGTACGGTCAGATAGAGGAGGAGAATATCTGTCCAGGGAATTTAGAAGGTATTGTAGAGAAAAAGGGATTAAGAGACAATTAACTTGTAGGAATTCTCCTCAGCAGAACGGGATTGCAGAAAGAAAGAATAGAACAATATTGAATGCAGTTAGAGCAATGTTGAAGCAGACAGGGCTTCCTAATTTCTTGTGGGAAGAAGCAGTAAGAACTGCTGTACGTGTGCAAAATATGCTGCCATCAGCAAGCATAAGAGGTTGTATACCAGAAATGCTTTGGTCTGGAAAAAGGCCAGATTATAGTTATTTAAAAACATACGGTTGCCTATGTTTTGTACATATTCCAAAGGAGAAATGACTTAAGTTGGATGATCGTGCAAGAATTGCATACTTAGTGGGCTACGATGATGAATCTAAGGCATATAGATTGTATGATCCAGTTAGTAGAAAATTATTAGTGAGCAGGGATGTCTCTTTTGATGAGAAAAATTATTACAAGGGTAATAAAGTTATCTCTGAAATTAATAAACAGAAGGAAGATCTCCAAGACATGATAATAGAACAAAAACCAGACAATGCATTAATAGATGACGATGATATTAAATTGTCTGAAACCAGTGTGCAGGAGAAGGACGAAACTAGTGTGCAGGAGAAGGAAAACACAGCTGAACCATCAACTCAAGGTGATGCCGAAACTGATAAAGAAGACAGTCTATCAACACAAACAAGACAAGTTCGTGGAAGAAGGACACATGCGCAAATATTGCAAGATGAGGCTAAAGTGAACACTGACGAATTTGGCAGGGATACATTTGGGAGAAGCAAAAGATTAAGGCAAGAGACTGCTGACCTAAATCTTGTAGAAATTCTGGCAATATTAGATACTGAGGCTCCTAAAAGCTATGATGAGGCAATGCAAGCAGCTGATGCAACAGAATGGAAGGAGGCTATGGAGGAGGAGTTAAAGGCATTCAGAAGAACTCAAACATATGAAACGGTGGAATTACCCAAAGGCAAGAATGTAGTTGGATGCAAATGGGTTTTTAGAATCAAACAGGGAACGGATGGGAAGATTATTAAACACAAAGCGAGACTGGTTGCACAGGGTTTCACACAAAAGCAAGGGGTTGACTATGACGATACATACTCACCAATAGTGAAAATGACTAGCCTGCGAGTGCTATTGGCCTTAGCCAATGCAAGAGGACTGGAAATACATCATATGGATGTAAATACAGCCTTTCTTAATGCCAAATTAGAAGAAGAAATTTATATGAGGCAGCCACCTGGGTTTGAGCAGGAGAAAAATAAAGTTTGGAGATTGAAACGAGCCGTTTATGGTCTCAAGCAGTCTCCCAGGCAGTGGTATCTTTGTATGGATACCTTTCTTAAAGAGCATGGATTTGTTAAACTCAAAGATGATGGGAACGTCTATGTTTTCAGGGACAAATCAGATATTTGTTATATCGCATTGTATGTTGATGACAACATCATGGTCAGCAGTAATACAGAGATTTTGAAGAGGTGTAAAACAATTCTGAAAGACAGGTTTCAAATGACGGATTTAGGACCATTAAAGAAATTTCTGGGAATAGAGGTTCATAGAGACAAGGAGAGTAAGATCTTATCACTTTATCAAGGTCAAAATGTTGCAGGAATATTGAAAAGATTTCATATGGAGGAGTGTAAGCCAGTAAACACGCCAATGGTACTAGGGAATATGATCTCGGGTAAACAATGTCCAAGTACAGAAAAGGAAAGAGCAGAGGCACAAAAATATCCATACAGGGAGTTAATAGGCTGCTTGATGTATCTAGCAAATTGTACAAGACCAGACATAGCATATGCGGTCAATCTATTAAGCAGATATTGTAATAATCCAGGAATTAGTCATTGGCAAGCTGCTAAAAGGATATTGAAGTATCTTAAAGGTACAAGGAATTATGGCATTACATTCAATTCTGAAAATCTAGATCTCAAAGCTTTCTGTGACTCTGATTGGGCTGGAGATTTAGATGAAAGAAAGTCAACTTCCGGATTTATCTTTTTACTAGGAGGAGGACCTATTTCTTGGAAATGTAAAAAACAGCACTCAATAGCTATGTCTTCTGCCGAAGCAGAGTACGCAGCAACAACTTTAGCAGCCAAGGAGCTCGTTTGGATCAGAAGATTGCTTGCTGAACTTGGAATGAAGCAGAGAGAACCATTAATATTACAGTCTGACAGCACAAGTTGCATAGCTATGACTAAAAATCCGGTATTACATGAAAGGACAAAACATATAGAGTTGGAGATGCATTTTATACGAGATTTAGTAAACAGGAACATTATTCAGGTCAAGTATGTGAGTACAAATCAACAAGTGGCTGACATTCTGACAAAGGCGCTGGCAGACAGTAAGTTTAAACTGTTAAGAAGCTTGATAAGTTGCAGAGATTATAGCATGCAGGGAGAGTGAATTACGTTCTTAATGAACAAACAATAAGAGCACTGAACAGAATAGAGTATTGCAGAGATTATGGCATGCAGGGAGAGCGAATTATGTTCTTAATGAACAGACAATAAGTGCATTGAACAGAACAGAGTATTATTCAAATTGCAATCATGTTTTGCAGTAAGGAAATTTGAAGCAAATTGAGCTGCTGTAATCATTATAACATGAAAGGGAGAGTGTTGAAGTTTTGGTTCATGTTATAATTCTTCAGCAAAAGGCAACGATATAGGGACATGGCTAATCTTCCTAAGGGTTTCCTCATTTGTCTACAGTTCGCCATTATTTCTATATGACGACACTTCAATGGTTCAAGGTTAGTGGTGACATTTTTCAATGGTTTAAAGGTTCGAAAATACAGGATCTCGGTCGAATAGGACTAGGCCAAGGAGCTTGTCCAGATAAGAAAGTTCTTAATGGTCGGTGCCGCCTAAGCTATAATAAGGAGAATCGGATTGATCTGTGAGCGGGAGGTTGCAGGAAGTGGAATCCGAAATGTATCGGATGCTTGGGCTGTCGAAGTGATAAGAAACAATATTCATTGAATTCAATATTTTATTGCAATCTATGATGTGTATTGGTTAAACTTAAGCATTTAACTTAAGTTCATAGTCTTACCTTGGTGATCCATCTAATAGCAGTATTTGTATTTGTCTTGTTGCAATAACAGTTACTATAGCAATACAAGAAACAAATAGCCCAATAAAACCTTTATGAGACATTTATTTCTCAAATAAAATACAACAGTAGTCTTTTTTTTCCTTAAACCATCAGGAGTATGTTCCATTAAGATGAAATATAGGAGCGCCTTTTTCTCATACATTGCAGCAGTAATGCACGCCAAGCGTGCTTTGGCAAGGTATATTTAGCAAAAAAGGAGCACGGAATCACACTGTTTGATTTTGGTAATTCACGCCAAGCGTGAATTAACCTGCCTTCATGATCTATTACTTCTAAAAAATAGCTTTGAGCTATTCTTTCCAAATCAGATAAACTCACAAAATCAGTCTAATAGTCAATCAAATCCCAAAAGATGCTCAATATCCTATTTCTCATTAACTAAAAACACTGATTTGGGGCTTTGAAGCTTTGACTCCTATGCTATAGAAGATCTGACCAAGGGGCTTTAATTCAACTGCAGGGTAGTACTTTGCATGTAAAGCTCAGGGAATCCAATCAATTTGCCTATTGTATATATGTGAAAACACCATTTTGTAGTCTTCAAGCTTTTCAATTGACTACGATGCTCGCCAAGAAGATACTTTGGCTTTGTAAAATCCAAAATGCAGAGTATTTACCATACCAGAAGCTTACTTCTGCAAAGAATTGTTGATTTTCAGATGACAAAGGTCTACAAACAGAGTTTCTTTGTAGCCCATTGCATGTCTCTGCTTGGGTTTTCCAGAAAAATCATTATCCAGCTGCAAGCAAATTAAGAACCAAAGACCAAGAACTAGCCTATTAGGTTAAAATAAACTCTAGGAAGAAAGCAATAAAGATTAAGATTGCAAGGCAGTGGAGCTCTTACAAAAAAACCTTTTGAAAGGAGCTATAGCATGTGCCATATCCTGTTGTTTCCATCCAAAATACGGCTGCCCATGCCCCAAATCCGCTGCTCTCGCCAAAATCCGGCTGGTTCCTCGCTTCCAAATCCGCCAGCTCGCTCAAAATCCAATTGCCTTTGCTCATGCCACCGCTTCGCCAGATCTCCTCCGGATTTTCCGCCCGCCAGCTCACCCACGACCCATGCTCAAAATCCGGCAGCCCCTTTCTCGATTCGCCATTTCGGGCCACTCGCTCTTTGGCTTTTCGCCCATAGCAAAGTATGCTATCACTAGAGCTCCGAAAGGCAGGTCTGAGTTTTGAGGCCTGAGGTGGCGCAGAGAGAAAACGCGGAAGAAAAGAGGCATGAAAAATTTTGGTGCACAATAGAAGAAAGGTTAAAAAAACATCTGAGGGAAATGCTACGAGGGAAAAAAATTTGAGTTAGTTTAGGAAGGAGGCGCCCAATTTGACGTAAAAAAAGCCACGCGACGAAAAGTGGCATACCCAAAATGACACAATTTTTCCGACATAAACCGAAATTAAATGAATGATGGTTCGTGGGTGAAAGCATGGAGTGGGGGGCATTTCAAGCCAACCAAGCACCCCTAAGCACCCAAAAGATTGAAAAAACTTACTTATTTTTATCTTTTTTTCTATAACTCCTTTGAGGCTGAGATTTTGTATTCCGAGGTGTAATGTTAATATGTTTCAGGGAAAAATATCAAAAAAATAAAATAAAAATATTTTTCAAAAATACAAAGAAAATGTCCCAAAAGCACCCACTAAGCAATCAGTGGTCGCGACACAAAAATGCCCCTCACCTCCATGCTTTGACCCTCGTTGCAAAAGGCCTTGGTGAGTCATAGGGTGTCATTTTCTGAAAGTTGGCCTTTGGTAAGAACACTGCTGGGAGAGAGCCAGCATGCAGTCTACTATTTGTATTGCAGAATAAATAGGAATTGTCAACTATTATGATAAGAGTATTGCCACTGTTGTGTTCGAGTTGCAGGAATTGCAGGATTTTTTGCACTTTCCATTTGTCTTCAAATTTGTCTGATTATGCAGCACTTGCTACACATTCTATGCCAGCCATTCTGTTATGTCAATCTTTCATATTGCTCATGGGATCTTTGCAGATGTTTTTTTGCACGGATTTCTACTATTGGTAATTAATGTCATGGGAGAGGTTGTTTGCTTTGGCAGCAACGGTCACATCATGTGCTTGCATTAGGGAGATATTTCCATATGTATTTGATGCCGTATGGGGAGCTTTTTGCTATATAGGGGTGTGAGGTATAAATTCCTCCATCCTTGATCTGGCATATTCTAGGGATTGTTTTGGGATCCAACTATGGCCTGTTTCAAAAATCCTCCTTTTCCCTGGGACTGGGCATTCCTTGTACATGGAATATTTGGCCTTTCGCGTTATATATGGATAAGGCTGGAATTTTCTAGAGAAAATGTTTTTGAGCCACTATTCATGATTTTCGACTACCTCAGAAGCATGTACCCATAATGGAAGCGAGGTGAAATGATGGCATAATTTTTTGAATATTCACTTTTCTTAGCAGTGGTTTTGCTAGAGTTTCCTCATCTTTTGCTACTGTTAGGTATTAAAATTCGTAGTTTCGTCAGATCTAATAGCATCCACATGGCTATTTGGAAAACACCTTTCCAAAAATTATCATATTGGCTCCCTACTGATATATTTGAGAAAACATAAAACCGTTATGGAAAATTATGACCACAAGTAGTTTTATCACATAATAACATGGGTTCCAACTTCCAAATTACTCGAGATGCATTTTTACTTTATGAAACAATTTGTTCAACTCATGGATGTATGTCAAATGCTCCAACTCAAAGGCAAGAATCTCAAAGGTAAGAATTTGAGCAATGCTTTGTATAATATTACCTTTTTGATATTTGCTCTTAAATCAACGATTTGCTTAAGTTAATGCCCATCACAGCATCACATGTAGCATTAGCAAAAAGATAGTAACAATACAAGAACATGTTTAAAATGTTTCAATACATTTCAATTATGATATACAAGAAATTTATCGCGGCGGCCATTTCTCTTTACAAACTTGGCATGATTTCAAAATGAAATGTTCCGAGTAAATAATCTGCTGATGAGTCAAGTTAAATGCTAGTCTAATAGTTAATAGGCAAGAACATTTAAACCTCTAAATCAGTTAGTTTGAATGGGATGGTGCATTGGGTTTTTAAGAGTTTTAGAAACTATGACCTATGGACCTATTATTACCCAATTGTGGAACTTGATAAGCAACCTCAACCTTCCGATGGAATACACAAATATGAAAGAAGATACAATCATGTGCTACCTAGTATGTTCTTTTCAAGCAAAATCCTACGCAGAAGATAGAAAGCAAAGACTCATCTTAAATGCAATTTTAGAGCAACTATTGATAGTTTGTGAGATCCTATTTCAGAGATCAGGGGACCAAAATGTTGAAGATCATTATCCAGAATTCTGCATTCTATGAATGTCAACATATTAATATTTCTAGATTGCTTGATGACATGGCAACAATTATCGGTTGCATTACGATAGATCCGAAAACAATGGATGCTGGAGGCTAGTCTTTAGCAATTCGAAAATGGAAAGAAGGAAACTAACAACTTAAGAACGGTTAAAGGAGCCACAAACAAGCTCGAAATGGACCTCTATGGGGCAAATCATTCATATGGCCACAAATCGGCCAGCCAGAAAAAAGGCAAAATGAGGATGGAGTCTGAATCAATACCAAGTACATCAACTAGGCAACATAGCAGATTTTGAGCCAAAAATCCAGTGGCAACTATAACAACCAGGCAAAATCTTCTATTTTACTCTGCTCAGATCCTAGCTTAAACTAGCGTCTTTTTTCTGCTTTAGACATGCTCCTCATTCCAACAATTCATTTTGCAGCTTCATGCTCTCCTTTTTGCCATGGCGTCGCCAAATATTGTGGCAATTCATGGCCCGAATTTCTATGCCATGGGATGGTTTGTAAATTTGTGTCTTATCCTCTTCACTTGGATGTAAAAGTGAATTCAAAGATTGAAGAAAATAGAGTGTGTTTTTCGTAGGCCTAAAACAGAGATCATAGAGTTTTTTGTACAGATTCACTGCGAAATCTACTGTGTCATATGAAATTCCATCTCAAGAGAAGATGAACCATTCTATTCCGATGCAGCTAATAAGAGGCAAATTTCCTTCATCCAAGGGGAAAGAAAAAGGATTGCCTGTATGCAGCAATGCACATAGAAATAGAAGAAATGTCAAAGAAGTCCGCTTCTATAGGAAGCAAGATATCCTACTCTGGCGAATCCAAAGCTTGAGAGCTCCACAACAGAAAAAGTTGCTAGATATGGAAGGAAAACAACGCCAAATCCGATTGTTGACTTCATTGCGTAGCCACGAGATTTTCATGTGATGCCTCGGTTGAACATGTTCTGAATCCAACTTGATCGGTCTGCTCAATCTTCTCAGTTTTGCACACTAGTAAATTCTAGTTACAGACACATGAGCTTTATTATTTATTACGGTACGTTTCTGCATAATTATATAGGTACTTTACATATGCATGATGATATTCAATCTGCGAAAGACTTTGCATATTCACCCAGAAGTCTTTGGGTAACTTATAATACCCACCTACAACAGGAGGTTGCCTTCTTTGCTTCCAATCAAGAACAGTCTCAAAACAGTGGCAGTCATTATTCCCTCTCCAACTATATATTATTATTATTATAATACAGATATGTTCTGTGGATATACACTGAATAACAACAAGACTCCTGAGTTTTTACCATTTGCACGCATCCTTTGGCCTATCATAGTTTCACTGCTTCACTCTTTTTGCTTCTGGATATTCAAAGGTCACATCGCAGGTTCTCATCCCACCAAGTCCTTCACCAAGGTCAATATTCCTGAGCTGGTCGTTGTAGTCTTCATACTCGGGTTTCACTCGATGGACAAGAACTGTGACAGAGTATACAGTTCCAAGATTAGGATCAGTAGCCACATTAAGCTGGACCTTCTCCTCAGACTCTATTTCTACAAAATTTGAAAGCGCATCAATTATGTTTGACACAATTTTCCGCTTTGTCTCATCACTGACAGCACAACGGTCAGCTATAAGAATCATTCTCAATCTTTGTTTTGCAATCTCAGCATTAGATGATGCCGTCCTTTTGGGAGGGAAGAGGAAATTCCATGCTTGTGAAAAACGTTCCCAGAAGCTCAACTTTTTAAAATCAGTTGTTACTTCTCCAACAAAATCAGATGACTTAGATTCTTCTGGCCGAGCAGGGAAGGCATCTCTGATATTCGGCCATAGCTCAATATTTGCCATCTCTAATCTCATAACAAAGGTTTTCAGGGTCCTCATAGTTAGTAACGCCGGATCTGCACCCTGCCCTTTCGTAATCGCCTAAGAAACGATCCGGAACTGACAGTGATCCAAGAAATCTCGAAAACTAGAATCGGCGCAATACCATGAAGTTTGCAGAGCAAGAACGGGCTTGCTTGCGGAGCAAGAAAAGGTCACATCATTCAATCACTCTTTTTAATTTTTTTTAGCTATATTTTCGAAGTACACGTGGTGCTCTCAGTTTTTTTTTTTTTGAACGGAAATATTCCATCAAACAAACAAAAAAGGTGCCTTACATATGTTTAGAAAGTGCCTAGCATACCTATACATTTCAAACGATTTCTTAACCATGCACAATTGATGAAAGGCATTTACAAGAACCATTGACATCATCTTGGGTTTACAAATGCCCCCACTAATGCTCAACATCACCACTATTTTATCCAACATGGGGAAAGCAAAAGAACTAACGTTATAAATAAAAAAGCTATGTAATATCAAAACTGCCTTTTCGCCTAGCAACTTGCACAATTTTCATATTCTATGCCATGTTGATGGGAGGTCCATTGATGTGATAGACAAAATAACCAACGATCATAAGTCCTTGACTTTTGCAAGGATTAACATCATTATCTCGATTTACAATAAGCTCTATACAATTCAATGGGCCTTCAATTTATAAGTTGTTATTAGTTATGATTTCATGGCTACATAGCTATAGATGTCTATAACATTGACGTTCCCTTTCTGATGTCTGTAAGACACAATACAAGATCGAATACCAGCAAGGCGAAGACTGCAAAAGGTGAGTCGATTGTCATGAAATAGAAGAAGTGCATGTTATCCAATCTCATTCCTACATTCCTACAACTCCCTCTTCTGACAATCTCAAACAAAAGTACGATCAACAACTTCACAGAATCTCTACAACTTCATGGATGCCTATAGTACAAATGATACTTATGTCTGACAATGCCAGACGTACATCTACAAACGATAATCCTGCATACACCGGGCCAACCATTAGAAACCACGTACCATCAACAATCAATTTCACGTAAATTTCATAAAGATATGAACAAATCAATGCGGTGTCATCTACTTCACAATTGCCTGAGTATTCAACCCTTCAATTATAAATAACTCCCAATGCTTAAAAGGCATTACACATGTCCAATCACGCCAAAAAAGAGACCACATATGTGCAATAGGAAGAATTATTAACACAGTTCCAATTTTTCTTTGGGCTTTTTACTAAGGATAAAAATATAAATATATAGCTTGGAGTTGAACTAGAAACGTATTCGAATTAAAAACATCATATAATACCGTGTACGAAAATGTTTTTATATTTTTCAGTTATCTTCGACGTGTTTCACCAACTTAGTCCCTCCAACATAAGTAAATCTATGCAACTTCATCTTGTTTCAAAAAAATGCAGCTCTCCTCAAAATAAGATAGTAATGCCAGATGCCCATTACATTTCTCTACTGATTCTTTACTTACATGACATCTTTCACAACAGTATTATCAAAAGACATGACAACTTTTATTTTCCCATTTTTTGACAAATAATTTCTATTCAAGAAGATAATATTTGCCATCACATAATCAACTTGAAGCCACTGTTAATACAATTT
The DNA here is from genome assembly GCA_021234155.1 of Isoetes taiwanensis. NCBI lineage: Eukaryota > Viridiplantae > Streptophyta > Lycopodiopsida > Isoetales > Isoetaceae > Isoetes > Isoetes taiwanensis. Next base: position 31,175,290 of record JAJEKV010000002.1, on the reverse strand, counting down.
CAACATTTTTTATGCCCGGTGAGAAGCCCCATTGCTGGGCACTTTTTCTAGTAAGACATAATAGAAGATATCTTATAATAAAAGTTCGACATGTGTAAGAGTTGCTATCATTGGGGCAACTTTGTACCTTACAGTTTGTCAAAATCAGGCCTTAAAATATATAATATATTTTCTTACATTGACGAAAACGAGCACCTTAAGGTCCACACATCCCTTAGAAGATATTTCAGTCGCATCCTTCTATGTAAAGGACAGTTAGGGGCGGTCTATCCTGGATGCCAATGAGATGTTGCCACCTGGCAAATTTTAGCAGACTTTCTTTACCGAGAACTACAACTACAAATATTCGGTTTTTTTTATGCGACGTCTCTGCTTCGACCGTCGTATTGAGGACGCGTGGCGCAGAACAACCCTAACTCTCCTCCACGTTACCGCACTGCCACGCGCCGCCCTGTTTCTACAGCAGAAAGGTCACGTAAGTGACTTTTCGTGTATACATAACAAGAACATAGACAAACTTCCATATGTGCTTGCTCATAACAAAAACATGGACATCTTCCTTGTGTGCTTGTTGCTTTTTTTATTTCTTTGATTGCAAAGTTCGTTGCATCATCAAGGAGAAATTTACCTCAGGTCGCCACCATCTCTGCCTGTAATTGGTCATCTATATTTGTTGGGAAACCTCCTCACCGGTCTCTGCGAGATTTGTCTCTAAAATATGGCCCTCTTATGCATCTCAAACTGGGTTCAAAACCCACTTTAGTGGCATCCTCGCCTCACATGGCCAAAACTTTCCTCAAGAACCATGACCAAATTTTTGCATCTAGGCCCAAATCCATCTTTGCAAAGCTCTTCGTAAACGACCATACCGATTTAGTGTTTGCCCCGTATGGAGACCACTGGCGCCAGATGAGAAAGATCTGTGTCATGGAGCTCTTCACTCCTAAACGAATGGCGGATACTCTTCATGTGCGCCAGAATGAGATTCTTTCTATGGTGGGTTCAATCCGAAAGGAAAGCGAAGCCGGTAAGATTATCAATTTGAATCATGTGCTTTCTGATTTATCCACACGGGTAATCACTCAAATAGCATTAGGAGGCAAGATTTTTTGAATCTCAAAGTGAAGCAGAGTATTTCAGAGAATTAAGTAGGGAAGCATTTTTTCTGGCTGGTGCTTTCAACCTTGGGGATTATTTGCCTTTTCTATCATGGCTTGATCTTCAGGGCTACCAGGAGCGGACAAAAAGAGCTCATAAAAAATGGATGCTTTATTACAAAATATTATCTATGAACATATGCAGAAATCTGCAGGTCAGAAACAAGACCTGCTGGATGTGCTTTGCAACTGAGTCTGACATAGATGGGATGCTTAGCCATGACAAGATTAAAGCCATTCTTAAGGTAATCAGTGTTTGTTCCCCAAGAATAATGGTTTTACAGTGCTTGCATGTTTGCTTATGTATTCTGTCTATGAAGTGCAGAATATACTGACTGTAGGGACAGATACTACAGCAATAACTGTAGAATGGGCACTGGCAGAGCTTCTTCGATTTCCTCACATGTTAAAAAGGCTCAGAATGAGATAGACTCAGTTGTTGGAATGAAGAGAATGGTTGAGGAATCAGACCTCTCAAGTTTGACTTTTAAATTGTGTTGTGAAAGAGACCTTCAGGTTGCATCCTGCAGTTCCTCTTCTTGTGCCTCACGAATCTACAGAATATTGCACTGTAGAGGGCTTTGAAATACCAAAGCGAACCACATTGCTAGTGAATGTATGGGCAATAGGAAGAGATCCCAATACATGGGACGAGCCTGAAGTGTTCAATCCAGACAGATTTTTAGGAAGCAGCAAGGATGTGAAGGGCATAGATTTTGATGTGCTGCCATTTGATCAGCATGATCCAATTAACTCTGGCAAATCTGCTTCACAAGTTCAATTGAGCCTTCCTGCAGGTCAGTCTGCCCAAGATCTGGACATGAGTGAATTATTTGGGTTATCTTTGCCAAGAGCTATACCTTTGCAAGCCATATCTGTTCCTCCTTGACTAACTTGCCTTGTGACTAATTGTAAGCGTGATGTGATACAGAGAATGAAAACTATGATATTATCAATCTCTTTTGTTGAAATAAATAAAGCGACTCTTTCAGGGGTAGAGTAAGGTGCCCACAGTTGGTGCAAATAAGAATTTGAACCATCCTGGAGCACCCAAAATCTACCTAAACAACACGGAGCAGGCAAATTGTGACAGTTCAAGATGTTCTTTACATGTTTACAGAAGATTTGGGGTGGGAAAAAAATGTCTACTACCTAAAAATACCAACTAAAAAACTTGACATTTCTGGACTAACCTGGTCCTCTAGTTGCCCAGTGATGGACTAGCAGCAGCCTTTGAGTGTCCACAAAGTGCCTGATAATGGTCTTGCTACAGCCCTTCATGGTCCACATCCTGCCCGATATTGGAACAAAACCTGCCCTCTTTTGGAGCACCAACAGTCCTAAAATGGACCTTCACATTCCACAGAATGGCCCCCAACGAAGCCTAATAGTTACAGAAAATGAACACAAAAACAGATTGGAAGCAAACACAAAAACAGATTGGAAGCAATGTCTTCGTTCCATTTCCATTACAGAAAAAATCTGATTTTGGCATCACAAAATTCCAGAGGGGTTAAGTCTGGCAAAATGCCAAAACTGATTACTACAAAAGTCTACAAGTTGTAGACTTAATATTAAACAAAGTCAGCATACAGACTATTTAAAGTCTTTGTTCTCTTTGGTCTACCATTGCAATGATTCATGCCACTTCTCGTGGTTCAAGTTAAGAGCCGCATCCGTTGGATGGATCGAGTAAACAAACATTGGAGAGTCAAATTCTGCCTATTTTTTTTGCATTTTGTTGAGCATCGATACAATTTGTTGAGCTCCGAATCAGCATCATGAAAGCATTCATGGGTGTCCTCCCATGAGCACCCAATTTCATCGGGACTTTCGTGTAATCGGGTCTGTCTTGAAAGAAACTAGAATCCTCACCAAGAAAATGCCCTTCGCAATGTCCTTTTCAACTAACCTCGTTTCACTTCATCTTCATCCACTACATCCGCAGAACTCCCACTCTCTAAATCAGAAACCGGGCCTCATTTGCAACCTCCTCTTCAACAACATCCCCATCTCGTGATAATTGCATTGCATGATTTCACCAAAGAACAAAGCCTTCCATGGCGCCTTCTATTTGGACCTACAACCACAAATTGCATGATGATAGTTAGTATACAATATAGCAGCTTTATAAGACAAAATATTAGAAATCTTTACCTTCTTTGAAGCTTGCTTTGCCCCTCTTTGTTGCCAAATTTTCCTTGCATCTTTCTCTTGCAAGAAGTGCCTCAATTTTTGGTGGTTTGAGGGCCATAAACAGAAACTTATCGGGATGTTTGGCCCTATATCTTTTCCTCCTTTTGCCTAAGCATTTCATCCTGTCGCTTTCTTCCCTCCATTAATTCCTTCTTCTTCTTTTGTGTTTTCCTCCTTTTGCTTCTTCTTCTCTTCCTTTTGCTTAACTTCTTGCTCCATTCTTGCAATAAAATCTGCCTTTGTGACTAAAAGTGTGCTACTTGGATATCCTTTTGGTACAAAGGTCTTCATTCTTGGTCTTCTAGAATTGGCATTTGAAGTGCCTCGCTCCATTGGCTAGGGGCTAGGGGTCAGATTTCAATGCAAGATTAGATGCCAAATGCCCATTGGCAGCCTTTCACCATTACTCCGCAATACCTATAGCAGCAGCTATTAGGTATAAATGTCCATCGCTAAAATGGAAGTATTACATAAACATACCATTCTCATTTGGTTGGTCACTTGAGGTGACAAAAGAACACTTTGACTCGATTTCCAATACCTAATATAAAACAATGATTATACAATATAACATAACAATTCTCAACACAAAACAAACAATGGAATGTCATAATACCCGTGTACCGGTTGAGGCAGATTTTCCTAGACCACATGTCTTCCTCTGATACCGGGTTTCACCTTTGAAGGGTCAAAGGGATAGATGCCGCCTTTCATAAATCCAAATTTTTTATGTTTGACTCGCTTAATGCAAAGATCAAGAGCCCGGCGCATCATTGCCGTGGAGGTCCTCTTTTGAGGGCTCAATTCCCATATTATAAAATGTAATATTGGTGCCTAATATTTCAAAGCCTCTTTAAAGGGCTTGAAGGTGCAACGCCAAGAGGCCGCAGCCTATGACCTGTATGGGCCGGGCAGTTTTAAGATATGTAACACAATAGAAGCCGTGATACTTAATTGTATCTAGGCTAACGTGGAGCCATGTCCATCCACAATGAGAAGATGTGGATTAGAAAGTGAAACTCCACCAGAACATTATTTTTGAAGTGAGTTATCCAATCTCTAAACAAGTCATTGGTCATCCAAGCTTTAGAGTGCATTGCTAGCCCCGCTTCGGGTTCACATCCTTCTAGATATTCCTCACGTTTCACACCTTTCAAAATGTATAGATTTGGTAGCTTGCCTCCACCAAAGATTTACACATGAAAGAACTGTTATCCATCGCTTCATCTTTTGTAAATACCTCTCAAAACCTGCTTTTACGCCTTCCTTGAAATCACCCTCACACCGCCTCTTTGCTCGCTTTGCACTCCACTTTCATCACAATTCCAAATGTGGAAGGGGTTGGAAGTTACACTAGACAAAGGCTTCTTGACTTCGTGATAGAAAGCATCAAGGTTAGGGCCATTTAGTGCAACCGCTTCTAGCATTATCTATCACCGAGAACGCCTTTAAGTTCAAACTGATGCCCGGCCTTGAAGCACCTCCACCACTTGAGGCCCGCATCCCATCCTTTGAAAGGGGTGATTTCGTTGGAGCATATCTCAGCCACTTGTGTCTCAACATTGTTACAAAGAATACCATAGCCATCCATAATTTGTCAAGGCAAGAATTAACAAGATCTTCTTCCTTCTTGATAGTCAAGGCACCAGGCCTCCCGCCTTTGCTTTCTACTTGATTTGTGGAACACATGGTTCCTAAGTGTGGTGGCAGTGGATACCAAAATTTCTCGGCGCCTTTTCTTATTGAAAGATAACCCAAGTGACCTCACTCAATGCCATGGCAAGGGCCTCTTCACTCCATGAGCCCTCTTATAATTTCGATGATCTTTTGTGCAGAGTAAGGGTTTGCTTGCTCAGATTCATCAGGCATAATGGGATGGCCAAAAAGTGTGGAGTCTGTAATTCTAGCTCTTCCTCTACTTCTAGTGTGAGTTACAAACAGAGGGAAGATGTGTAAGAACCTCAGCCAGCCTTCTCGCTTCTAAAGATCCGTTCTCGTGATCTATTTCTTGTAGAAGGAGCCATGAAACCTAAAGCCTCCAAGTAGAGAATGGCGGTTAAAAGCCATTGAGACAAAGAGCAACAATCTAAATACTCTTTACTGAGCGCCATAGCATAGAATTTGAAATTGAATTTGGAAAGAATGTGTGGCTCAGATCTAGCTTTAACTTGGATTGATAGTGTGGCAAAGATGCTCTCCATTGATTGGAGTCGATCCTCCATGCAAGGCTCCCTCCATTCTCCACAATGGAGGGAAACTTAAATACCACCATGACCATTGCCTTAATCTTGAGAATACGTGACCAAAGACCCTGGAAAGAATTGTATACAAACTGTCAACAATCATAAATCTTTAAACCGTGAATAAAATGATGAAATTATATGGAAGGGAGAAAGACTTAATCAGAGAAGTCGGCCCGCATGCACCTCCATGCAAGAAAGTAAGCCTAAAGATGAAAAAAGCCAAAATCAGCCCAAAAGAGCTAAAGTGCACCAAAATCAGATGTTTGTGATCCAAGAAGGCTCACCAAGCCAAAATCAAGATGTTTGTGATTCCATGCAAAAAAGTTAATGAGTGAGCCGTAATAAGGAAGACCGCGGCACCAACGATGGCTCCTCCTTGCACATGCTAACGGCTTGTACCGGACAATGGAGGGTCAGCTAATGAATGTAGATAAGGGCAGCCACGATCTATGCTTCGGCTAAGCTTGCTTCGAGTTAGGGCAAAAGGAGCTCTGCGTTAGGGCAAAACGAGCTCTACGTTAGGGCAGCTTCATGTGCCAACAACGGGCACATTTGGGTTCAACATTGGGTCGACATTTGGTCGACATTTGGTCAGGCGTGACGCGTTTGCGACGGGCACCGATTTAATATCGGGCATGTGACTCTATGCCACTTTATCAATACAAGAAATTTATCGCGGCGGCCTTCCCCGACTTACTCAAGCAAGGGCGGATTTATATATTTTAGAATGGTGCAAAAGATTTTCTTGAAATGCAGGACTTAATAATGAAGAATTTGTGTGAGAAGATTCCTTTGTATTGACTTATCTACGTGGGCATGAATTTGAAAACTAGGGGACTTAATTCATGTTGTTGCCTCGTGTTTTTTTGCCCATAGTTTAGACGAGGGTTGAGAACATGGGTTTTGTTTGAGCATAGTCTTCTTAAATAAGTTATCCTTTTTTTTTTCATTTACACTTTATTTATGGTCCTTGTTGAAGATAAGATAAGATAAGAGGTGAAAAGGGGATGCAAATTAAGCATTCAACTATGCATTGAACCATCCTTTCTTAACCGATTAGCAACGAAAAGTGTTATTTGCCAGGGATAGAGTTGTCTGCTTATATTTTTCTTTTGTGCCAAACTTCTTATAGTTCGAAATCCTGTTGCAGAGTCTTAATTTTGGCCTGATGGTGAGACAGAACCCTGGATTAGTGGGTTCAAATCCCATGTTAACCATCATTCATTTAAATTGGGATTATGTCTGTTCCAAAAGCACGCCACTTTCGCAAATCCCTTATATTCAATATAATGTTGTGGTGCTTGACATGCTGTTATGCAAGATTACAAGGTTTGATCCATATTTAGTAGACATTTTGATTATTATATTAAATACAGGAAGGAAATTAATGTTTGATTAGCATTTGCAAACAATAGCACATTCATATACACAATATAATAACGGAAATTATTATTGATTTTATATTGAGATATGTAAATATTATTTTAACAAATATCTCACTAAAAACCCATGGAACTAAGTCAAATTGAAGTTACTATAGCAATACAAAAAAAAAATAGCCCAATAAAACCTTTATGAGACATTTATTTCTCAAATAAAATACAACATAGTAGTCTTTTTTTTCCTTAAAGCATCAGGAGTATGTTCCATTAAGATGAAATATAGGAGCGCCTTTTTCTCATACATTGCAGCAGTAATGCACGCCAAGCGTGCTTTGGCAAGGTATATTTAGCAAAAAAGGAGCACGGAATCACACTGTTTGATTTTGGTAATTCACGCCAAGCGTGAATTAGCCTGCCTTCATGATCTATTACTTCTAAAAAATAGCTTTGAGCTGTTCTTTCCAAATCAGATAAACTCACAAAATCAGTCCAATAGTCAATCAAATCCAAAAAGATGCTCAATATCTTATTTCTCATTAACTAAAAACACTGATTTGGGGCTTTGAAGCTTTGACTCCTATGCTATAGAAGATCTGACCAAGGGGCTTTAATTCAACTGCAGGGTAGTACTTTGCATGTAAAGCTCAAGGAATCCAGTCAATTTGCCTATTGTATATATATGAAAACACCATTTTGTTTTTTGAAGGACGACAAACTTTATTGAAACTCCAAGCCAAAAAGCAAAATACAAATGCAGAGGCGGGAATAAAGTCTCAGAGGATAATCATGATCCACTGAGTAGAACCACAGCCTATGCATAAGACAACACACTCAAACATGACTCAAATATCAATTGTCGCTTGGCAGGAGCAAGCGAAGAGCAATGGTAAGCCTTAACAATTCTGGAGGACAACTGCCGGAGGAATATCCAAACCCTGAAAGATAGACAGTCTTCTGCGCTTCCAGATGGACCATAACAACCATCCTGATGCTAAATGAAATGCTTGGCTCCGCAACTTATTCCAAGTATCCGGATAGACAGCCAGAAGCACTTGCTGACTTGTCAATGTCACATGAAAAAGAGAAAGCAGCCAAGACCAAACAGGCTGGAGATGAACACATAAAAAGAAACAATGCTCAATGGTCTTGTCCCTTAGCTTGCACAGTGGGCAGAGTGCTGACACTCGAGGATCAAATCTGTGGACAATGTGAAGAATCTGCCACCAAAGCACAGCCACCTTAGGATGGAGTAGTTTATCCCAAGCCCAAGTCCACATACGTCTCCAATTAGGAGGTGAAAGCTGAAGGGACCACCTAGTGGATGGCGGAAGGATATCACTATTGACAAGCAGCCTATACATAGAATTCACAAGCCTATGCTCATGACTGCAGATGCCTGCCAGCAAGACTTCAGATGACAAAGGTCTGCAAACAGAGTTTAGTTGTAGCCCATTGCATGTCTCTGCTTGGGTTTTCCAGAAAAACGTGGAATCATTATCTAGCTGCAAGCAAATTAAGAACCAAAGACCAAGAACTAGCCTATTAGATTAAAATAAACTCTAGGAAGAAAGCAATAAAAATTAAGATTGCAAGGCAGTGGAGCTCTTACAAAAAAACCTTCTGAAAGGAGCTATAGCATGTTGTCAATATAGGAAAGGTTCAGCCATATCCTGTGGTTTCCATCCAAAATACAGCTGCCCATGCCCCAAACCGGCCGGGCCGCCAAAACTCCTACTGCCCCCCGCCCAAACCGCCGCTTCTATTCAAAATCCAAATTGCCTTTTGCTCATGCCACCGCCGCCGATCTCCTCCGATTTTTCGCCCAGCCACTCACCCACATACCCATGCTCAAAATCCGGCAAAATTTTTCTCGATTCCGCCATTCCGGCCACTGCTCTTTGGGTTTTCGCCCACAGCAAAGTATGCCATCACTAGAGTCGGAGCAGAGGTCGGAGCGGAGGTCGGAGGCAGCAGAGAGAAAACGTGAAGAAAAGAGGCATGAAAAATTTTGGTGCACAATAGAAGAAAGGTTAAAAAAAAATCAGGGGGAAATGCTACGAGGGAAAAAAATTTGAGTTAGTTTAGGCGGGAAGCGCTTCCACGGACGAAAAAAGCCACGCACGGGAAAAGTGGCATGCCCAAAAATGACCCAATTTTCTGACATAAACCGAAATTAAATGAATGATGGTTCGTTGCAAAAGGCCTTGGTGAGTCATAGGGTGCCATTTTCTGAAAGTTGGCCTTTGGTAAGAACACTGCTGGGAGAGAGCCAACATGCAGTCTACTATTTGTATTGCAGAATAAATAGGAATTGTCAACTATGATAAGAGTATTGCCACTGTTGTGTTCGAGTTGCAGGAATTGCAGGATTTTTTGCACTTTCCATTTATCTTCAAATTTGTCTGATTATGCAGCACTTGCTACACATTCTATGCCAGCCATTCTGTTATGTCAATCTTTCATATTGCTCATGGGATCCATGCATATGTTCTTTTGCACGGATTCCTACTATTGGTAATTAATGTCATGGGAGAGGTTGTTTGCTTTGGCAGCAACGGTCACATCATGTGCTTGCATTAGGGAGAGATTTCCATATGTATTTGATGCCGTATGGGGAGCTTTTTGCTATATAGGGGTGTGAGGTATAAATTCCTCCATCCTTGATCTGGCATATTCCAGGGATTGTTTTGGGATCCAACTATGGCCTGTTTCAAAAATCCTCCTTTTCCCTGGAAGTGGGCATTCCTTGTACATGGAATATTTGGCCTTTCGCTTTATATATGGATAAGGCTGGAAATTTTTTTGTCATCCAGAGAAAATGTTTTTGAGCCACTATTCACGATTTTCGACTACCGCAGAAGAATGTACCCATAATGGAAGCGAGGTGAAATGATGGCATAATTTTTTGAATATTCACTTTTCTTAGCAGTGGTTTTGCTAGAGTTTCCTCATCTTCTGCTACTGTTAGGTATTAAAATTCGTAGTTTCGTCAGATCTAATAGCATCCACATGGCTATTTGGAAAACACCTTTCCAAAAATTATCATAATGGCTCCCTACTGATATATTTGAGAAAACATAAAACCATTATGGAAAATTATGACCACAAGTAGTTTTATCACATAATAACATGGGTTCCAACTTCCAAATTACTCGAGATGCATTTTTACTTTATAAAACAATTTGTTCAACTCATGGATGTATGTCAAATGCTCCAACCCAAAGGCAAGAATCTCAAAGGTAAGAATTTGAGCAATGCTTTGTATAATATTACCTTTTTGATATAATTTGCTCTTAAATCAACGATTTGCTTAAGTTAATACACCATCACATGTAGCATTAGCAAAAAAGATAGTGACAATACAAGAACATGTTTAAAATGTTTCAATACATTTCAATTATGATATACAAGAAATTTATCAATGCCATTTCTCTTTACAAACTTGGTGTGATTTCAAAATGAAATGTTCCGAAAATAATAATCCGATGAGTGTTAAATGCCGCCTAATAGTTAATAGGCAAGAACATTTAAACCCCTAAATCGCTTAGTTTGAATGGGATGGTGCATTGGGTTTTTAAGAGTTTTAGAAACTATGAACTATGGACCTATTATTATCCAATTGTGGAACTTGATAAGCAACCTCAACCTTCCGATGGAATACACAAATATGAAAGAAGATACAATTATGTGCTACCTAGTATGTTCTTTTCAAGCAAAATCCTAGGCAGAAGATAGAAAGCAAAGACTCATCTTAAATGCAAATTTTAGAGCAACTATTGATAGTTTGTGAGATCCTATTTCAGAGATCAGGGGACCAAAAAGTTGAAGATCATTATCCAGAATTGTGCATTCTATGAATGTCAATATATTAATATTTCTAAATTGCTTGATTACATGGCAACAATTATCGGTTGCGTTACGATAGATCCGAAAACAATGGATGCTGGAGCCTAGTCTTTAGCAATTCGAAAATGGAAAGAAGGAAACTAACAACTTAAGAACGGTTAAAGGAGGCACAAACAAGCTCGAAATGGACCTCGTGGGGCAAATCATTCATATGGCCACAAATCGCCAGCCGTAAAAAGGCAAAATGAGGATGGAGTCCGAATCAATACCAAGTATATCAACTAGGCAACATAGCGTATTTTGAGCCAAAAATCCAGTTGGTAACTATAAACAACTGTGCAAAATCTTCTATTTTACCGCTAAGATCCTAGCTTAAAATAGCGCCTTTTTTCTCGCTTTAGACATGCTCCTCATTCCAACAATCCATTTTGCAGCTTCATGCTCCCTTTTGCCATGGCATGCCGCCAAATATTGTGGCAATTCATGGCCCGAATTTCACGCCATGGGATGGTTTGTAAATTTTTGTCTTATCCTCTTCACTTGGATGTAAAAGTGAATTCAAAGATTGAAGAAAATAGAGTGTGTTTTTCGTGAGGCCTAAAAACAGAGATCATAGAGTTTTTTTGTACGATTCATCGCTAAATCCATCGTGGTCATATGAAATTTCATCTCAAGAGAAGATGAACCATTCTATTCCGATGCACTAATAAGAGGCTTAATTTCCTTCATCCAAGGGGAAGAAAAGGATTGCCCTCAGATGCAAAAGAATGCGCATAGAAATAGAAGAAATGTCAAAGAAGTCCGCTTCTATAGGAAGCAAGATATCCTACTGGGCTAATCCAAAGCTTGAGAGCTCCAATAAGTAAAAAAGTTGCTAGATATGGAAGGAAAACAACGCCAAATCAGATTGTTGACTTCATTATGTGAGCCACCAGATTTTCATGTGATGCCTCTGGTTGAACATGTTCAATCCAACTTGATCGGATGGTTTTTCTACGCCCGATTTGGGTTGGGCTCCAATGGAAACCTCCCCATCTTTCCCTCGAAACCTCCCCTCAGGAGGGTTTCCATGGAAACCTCCATTTTTTTTTTCGGCGGAAACCTCCCCAGCTTTCTTGGATGACCGGGGAGGTTTCCAATTAAGAAAAATGGAGGTTTCTGGGAAAGGTGGGGAGGTTTCCATGGAAAGGTGGGGAGGTTTCCAAAAAAAAGAAAAGAAAAGGTTTCTAAATTTGCACGAAGACCAAGACTAGCCCCCTGTATCTGGCCCCTCGCGCTAGTAAAATCCATCGGTGGTTGCCAACATTAATGACTATTTTTATTTTTATTTATGGAAACCTCCCCCAACTTTCCAAAGAAACTAGGGAGGTTTCACAAAATATCTATAAAATTTCAAAGTGAGCTATTTCTTGAAGCAAATCGCCTATCAACAATTCATCCAAGCTTTTTCTTCAAGTAAATCATCCCTACGAAGTTCTTCCTTCAACCATTTTAATTCATCCGTCCGCCGCGGATTCCCATCGACTATTTCATCTTTCGCTCCTTTGATGTTGTTATTTATCTCATGGATTTGGAGCGTAACGTATGAGGGAGTTGAAGATGATATCTCCACCGATTCATCCCTATATGATTCAAGCAAATCGTAAGTGATTTTGCTTTTGATAATGTTGACAATGCTGCAGGTTTTGAGGATGTAGATGATGAAGACCATGTAACACCTACTGGTGATTATGACAATCATGGATCATATCCACCTATATACCTTCAATCAACTCAAGGGAAGGTTACATTTTCACGGAAGCAAACCAGCCCTGGTTTTTGGAATAACTTTGTACAAGCAAAACGAGTCCCAGAGGGAAGATGCACTCTTTGTAATGGCCGAGGCCAGGTTTCTTGCCCTGTATGTCTTAGGGAACCTGGAGGCCTCGCATAAAGTTTCTTATACCGCGCCTAACCATGTGCATGTAATCTTTACAGATTTAACAAACACGATTATGAGAACATAATATCTCAAACTCCAAAAACAGATAAGATAACAGAGAGGAGAGATTAGGAGAGAATAAGACATAAGATGGCTAGAAAGCATTCAATTTAGACATATATTTCCACATCAAAAATGAGTACAAGCAAGATATCAGATACAGGAAGTCATGAAGCAAACTTCATGAAACTTACTTCAATCATACAAGCATACTGGCAAAACATTAATTAAGATTTTTATTAACAAGTGTAGTGTTTTATCGCCATGACTCATGTTTTAAGGCCTTCAAAATAGCTTGGACATAAAGATCTCCATCCTTTCTTTCATGCAAATAAAAAGATGGAAGTTACTGTAAGTATTAAGACACTTCACCACCTTATCACTCATAACTTGATTGCTTCATCTCTTTGACTTTGATGCACCTATAGCCTCAGCATCATAGCTAACTGGTGCAGAGGACTCCTTTAACTGCTTGCCAAGCATGCTAATATCCCGCAACAAAAACCCACATTTTTTCCATCAACACTGTGAGCAACAAACAAAAGAAACAAGAATTCCCTACCGATGCATGATGGTTTACATCACGATGGTGTGCTACATCTGCCTAAGAGTATACAGCTTCCTCTTCCAAATAACCGACAATTCGATGAGCAAGTGTTGGAGAAAGTACATAACATAACAAGTAGACAAAAAAAAACACCTTGCACCATAACAACAATTGCCCTCTCATACCAAGCTGGTTGGATGACATCCATGAATGTCATAAGATGCATCCTTTCGTTTTCCGCCTCCTCCAAAAGAGCTTTGATCCATCCACCACTATGCTCCATTCGCCTCAATGATCTTAAATCCAAAGAACATGCCTCCTACCATACCGAACACCGCAATGGTCTCTAACATAACCGCTCGTTTCTTATACCTTCTCTCAGATCTCGACATAAAACAAAATTAGCATTCAAGGTCAACATAATGAATCAATTAACACCAAAGTTCAATTTACCTCGAAAACAAATCAGAGGGGACTCTAAGGAATTTGACAATCCAATATGCGAATTTGTCAATTACAGATATCGAGGGGTGGTGTTTTCCCAAATCAATGTTCAGATCGGGCGTGGGGGTGTCGAGGGCTGCAAATCACTATAAACAGCTAGCATAAAAAGACAAGAACTTGTGAACCAAGAACACAAACAAAATGGTCGATTCAAAGGGCATATAGATTAAGAAAATAGGCCAAAACGAATACAAAAAGGCAGAGTTATGGGATTACCTTTGAAGAGCGTGCATAGAGACCGAAAAAAGCTTAATACAAAAGGCGAGATATAAAATGGAATTACCTTGAAGGAATTCCAACGCCATCCCAAGATCGACTCTACCGCTAGAAACAGATCTCCAAGATTCGATTTGTCCAAGAAAAACTTCTAGAACCGTGAGCGTGGGATGATAGGGATGATAGGAATATGATGTCTGAGAGTTCGTAAGGGTGGCTGTGGCGATTTCATCACTGGTGGCCATTTCCTCCTGAACTACGCTTGTGGCAGATCTTAATATTTCAAAGGATCAATGTGTTACCTAGATTAGAGTTGTCGAATGTACATATAAGGCATGATGCCAAAATCGTGCCCTCGCAAGAGTCATGCAAGAACAAAGTCCTGTAAGAATCGGTAGTAAAAAAGCTACCGCAAAGAAATCATGACAAGAACAAACCCCGCAAGAACAAACCCCGCCTCCAACAAACCGATGCCGCTCGCTCCGTAACAAACCGATGCCGCTTAATTGAATCGCCTCCAGATGCCGCTACAAATGCTTCAAGAATGCGATGTACAATTGGAATAGGAAAGCCATATTTAAAAGCTTTCTTTAAATTTGGACATCTAGATCATTATGAATAGTCGCTCATCATAAATAGAAAGATTATCATATTTTTAGAATCATGTGGAAACCTCCCTGTGTTAGTTATATTAGAAAACCTCCCGTGCTTTAGCCGAAAGTCGGGAGGTTTCTAAAGAGGAAAATGGGGAGGTTTCCCATCATTGGGAGTCTAACCCAAATCCAAGAGTATAATTTGAACTAACTTGATCGGCTCCTTCAATCTTCTCGGTTTTGCACACTAGTACAATTCTAGTTACGCATACACATGAGCTTTCTTATTTATTACTGTGACGTTTTCGATAATTATATAGGTACTTTACATATGCATTGATGATATTCAATCAAGGAAAAGACTTTGCATATTCACCCGTAAGTCTTTGGGCTTAACTTATAATACCCACCTACAACAGGAGGTTGCAATCAAGAACAATCTCAAAACAAGTGGCGGTCATTATTCCCTCTCCAACTATATATTATTATTATTATTATTATACGATATGTTCCGTGGATATACACCGAATAACAACAAGACTCCCCGAAGCTTTTACCATTTGCACGCATCCTCCGCCTATCATAGTTTCATCGCTTCATTCTTTTTTGCTTCGGATATTCAAAGGTCACATCGCAGTTCTCATCCCACCAAGTCCTTCACCAAGATCAATATTCCCGAAGCTTGTCGTTGTAGTCTTCATACCGGGTTTCACTTGACGTGACAGAACTGTGGACAGAGTATACGATTCCAAGATTAGGATCAAGAGCCACATTGTCGGACCTTCTCCTGGGACTCTATTTCTACAAAATTTGAAAGCGCATCAATTATGTTTGACACAATTTTCCGCTTTGTCTCATCACCGACAAAGACAACTGGCCACTATAAGAATTATTCTCAATCTTTGTTTTGCAATCTCAGCATTAGATGATGCCGTCCTTTTGGGAGGGAAGAGGAAATTCCATGCTTGTGAAAAACGTTCCCAGAAGCTCAACTTTTTAAAATCAGTTGTTACTTCTCCAACAACAGAGTATTATGATGACTTATTTTCTTCTGGCCGAGCAGGGAAGGCATCTCTGATATTCGGCCAGAGCTCAATATTTGCCATCTCTAATCTCATAACAAAGGCTTTCAGGGTCCTCATAGTTAGTAACGCCGGATCTGCACCCTGCCCTTTCGTAATCGCCTAAGAAACGATCCGGAACTGACAGTGATCCAAGAAATCTCGGAAACTAGGATCGCCGCAATACCGTGAAGTTTGCAGAGCAAGAACGGGCTTGCTTGCAGAGCAAGAAAAGGTCACATCATTCAGTCACTCTTTTTAATTTTTTTTAGCTATATTTTCGAAGTACACGTGGTGCTCTCAGTTTTTTTTTTTTTGGAACGGAAATATTCCATCAAACAAAAAAGAAGGAAGCTGCCTTATATATGTTTAGAAAGTGCCTAGCATACCTATACATTTCAAACGATTTCTTAACCATAAAGGCATTTACAAGAACCATTGACATCATCTTGGGTTTACAAATGCCCCCACTAATGCTCAACATCACCACTATTTTATCCAACATGGGAAAGCAAAAGAACTAACGTTATAAATCAAAAGCTATGTAATATCAAAACTGCCTTTTCGCCTAGCAACTTGCACAATCTTCATATTCTATGCCATGTTGATGGGAGGTCCATTGATGTGATAGACAAAATAACCAACGATGATAAGTCCTTGACTTTTGCAAGGATTAACATCATTATCTCGATTTACAATAAGCTCTATACAATTCAATGGGCCTTCAATTTATAAGTTGTTATTAGTTATGATTTCATGGCTACATAGGTATAGATGTCTATAACATTGGACGTTCCCTTTCTGATGTCTATAAGACACAATACACGATCGAATACCAGCAAGGCGAAGACTGCAAAAGGTGAGTCGATTGTCATGAAATAGAAGAAGTGCATGTTATCCAATCTCATTCCTACATTCCTACAACTCCCTCTTCCGACAATCTCAAACAAAAGTACGATCAAAACAACTTCACAGAATCTCTACAACTTCATGGATGCCTATAGTACAAATGATACTTATGTCTGACAATGCCGGATGTACATCTACAAACGATAATCCTGCATACACCGGGTCAACCATTAGAAACCACGTACCATCAACAATCAATTTCACTTGAATTTCATAAAGACATGAACAAATCAATGCGGTGTCATCTACTTCACAATCGCCCAAGTATTCAACCCCTCAATTATAAATAACTCCCAATGCTTAAAAGGCATTACACATGTCCAATCACGCCAAAAAAGAGACCAAATATGTGCAATAGGAAGAACTATTAACACGGTTCCAAATTTCTTTGGGCTTTTTACTAAGGATAAAAATATAAATATACAAGTTTTTTAATCGATCCTACGGTGCATGTTCTGGTGGATGCATGTTCCAGTTTGTCTATGTTCTAGGTTTCTGAGAGTTATGAAGATTCTTCCTTAGATTTTATAAGATTCCCTTAGATTCCATTTTTAGGGATTTTTCAAAAGCTACTATTCTTAGCAATTCCATGCTTAGGCTCTGGTCAAAGCTCATTTTAGAACTTAAATTCTCTTAAATTTTATGAGATTCCATTAGATTCTCTCAGGTTCTCTTACATTTGTGATATTCCTTTAAATTCTATGAAGATTCCATTAGATTCCCTTAGATTCAATAAAGACATCCTTAGATTCTCTAAGGTTATGAAGATTCTCTTAGGTTTTATGAGGTTCCCTCAGATTTTATGAAGATTGCATCCTATATTCCACCCAAAAAGTACTATATTTATGGACTTTTCAATATTTACGAATATCCATCTGCTTCCTTCCAACACTGGATCTTCCCATCCAGCATAGTTAAGACTTGAGAATTCGTGAGATTCTCTGAAGGTTTTCTTAGATTCCTCTTGAGAGGGTGAGCTAATCGGTTAGAAGTGCGAAGAGACGAAAGAACTTCACATTATACGCTCTAGCAATTTGGTAGGTAGTTTGCATCACTATGAGTTTCAAAGACATTGCATCAACTTTATTTTTAATTTGTGATATTCTAACATTAGCTATCAAGTGACTCTGGCTTTTAGCGCACATCCCATTTTTAAGAAGTCGGGGTTTGACTTATGAATTTTATTAATGAATGTATTGACAGCATAGAAAAGAAAAACCCACAGCAAACAAATAGCGAGGAGCACCTAGAGAGCCAATTGTTAATAGCGAGAATTTGAGCACCTGAGAGAGCCAATTGCTGATGACAAGTTACGTAATGTGCTCCTTATATCTACATATCTTGGGGCGAATCTTGCATAGTTGCCCTATGTACATTGGTCATTTTTATTTCATTATTTTTTACCTTCATGTGCTATATTGTTCCGTGGTTGTACATATCTAAAGATCTTCCGCTCATTTACTATTGCAGTGTTAAAGTACTAAATTGGGGCAAAGTGCAAGTCCTAAGTGAGGGCAAGGGGGTGCACGGATAAGGATGTAAGAAATGTTGAGTTAGAGAAAAAGGGGGCACATATGAACTCTAATCTACCTAATATTTTATTTATTCGCTCTATTTAATTACAACCTTGCCAACAATACATCCACCAAATCAAACACCATTAAAATTGCAAGTTTTTGGTGTGTGATACATCCTAAGAATGCTACTCCTATTCAAATGGAAAATATATCCAATATGCTACATACATTGTGCTCTATCCAAGGAGCACTTAGAAGAACACTATTCTTTGAATACATGATGTGTCTTCATTTAGCTTGGTGTTGGCGAAGCTCCAACATTTACATTAATCTTGGGTGAAATTGTGGTTTCGGCGGTTTAAATTGGAGTAAATGGAGATGATCAACATGGATCCATGTGTTCATGCATGGAATCGGTATATATCGTGCATGCATGGCTTTCACATGCGGGATATATTTCATATGCATGGCTTTCACACTCAATTCCGCTGCAAATTTAATAAACAACGCAAGATCTCAAGCACTTTATGATCACCTTGCAACATAAGCCCTTAGATAATCAACTCGACGGCATACAAAGGGAGTCCAACTCATGCAAACCCTCCAATCAAATTATGTTTGCACATAGTGCATACCCACAGACTAAGCTTCAAGACCAAGGCCCCTTCCAATGTAGCCACATTTTCCTCTAAAAAATGTTTCAGAAGCTCTACCTAACGACCTCCTGATACAATAGCCATAGCTTTATGTTTTACTGATTATTTGAAGCATTTCATGTTGTCACAAGCCACGAGACCAAGTGTAGAACATATATTCCCTCGAGGCCTCCAAAAGCACATTCATGCTCAGAACTAAAAGTATTTGACAAAGCCTGGCATCACTCTATGCAATTGCAATAAAAATTTCAAAACAAAAATGGAGGTGTATAACTTTCAGATAATCATACATACCACAGTAAAATGGTGTAATCTATCCAACCAAACTGGCTTTTCAACGAATAAGAGTTCCTGGGGAGAAGATGGCTTAGTAGGGAAACATCCAGTGCCTCAATCTCATTTATCTTCTTAAAAACTCTAGGAATGTCTATGAAAAGCAAACGGTTTCTGTAGTTGAAGCTCAACAGGGTTTTCCACTACACACTGGAAATCGTCAAGTATGTGCTAAGTATTTGGATGATGAAGACCAAAAATGACCTCTAAATATATCATGAGAGCTTGGCCTTCATCAAGAATCATATACTGCCACTTCCCTGCAAATCAGCACATGCCTATGCTACTATATAACAAAACACTTGCTCCTAACAACTATCTAAGATAAAATAATTTGCTGATAGTCATTGTTCTATGACAAAATGCACAGTGATATGTGCACATGACCAGACTACCAATGCGAAATCACATAATAAAGGCAAAATCCACGTCTTAACACACTTACTAAAGACTCTGCTGTCTCAGAAACTGTACTTGATGCCAGAAACAAGCTTGCTTTTATTCCAAGAGCAGCAAAGAATCCAAATTTTATGAACCTTCAAACAACTTTATGTAGAAAACTGATGATTCTGTTACCTTAACACCATCATAAGCTCTCAAGTTTGATTGTGCACTTCTCTAACAACGGCTTGCTTTAAAATTTCTGGATAAAGGACATTAAGAAGATTCTTTCATCCTCTGGCATATTTATGCCAGTATTACTGGCTGCTCGTACGCACAGAGCAAGCAAAACCATAAACTTATGCTAGTGGAACAAAATCTGCAAAGCACGTTCATCAATCGCCCCATTTCTTCCAGTGATGTCAAGGAAAACTAAATGCAGGAAAGAGTATTTGACCCTAGTTCCATTATTGCTCCACTGGCACTGATTGCTAAGGATAGCAGCGCTATCACTTGCTCTAGTGCTATCACTTGCTCTGCTTACACAGAAAGTGCAACCATCCCAACATCTTGGAAATAAACTCAAATGTTAGACATAGCTAGACATAGTTAGACATGTTGACTTAGATAGACATGGCAAAGGGGAATTCTTGGGACCAGACCACTCAACTGCTGCCCTTTCAATGCGTCGAATTGTTGATGCAACAGCCTCCCTTGCAACAGTGCTTGCCCACCCTGCATTTTTTGGGCAGAATTAGGCAGGACCAGAAGTAACAGTATCCTTCATGGTAAAGAGTAATGCCTGACACTAAATATATCCATAGAGAAGTCAAAAATTTGCATCCCAATTTACTGCCCAGAGTGATAAAAGATGAACCAAATTCATAGTCTCATGAAAATTCCACGTCGAAGCAGACAATTGTATTATTTAAGACTCCCTAAAGCTCACATTGCAACTATAGCTGCATGGATGATTATAGTGGTCCTATGCTAAATTCTTCCATGTATAATGGCCAGATCAGAGATGCGATATGCTCTAGATCTATTTGCTCCATATCAGTGGGAAGGAAAGGAACTCTTCTTGGATGGTATAAAACTTGGTAGACGAGGCCAGTCTGAAGAAAAGCCATGTCAAATTTGACCTATACGAATTTCTGCAATGCACAAGAAAATGCAACATAAGATAAGCCCTTAATTCTTGAACAAAATAAAGCAGTGCTAAAGGCATGCCCTTAACAAATTGAAAATAGCGAGTCCTAAGAGCCAACCAGCTTCACCATACAAATCCGTGAAGAGTCAATAACACGCCTTTAGATATGGTAACCTGCAAAAACCCACAAGATATTTACGAAAAGTCCAGCGCAACTAAGTACTCGATCTGGCAAAAATAACATGCAGGAACATAGTTCACATTTGAAATTACCACACAGCAGATACACGTGGAATTCTGATAACAAAACTAAGCCAAGAAAGGGAAGAGTTGTAATCCAGACATACCGAGTTCAAATATTGGGGGGTTGTTAGAAGCAGGGCAGTCGAGACCCGGATTCAATTTGTCTCAAATAGTATGCAAAGCATAAGAACGAGCTCATATTTGAACTTTAACATGAAGAAATGGTCACCAAGCTGGATAAAATGCAGATCAAAGATTCTAACTAAATTGTAAAGCAGGACTAGGAGAAGGGCAGAAGATGGGGCCAAACTCAGAAGCAATGGGTAGTGGGAGCACACACCTTGCATCCCAAATGCCGGACATCCACGGGCTCAGCTTGGCCAAAGCAATGCAAATATGAACGGCCCAGCTATGGCAACTTCAAAAAAGTTGCAAAATGAGGGCGTTAATCTGACTGCCTACCATTGTCGATGGTGCGCTTAGAATCCCACACTAAGCTCCAAAACCTACGGTCTCAGAACTGCGGAAAAAAGGGCCCATCCAATACTGCACCACACAGGATAATCAACTGGATACAAAGGCGCGGATTAAACAGGTAGGAATCGCCATAGCCGAGCTTGGTTTTGGCTGGATCGCCGCCCGGCCTCGTAATCGCAAGTCCCCAATGAAAATCGAGGGAAAATACCCGCGGCTAGCCGTCCGGATCCGGGCCACGTCACCAGAAGAATGAATGTGTAACACACATATGTAACGGGCCTGCCGGGTTAACCCTCCAGGTAACCCGAAATCCCATCTAACATTGCATGAGTCAATGATAAATTGTTATCCATGAGTTGAATAACGTAACTCTATTGAAGAAATCTTGGTAAAGAATTGAATCTTTGTCTTCAAATCCACAGTTAGAAGTACATACATATTTGAAACATGATAGCACTCTATGGCATATACAAGATAATGATATGCAGTTTAATATCCATAAGCTCCAGGAATGATAAGGCCTTTCTAAAGGCATACAAACTTCCCATAAGTGAAGATCGAACGCAGCTTGTGCCCTTCAATTGCCCTGCTACATTCTCGCTACTCAAAAGCGCTTACACCATGAACACGTGGGGTTAGTCTTAAAGACTAAGTGGAGGTTTGAGGCATTTAGAAAATGATGGCGTAATCAACAAGAAACATGTAACGATGTACTAATCACAATAGTAATTCTGGGACTTAGATGCCTTACCTAAGAATTCCTCTATGCTAGGAACCAAAGAATGTAGTATTAGCACATAACATGAGCAATGCTAATAAGAATCAAAACACCATCAAGCCATCCAAATAAGATGTAAATGCACATGTCATAACCTTACAATAACCAAGAGATAATCATGAGACCATGAAGAACCATGAGATATCCATAAACATGCAAAGGCCTACTCCGGTTCTATGAAGGCCACCGGGCTGATCGGGCCCCGCAGCGGCAAATACGGGCGGGTAAGCCTCATGTGTACACACCCTCCTAGCCTCGCCCAAGCACTAGGGGACCACTTCCAAGCCATGTAGCCTTGACGAAGCACCCTCATTTGGGTGACAACGCCCGATGTCAAGAACAAGAACAACCGCAAAGTCCAAGCCACCGCAAATGGACTCGCCCCGGAGATTATGCACTCATGTATCAGCCAAAGAACTTAGCATATGCCCACATATCGAGCTTAAACCATGTTCATCATCATATGCTCCAAGAATCAAGAGTCATAATTCACATGCATTGCCTATGCATTTACCCGGGAACAACATAGAATAATGTCAACATTTGCAATGATATCATAGACGGATCACATTCATGTTCCACCACATGATGTCAAATATTCAACAAGCACATTCTAACATAATGCAACCTTGACACATCACCATGGTATTCAAGCATTTAGCACGTCTAAATATATTATATAAGAACACATAAAAGGTCTAGCATTTTTCCTCCCCATATGAAAAGCTTATTCTAGGATGTCATAATGTCCTATTTCCAAACAAGCATGATATCCCTTTTACATCCATATAAGGTATAAGGATCACCTAACGACACTACAACATACTTCTACCAAAGATGCTTTTCCCAAAATCACTCCCCCCCATAAGGAGTGAATATCTTCTGAGAATACTCATATGCAATTCAATATATTAGCTTCTTTTTCTTACTAATAAATTAATTACATAACTTAGCATTTTATTTGGCCAGCAATTCTCCATGCCATTGCCATACTGAAGAAGCCCCCATAAGCTTCTTTAGGCCTTTTGACATCTCTTACTATCGAACTGAAAGATTAACGATTATCGGTTGTTCCTTAGCGATTGCAATTCCCTATCGTATTTTATCTTAGCATCTTAACTTCAATCTAATAATCACCAAAGGTATATATACATCTCTATCTATTTTCTAAATTAGTTTTTTTATCTCATGGAGCCGATGGTGCCTTCCATGCCCTTGTTAGAACCTCCATGCAGCTCCCATAAGCTACATGAACTCAAGGTTCTAATTGAGTTCTCGCTTCTCCAAGCAGAACAATCTCTATATTGCTGTTGCCAGGATTCCATTTACTATATACAAGGTTTGCCCTACTATCTACAATATCAAGGACTATTCCCAGGCTTCTTACAATAAGCTTAGCTTAGTTCTTACTTCTTTGTATATACCAAGATGGCAAAATACATTCAATCCCATATCATCACATTGGGATCACCCCATTCTTTATACTCTTAATTCAAGTCATTAAATCACGATTCTCTTTTAACAACAAGAACAATCTACTTAATCTAAGCTCCCCACGGTGTAAGCGGCAAACCACCCACCTGAGAACCACTTCAATGATGATCCTTTGACTCCTTGCACCTGTTTTTCTCTCAAAATATCCCCTCCTTTCAGCTCCTATCTCCAGGAAGCAAAAGCCGCACAAAAAGATACATTGGCGCGAGTCAATTCTGATACAGCTTCACTATTTCTGCCATATCTCCCTCATCCGGATGAATTTCGGCCTTATCAGACCCAATCCGGAAAGCTGATTTGAAAACCTTTCCAACAAAGTAAAAATTACCTGAATTGGATCTCGGGTTTCCGAGATATGATGCTCTAAAGTTCGGTCAGCAAAACTGCCCAAAATTTGCTCCTTACGCCTTCTTCGTAAAAACCCTCATACAAACCGATGCCCTTTGATTTTATCACATGAATTTAGTATAAACTCCTTATACATAATATGTATTTCTCATGTAATGATCAATTAGAATATTCTTAATAATCATCAATAGGAAAATGTAAATTACATGCATGCTAACGGGCCAAGCTTGTTACATTCTCCTTCTAAAATTTACCCATGTCCTCATGGGCCGTTCCAAAATAACGGAATATCCAAGAATTAAACCTTCATGACCAACTATATAATAACGACGACTTATCATCATAATTATTCTTTCTTCCTTTGTCGGCTGTCATGAATATAATAATTTCTTCCCACATAATCAATGAGTTGACCAGGCTTGCTTATACTGCATCAATCTTCTTCAACATTAAGATCTTTATCCCAAGGAATCAAATCCATCTAGACTTCCATTTTTCCATTCGAGCACTACGTTTCCTTAACTGAATGAGAAGCATGCATGCATTGTAACAAGCGAAATTACAAGCTTCAAACCAATCTGCAAGGAGCTACTTTTCTTCTCAACATATCATTGTAAACCACATATGCCATTAAACCATCTTCGTCTTGAAGCCCTTGACAATATCGATTAAGCACTTGCCCGTGTAAATAGCTCATGCTAAGGATAAATAATCTTGGCTACTTATGCCTCCTCCGAACATCACCCGGATGCCATTTATCTCTTTAAATCCATTAACGTGCTTCTTCAAAATTAACTATGTTCCATGATCCAGAACATGCATAGATAGCTTTACTTGAATTAGGTAAGAAAAAATACACTCAAAATAATTCCAAGAGGCTCCATCTCGTCTTACAATTTCGGCATACCCGTAGAGATATCTCACCAATAAATACTTCTCATAAATAAGTAAGCTTCTTTATATGTGGCATCTTAATCAAAACACTTAACATGAAATAAAGATCCTTCCATGACACTGCTATGGCCTTACCAAGCACAAGTTACCGAACACTCAAGTGCTAAATGGTTTATCAGACACAAACCACCTCATATCTTTCCAAACTTGCCTAGCTTGACAAAGATAATAATGACTTAATTTATGCATACACATAGCTTGGAATCAAACTCAATTGTTACTAACTATGTCTATGCTTATGCATATAATGCAGCAAAACTTAAGTATAACCCAACCAAGCCTAATGCAACTTCACCCACAGAATGAATCTAGCATTTTTTTTTTATAGAGGGTTCTATACATTAAAATACTAAGCCCACCATGGCAACATAGATGCTCAGATCGAACTCAATATGTACTCACACTAAACTTCTTGGGTGGCCAAATCAAAAAAAAGTGACAAGTAGAATACATAGTTAAGTCCGCCCAAAAAGTATCGCAAGGTTATAAAGCACATACAATCAATATAAGAGAGCCTAGAATGATTGCAATCATAGTCTACAATATAGAATCTCTCAAAGAAGCCTATTTAACATATCGGGGAATAATCAAGTACCTTAAGCTATAAAAGTAATTTCGATAGACATTGCTCATCCGCTCTATAAATCCGCCCATTACATAGGTTAATTTCTATTCTCAGTATTGCTAACTTTTCCTGGACATCAGTCAAGCTATAAAAGCCTTTATCCGATATATCAAACAAAACCTCTATTCTTACACTTAGAAAATTGCTGGCATGTTCTCACGATAATCCAATTAGCTTCTTTACTAATCCGAAGCTAGAATACATCGAACCAATCCAAACTATTCAAACCATCAAGTTTCCTTAGTCACTAGCAAGAATTCAATGATGGAATCCCCAACAGATGCTTATTTTCCTTGATAGATTGTGATGAAATTAACATCCTTCTAATATATCTCTCAAAAGACTCGATAAGAGAGCACAAGTATATAGACAGTAACCCCAACTTCTTGGGCATATTGCTGTAGATCCTTCCTATCAAATTATATAATTTCAAATGTGGCATTTCACCTTGCTATAGCATTTCCTTTCACCTCAGCTCAAGTATGTCCTTATACTTTTAGGTTCCACTACTATGTCTACTTCTCAATACATCTTGACCAAACGTTTAGGATCATTCTCTATTTACTCAATCCATTGATCAGATCTGTGTGTTCTGAAAAACACTTACTTTTTAGGCTCAACAAATATAAGAATCGCTCTACAATCCTCCAAATCCTACTTCAAGTATAACCTTGGATGGAAACATGCACAAAAGACTGCTTACAAGAACATGCACCAAACTTTGATCTCCAACTAGAGTCATTGTATAGGATAATGGCATTTTCTTCTATGTCAATTCCATAACTATCTATATAATATTTTCAAACTAGCCATTTTCACAACCTAAACCATCATATGCAATCCAGGCAACTTATCTTCAGCTTGTAGCTTATTTTAGGTGCATTCTTGTTATCGTGCACTCAATTATAACCTATCTCAAGTTGAGTCAGTAACAATAGGCGAGGATATATTATCACCTCATACTCAAAGATCCAGAAGCATCAACTCAGCAAGCCACTTAACATCTCCTTAATGTAGAAATAACTCACCTGATTTGATAAGGAAAGCTCACCTTCATAGATAATTATATTCTGCTTTGACATTCTTTCCCACTTTATTCCAATTGTACCACTCGATCATCTACCAATTGTAGAGAAAATAAGCAAATGTAAAACCATACCTTCACATCATCCAACCTCCTCACTGTTCATGCTCCACATGAAGACGTTTTGTTAGCGTCCTTCATGTTTTGTACAAGATTGAACTAAGATTCGTTCCTTGATCACATGCATCCCACCAGAGTTATCTACCACATAAAATATAATTAAATAAATCAATATTAGGGTATCATGTCATTACATTTCCATACTTGATGATCCATTACACATCCTAGATCATCGTCCCCATATGATCTGAAATATCATCATTAGCACCATCCAACAACCAATAACCTCAGCTGAAATTTCTAATCCACCATATCAACACCAATGATCCAACCTTGCTCTGATACCAACTGTAACGGGCCTGCGGGTTAACCCTCCGTAACCCGAAATCCCATCTAACATTGCATGAGTCAATGATAAATTGTTATCCATGAGTTGAATAACGTAACTCTATTGAAGAAATCTTGGTAAAGAATTGAATCTTTGTCTTCAAATCCACAGTTAGAAGTACATACATATTTGAAACATGATAGCACTCTATGGCATATACAAGATAATGATATGCAGTTTAATATCCATAAGCTCCAGGAATGATAAGGCCTTTCTAAAGGCATACAAACTTCCCATAAGTGAAGACTGCACGCAGTTGTGCCCTTCAATTGCCCCCGCTACATTCTCGCTACTTCTAAACCGCTACACCATGAACGTGGGGTTAGTCTTAAAGACTAAGTGGAGGTTTGAGGCATTTAGAAAAAAAATGATGGCGTAATCAACAAGAAACATGTACGATGTACTAATCACAATAGTAATTCTCGGACTTAGATGCCTTACCTAAGAATTCCTCTATGCTGGGAACCAAAGAATGTAGTATTAGCACATAACATGAGCAATGCTAATAAGAATCAAAACACCATCAAGCCATCCAAATAAGATGTAAATGCACATGTCATAACCTTACAATAACCAAGAGATAATCATGAGACCATGAAGAACCATGAGATATCCATAAACATGCAGGCCTACTCGGTTCTATGAAGGCCACCCGGCTGATCGGGCCCCAAAGAAATCTGGGGGTAAGCCTCATGTGTACACACCCTCCCAGCTCAAGGCCCCAGCACTAGGGGACCACTTCCAAGCCATGTAGCGACGAAGCACCCTCATTGGGGTGACAACGCCCGATGTCAAGAACAAGAACAACCGCAAGTCCAAGCCACCGCAAATGGACTCCGGCCCCGGAGATTATGCACTCATGTATCAGCCAAGAACTTAGCATATGCCCACATATCAGAGCTTAAACCATGTTCATCATCATATGCTCCAAGAATCAAGAGTCATAATTCACATGCATTGCCTATGCATTTACCCAGGAACAACATAGAATAATGTCAACATTTGCAATGATATCATAGACAGATCACATTCATGTTCTACCACATGATGTCAAATATTCAACAAGCACATTCTAACATAATGCAACCTTGACACATCACCATGGTATTCAAGCATTTAGCACGTCTAAATATATTATATAAGAACACATAAAAGGTCTAGCATTTTCCTCCCCATATGAAAAGCTTATTCTAGGATGTCATAATGTCCTATTTCCAAACAAGCATGATATCCCTTTTACATCCATATAAGGTATAAGGATCACCTAACGACTACAACATACTTCTACCAGCATGCTTTCCCAAAATCACTCCCCCATAAGGAGTGAATATCTTTGAGAATACTCATATGCAATTCAATATATTAGCTTCTTTTTCTTACTAATAAATTAATTACATAACTTAGCATTTTATTTGGCAAGAATTCTCCATGCCATTGCCATACTGAAGAAGCCCCCATAAGCTTCTTTAGGCCTTTTGACATCTCTTACTATCGAACTGAAAGATTAACGTATACGGTTGTTCCTTAGCGGTGCAATTCCCTATCGTATTTTATCTTAGCATCTTAACTTCAATCTAATAATCACCAAAGGTATATATACATCTCTATCTATTTTCTAAATTAGTTTTTTTATCTCATGGAGCCGATGGTGCCTTCCATGCCCTTGTTAGAACCTCCATGCAGCTCCCATAAGCTACATGAACTCAAGGTTCTAATTGAGTTCTGGCTTCTCCAAGCAGAACAATCTCTATATTGCTGTTGCCAGGATTCCATTTACTATATACAAGGTTTGCCCTACTATCTACAATATCAAGGACTATTCCCAGGCTTCTTACAATAAGCTTAGCTTAGTTCTTACTTCTTTGTATATACCAGTATGGCAAAATACATTCAATCCCATATCATCACATTCAGGATCACCCAGATTCTTTATACTCTTAATTCAAGTCATTAAATCACGATTCTCTTTTAACAACAAGAACAATCTATGCAATCTAAGCTCCCCTGGTGTAAGCGGCAAACCACCCACCTGAGAACCACTTCAATGATGATCCTTTGACTCCTTGCACCTGTTTTTCTCTCAAAATATCCCCTCCTTTCAGCTCCTATCTCCAGGAAGCAAGCTGCACAAAAAGATACATTGGCGCAGTCAATTCTGATACAGCTTCACTATTTCTGCCATATCTCCCTCATCCGGATGAATTTCGGCCTTATCAGACCCAATCCGGAAAGCTGATTTGAAAACCTTTCCAACAAAGTAAAAATTACCTGAATTGGATCTCGGGTTTCCGAGATATGATGCTCTAAAGTTCGGTCAGCAAAACTGCCCAAAATTTGCTCCTTCTGCCTTCTTCCGTAAAACCCTCATACAAACCGATGCCCTTTGATTTTATCACATGAATTTAGTATAAACTCCTTATACATAATATGTATTTCTCATGTAATGATCAATTAGAATATTCTCCATAAGCATCAATAATAAAATGTAAACTACATGCCTGCTAATGGGCCAAGCTCGTTACAACATAGCCGTCCAATATGCCACGTGGCAATTTAGAAGGCCTAGATGGCCCCAATTATCAGCGGTCAGGCAACCTCTTATAAGGTAAGGTTATCGGTCTAACTAAGGCTGATAACCAAAAATGCGTGACCGAGGCTGTACGTCCGAGGCCACGCATTTTGGACACGTCAGACGAGGCCCGTTAGGGGCCGAAGTTCAGACGTTGTTTGATAACCGCCGGAGGCCCGCTTAGGGGCGGAGGCTGATTATCAAAAAGTGACATCGGCGGCGACCCGATAACCGCCTTTATCGGTCTTATCTCGCGTTAAAATTTGTCATTATCGGAGGTCGCTGATAATTAGTTATCATCACTCCTCCAAGATCGATAACTAGTTATCGACGGAGGAGTATCGATAATTAATTATCATCACTCCTCCAAGATCGATAACTTTAATCTTGGAGGAGTGATGATAATTAATTATCATCACTCCTCTAGTAGTGATAACTAGTTATCATTACTCTTCTAGTAATGATATGCAAAAAAAAATGACTCTCCTTTACATACAAGAGTAGATAAGAATATATATAAGTCGATAGCTTGGAGTTGAACTAGAAACGATTCAATTAAAAACATTATACAATACCGCGGTACTAAAATGTTTTATATTTTTTCATTATCTTCGACGTGTTTCACCAACTTAGTCCCTCCAATATAAGTAAATCTTTGCAACTTCATCTTGCTTCAAAAAATGCGACTCTCCTCGAAATAAGGCAAGAATGCGGATGCCCCTTACATTTCTCTACTGATTCTTTACTTACATGACATCTTTCACAACAGTATTATCAAAGACATGACAACTTTTATTTTCCCATTTTTTGACAAATAATTTCTATTCGAGAAGATAATATTTGCCATCACATAATCAACTTGAAGCCACTTTTAATACAATTTCAACATTTTTTATGCCCGATGAGAAGCCCAGCAACGCTGGGCACTTTTTCTAGTAAGAGATAATAGAAGATATCTTATAATAAAAGTTGGACATGTGTAAGAGTTGCTATCAGTGGGGCAACTTTGTACCTTACAGTTTGACAAAATCAGGCCTTAAAATATATAATATATTTTCTTATATTGAAGGAAACGAGCACCTTAAGGTCCACACATCCCTTAGAATATATTCCAAATGATGTGGACGTTAAAAATCTATTCTATTCTATTCTTCTATGTAAAGGACGGTTAGGGGCGTTCTACCCGGATGCCAATGAGATATCGCCACCCGGCAATTTTTTTAGAGACTTTCTTTCATCGAGAAGTACAACTACAAATATTCTATTTTTTTTTTTTTTTTTATGCGACATCTCTGCTTCGACTATCGTATTGAGGACGCATGGCGCAGAACAACCCCTAACTCTCCTCCACGTTACCGCAGTCTTTGTTGCCGCCCTGTTTCCACAACAGAAAGGCCACGTAAGTGACTTTTCGTGTATACATAACAAGAACATAGACAAACTTTCATATGTGCTTGCTCATAACAAAAACATGGACATCTTCCTTGTGTGCTTGTTGCTTCTTTTTATCTCTTTGATTGCAAAGTTCGTTGCATCATCAAGAAGAAATTTACCTCGGTCGCCACCATCTTTGCCTATAATTGGTCATCTATATTTGTTGGGAAATCTCCCTCACCGGTCTCTGCGAGATTTGTCTCTAAAATATGGCCCTCTTATGCATCTCAAACTGGGTTCAAAACCCACTTTAGTGGCATCCTCGCCTCACATGGCCAAAACTTTCCTCAAGAACCATGACCAAATTTTTGCATCTAGGCCCAAATCCATCTTTGGAAAGCTCTTCGAAAACGACCATACCGATTTAGTGCTTGCCCCCTATGGAGACCACTGGCGCCAGATGAGAAAGATCTGTGTCATGGAGCTCTTCACTCCTAAGCGAATGGCGGAGACTCTTCATGTGCGCCAGAATGAGATTCTTTCTATGGTGAGTTCAATCCGAAAGGAAAGCGAAGCCGGTAAGATTATCAATTTGAATCATGTGCTTTCTGATTTATCCACACGGGTAATCACTCAAATAGCACTAGGAGGCAAGATTTTTGAATCTCAAAGTGAAGCAGAGTATTTCAGAGAATTAAGTAGGGAAGCATTTTTTCTGGCTGGTGCTTTCAACCTTGGGGATTATTTGCCTTTTCTATCATGGCTTGATCTTCAGGGCTACCAGGAGCGGACAAAAAGAGCTCATGAAAAAATGGATGCTTTATTACAAAATATTATCTATGAACATATGCAGAAATCTGTAGGTCAGAGACAAGACCTGCTGGATGTGCTTCTTGCAACTGAGACTGACATAGATGGATGCTTAGCCATGACAAGATTAAAGCCATTCTTAAGGTAATCAGTGTTTGTTCCCCAAGAATAATGGTTTTACACTGCTTGCATGTTTGCTTAGGTATTCTGTCTATGAAGTGCAGAATATACTGATTGGAGGGACAGATACTACAGCAATAACTGTAGAATGGGCACTTTCCTCACATATTTAAAAAGGCTCAGAATGAGATAGACTCAGTTGTTGGAATGAAGAGAATGGTTGAGGAATCAGACCTCTCAAGTTTGGACTTTCTAAATTGTGTTGTGAAAGAGACCTTCAGGTTGCATCCTGCAATTCCTCTTCTTGTGCCTCACGAATCTACAGAAGATTGCACTGTAGAGGGCTTTGAAATACCAAAGCAAACCACATTGCTAGTGAATGTATGGGCAATAGGAAGAGATCCCAATACATGGGACGAGCCTGAAATGTTCAATCCAGACAGATTTTTAGGAAGCAGCAAGGATGTGAAGGGCATAGATTTTGATGTCCTGCCATTTGGATCAGGTAGAAGAATGTGTCCTGCGTGGAGTATGGCTATTTGCATGATCCAATTAACTCTGGCAAATCTGCTTCACAAGTTCAATTGGAGCCTTCCTGCAGGTCAGTCTGCCCAAGATCTGGACATGAGTGAATTATTTGGGTTATCTTTGCCAAGAGCTATACCTTTGCAAGCCATATCTGTTCCTCGTTGACTAACTTGCCTTGTGACTAATTGTAAGCGTGATGTGATACAGAGAATAAAAACTATGTCATTATCAATCTCTTTTGTTGAAATAAATAAAGCAACTCTTTCAGAGGGTATGCCACTTGATCAATATATTAGAGATCTGGCTGTCGCATATGGCCTCAGTATGCATCCATAACTTCGTTCAGCTTCCGTCCTCATATGGCCAAGACTTGCCTTGCTTCTTTGTCAAAAGTTTGTTGTTCAAATGGCATTCGGTGGAAGGTCTTTTTTTTTTAAGGATCAAATTAATTAATATTAATACAGTGTAAGTACAAGAAGAGCGTTACTGGGGTACCCCCGCCCAAGCAACCACGCCCGAACGAGGACCCGAACTGCACGTAGATCTACCTACGACTCAGGGAACAAACCTGCTATTGCTGTCTACAATGAGGAGGGTCCTTTCCCAGACAGCTGCCTTGAGCTGCCTTGAACTGCTCTTTCCGAGGGGACGGCTGCCTTGAACTGCTCTTTCCGAGGGGCCGCCAACGATTACCTGGTAGCACTTTTTGGGTATGCTAACCTCTGTGCGATTCACGCCAAGAGGGTTACCATCATGACAAAGGATTTGGCTCTCGCCAGCAGAATTTGGGGAGATTGTACAATCAAGCACTTTACTGTACAAATTTTGTATAGAGACATAAGAATTTTTTACTGCCTAATTTCTTTTGTAAGTGTAAAGTATTTATTTAATTATTTAATTATTAATAATGACTGAAGCTGACCATGATCGGGTGTTACTTTGTACAAGATCTCCTTGATCGTGTACACCCGCAGTGCATCATGCCCCTAAGGGTTTAAGCTGAGGGGAACGTCCCCAAACGATACCATCATCAGCGTATGATCACGCTTTTTACCTCATCATCCCCCCTCCCTCCCCTATGGTCATGTGCACGTGCCTTGCATCGTGAAAGCATAGAGAACATCCTAATGATGATCCCATCATCGCCCATGATCCGCGTGCTACCCGAAAGCATGACCTCGGGCCATGCCCACCCCGCAATGCATTGTGGCCCGGGCAGGGGATAGGTTCACATCGTGAGCACGCTTTTATACTAATACATATTTTTTTTTTTGTTTGTCTGACAAATTTGACGTTTAATACGCCAAAAATCGGCTTAAAAAATTCCTAAGCCGAAAACTTTTCGGCAGTTTAAAACAACCTGTTTAAACTAAGCAGTTCGGTTAGTTTAAAACAGTATTTTGCTTACGCCGAACCGTAAATAGTTTCGCAGAAAATGAACTGCTTTCGTTTACGCAGCGAAAACATCTTCGCTGTAGTTTAAACAAATGCAGTCGTTTTCACGCCAAATTTTTTGGACGCTACCGAAATATATATAGAAACTTCGCGCGTGGCTTTAAAACTTCGGCTTAAACTACGCGAACCGCCCTTCGCCAGTTTAAACGCAAAGAATGCTTACGCCGAACAAAAAAGCCAAGGCGAACCTTTAACTCTTATACTTACGAAAAGAGAGTTTTCTCGTGTTTAACATTAAGGCTTCGCCACGCCGAAAAGTCGGCGAGGGATTGGCGTAGTTTAAAAACTTAGACTTCGCTATTAAAAGAAAGTTCAGCGTAGTTTAAAGGTTTAAACTACATTTAAACTTTTTTCCCGCCAAATGCGGTATTAAATACAAAAATACATTATTTTTTCCCAAAAATACGTATTTTTGCACTTTATACGTCTGAAAAAATAGTTTCATACGTACAGAACCTATCCCTGGGCCCAGAAGGTATATGATGGGAGCATCGTATATGTTCTGGGAGCGTCATAAAGACTAATCTAGGAGGGGAGATGAAGATGTATCCTTTAAAAAGATAAAGAATGTCCATATTTGAGAGATGGCTTTGTTTGCCATAGTTTTAGCTTTCGAAGCGTGTTAGGTACTCCTAAGTTTTCCCAAACATACAAAACACGCGAACATTAAGAAATGCAAAGAACTTGGAAATATTGTGTTAACCATATATGATATAATAGTTTTCCAACAAGGGCTCAAGCATGTGGTTGTCAAACCAAACAAAGAGTGACTGCATTAAGTACTGTAGTCCTTAAACAAAAGCGGAGCATGCAAAGAGTTATCTATGCCACTATAGTCTCATTTAAATTAAGACTCTAAGCAGAATATGAATCCTAAACCAATCTAAATAATTCTCTTATACGTGATTTTAAATAATTGGATGCATAGGTACTTTGTATTCAAGATGCAAATTTGCACATCAAGTAGGCCAAAGTATTAAATGTGTAGATGAGCAATAACTCTCCAAAAGTTCAATAATTGCAAAATTACTTCTCAGAACCCACAACATTAGCAAAAGCTATGACATTTAGTCACTGGATAAATTGCAGAGAATCAATTAGTAGTGCTATACTAATAATTGCCCAAAATAAAGCAAGGGAAACAAAGCCCTATTTCAAGGTTGAGCAAGAAAGGCTAGATGTGGGATGAACTCTAGATGACCTAAAATATGCATATGAAATCACATGTATTGTCACAAATATTCAAGCTTCTAAAATAAATCACATGTAATGTCACAAATAGTCAAGCTTCTAAAACTTGAAAACACATCTGGAAACTCTAGATGAATTCATTACACAATTCATAGCAGTGAATCGTGTTCAACAAGGCTGAGGTTCATATCCAAAACAACAAAAGCACATATATCAGATTATCTAACTGACTTTATATACGATAAAGCTTATTAGCATAGGCATGTTTCTCATGCCTGGTATGACAGGAAAAATAGTGTAACATGCTTCCAAACTATTTGCTCCACCCTTCGGTACCCGCTTCCTCTGATCCCAGAGTTCTTAGAACGGCTCCAAGGCATGCGCGCGCCCTCATGAATTGGTGAGTGCTTGTAGATGTATGGGCTGGTTGAGAGCCTAGCGCATAGAATGAGCCTGAAGTATTCATTAAACTCAGGTTAATTTAAATGGTAAGGATTTGAAGGGCTAAGACTTTCCATTTGGATCAGGCAGAAGAATGTGTTCTATATTGCAACTGGGAGTTTGCACTAGCTAATCTGCTCCATAGGTTGATTGGAGTCTTTCCAAAAGCTAATCTATGAAGGGCTTGGACATGAGCGAGACATCGGGTACCAAGATCCCTTTCCTTGGAAGTAGTGGCTAATGCTAGGAAAGATGCCCATAAACCCATACACTTATAGTTTTGAACACAATGGAGACCTGCATTTTTTCAATCAAAACAAAACAACTACATTTGTGAAAAGCCTGCAATCTAATCTATTCAAAAGAAGAAAAAGCAAACTGATGAGATATCTAAAATGCCTTTAAAAATTATTAATTTGTTGTTAATAGCCGCTCACTCCTCGCCCCCACCTATTATGCACCCTATTTTTTATTTCACCCCTTTTTTTAGTTCATTTATCTATCCTCTTACAAAATTCCTATAATTCCTCGCCTATCCACGTGGATAGACAACAATCCCTCGCAATTCTAGCCTATCCACATTGAACAATTGATGCAACTTTTTACCTATCCACGTGGATAGACAACAATTGTTGCAATTCTAGACTATCCACGTTATTGTCTACCTCAAGCATAATTAAGTGCAGCCATTGAATCTGTTAAATATTGGATCGACGGATGAGAAAATTAGAAAAATCCCTGAAATTCTCCCTGTTGAAGCTTGCCTTCTTCGAGCACATGGAACTACATATATTTTCGTGTCTCTTTTTGGAGCCCAAGCTAAGACTTCCCTCCTAGCCTTGGAGGCTTTGGGCTTATATTCTAGTTTGTTTTTGGAACCTTGGTACTAGATTTGGAGCACCTTCAAGCAAGGTGAGGTTTGCTCTTTTTAGAGTGACCCTTCTTTCGATGCTCCTGGAGGATCTTACCTTAAATATCTTGAGACCCTTACACTTGAAGCTCCAAAATGGACTCATAAGCAAATGGGTTATTCAAGCAAATGGACGTCGACTATCCCTTGTAGTGAATGTATCATTCTTTTTCAAATTTGAAAGAAAAGGGGTCACTCTAAGATCTGAGATCGTAGCCATCTGAAGCTCACCACTGCAAAATACAGGCAACTGAAGAGCATCAAGGAGCCAATATCATCCTGCGTGTTAACTAGACTTGGAGCATCATCCTACCCTGCTGTACTACAAGAGATCCTTCCCCAATTCCATTTCTGTACTAAGGGGTTAGATGCCCTTTCTTCTAACAGAGCAGCATCTCACACAAGCCTGCCCCAGAAGAAGGGGTGTCCATTCGCTCTCAGGTGCCCCTTCACCTACCGGTATATACTTCGATCTCAAGATTGTCAGCTCGTTCAAAGATCCATGGTACAAGTTTCCCCCGGAATACAAGAACCACAGCTCAATGGTTGAGCAACTGCTAAAGAAACCCGGTCTCCCGCCCAGTGCTTCCTCATTCAGTGTCTAATCCACACTGTCCAGTCAAATACTAACCCTTAGATCCTAATCCCCCAAGCTGGGAAAGGGGAAGGACTTTGTTTTCTGCCCAAGTGTAAACCCGCCTAGCAACACAGAAGCCATCTACAAAGAACAGGAAAAGGACCCGACTGCCCTATTTTATCTGCACATGGGCTGACAGAATAACACAGCTGAGTCATGTTGATCTTGAAAAAGAAACTGAGTGCAAGCTACTGCAGGGAGTGCAGCAACAGCCGTTGCTTCCCAAAACCTACCCTTTCATCCTGATCGTTTGCAGTGTAGGGCTGAAAAAACAGGACAAGATTACCTTTAGGACGACTTACTGCAAGGCCTCAAGAACTTCCAGAGACAAGTGGGCTATGTCCGCTGTCTAGTCTCATAGAACCATGCGCCAGAAGACAACCAGCTGCACAAGATCGCAGAGCCCAGACACCAGAGCTTAAGCCCAGAACTGGAGACCGGAAAACAAATCATGAGGGGAGCTAGCAGCAAGCCCGGCCAACCAGGCCCTTCCAGCAGCGACCATTGGATGAATCTGCAAGAGGATGGGCTGCCGCCATAGGCGGCTGCCCTAAGCCGCTCGAACCCTAGCCGCCATCTCTCGAACCATCTTTTCAGTTTTTTCCTGTTTTTTTGCATATGTTTCCTTGTTTCCCCATCCCTTTGCTTCCTTTCCCTCTTCCCTTTTTCCGATAACCTTTTCCCTTTCCTTTTCCTCCTTTCCCCACCCTTTCCTTCTTCTCCTTTTTTTTCCATGCCCTTCTCCTTTTCCCTTCACCTTTTACATGCCTTCTCTTTTTCCCCACCCTTTTTCCATGCCTTCCCTTTTCCTCAATCTTTTTTAGTCTTTCGCTTTTTTCCATGCCTATATTTTCCCTTATCTTTTCCTCCATTTCCTAGCCTTTCACTCTTCCTTTTTTTGGGTGCCCTTTTCTCCTCCCTTTTTCTTTTTTTCCTCCCGTTTCCCATGCCCTTTTTACCTTCCCTTTTCCCATCTCCTCACCCTTTTCTCCCTTCCCCTTTCTATGTTCCTTTTTCTCTTCCCTTTCCTATTTTCTTCTTTTTTCTTTTTTTCCCAGTGAGCCTCTCCCCCTTTTCCCCCTTTTCCTCCTTTTTTCTTTTCCATTTCTCTTTCTTATGGCCTTTTTCCCTTCCCTTTTTTTCCATCCCTTCCTGTGCTTTCCTTTTCCTCCTTTTCCCACTCTTCCCCACTTCTCTTTTTCCCGTGCGATGTTTTCTTCTTTTCCCCCTTCCTTTTTCTTTTCTCTTTTCCTTTTCTCATGTTTTCTTCCCCTTTTTCCTCTGCTCCCCCGCTTTCCTTCCCTTTTCCCTTTCCTAATGGATTTCTATTCCGTTTTCCTCTTTTCCCGATCCTTTCCTCGTGCCCCTTTTCCTTCCTTTCCTTTCCTTTTCCTTTTCCCTTTTTCCATGCCTTTCCACATTTGTTTTCTTTTCTTATTTTCCTATACTCATTTTCCTCTTTTCCCCACCCTTTCTCTCTTCCCCTTTTTTTTTCCTTTTCTTTTTTCTATTTCTTCACCATTTTCCTCTTCCTTTTTTCTCATGCTCTTTCCCCCTTCCCTTTTCTTGTTTCCCTTTTTCCCTTTTCGTCATGCCTTTTTTTCAGGTTCCCTTTCCCCCTTTTCCCTTTCCTTTTTCTTTCTTCTCACTTTCCCTCATTTCTTCCCTTCTCCCCATCCTTTTCTTGTTCTCCCTTTTCCCTTTCCTCTTCCTCATTTTCCCAATCTTTTACTCTTCCCCTTTTCTCGATGTGCTTTTTTCCTTCCATTTCCCTCTCTCCTTTTCCTTTTCCTTTTCCTTTTCCTTTTCCTATGCCATTTTTCCCTTCCTTTTTCCTCTTTCTTCAACGCTTCTCTTTTTCTCCCTTTTCCTATGCTTTTTTTTTTCTTTCATTTTTCCATGCTTTTTTTCTCCTCCCTTTTCCCCTTTCTTCAATCTTTCCTTCTTCCTTTTTTTTCCCGTGCCCTTTCCTCTTCCCCTTTTCCTCGCGGCCCTTTCCCGTGTACCTTTTCTCCCCTCCCTTTTTCTTTCTTTTCCCCTTTTCATTTTTCATTTTTTTTTCTCTTCTCTTATCCGCACCCTTTTCCCTTTGCTTTTCTCCCTTTTCCCGTGCCTTTTTGCCCTTCACATTCTCTCTTGTCTCTTCCCTTTTCCTTTCCCCCTTTTTCCCTTTACCCTTTCCCCTTAAGAGATCAAAGTACAACCAATCATGGTGGTGGTAAGTCGTGCAATAAATCTCGGCCTCCAGATGCACTCAGATGATCTCGACCATTCAAATTAGGGCTTGATCCAATCCAAGAATTACGGTATAACATTATAATTTTTTCTATCCTATTCTATTAATTTCCTAGTTAACATCTTGATGAGTAAACGAGGTGCACCATGAACTACCATAGTCGTCGGATTCGTCGATCCTACGATACAGATCGTATGTTGGGGCCTTTGGGCACCTCTCGTTTCGCTTATAGTCATTTATGATTGGAGGCACCTATGATTTTGAAATGTGAAATAGGATTTCGCCTAAGGTTTTGATGGAATATCGAACCTCTTTAGAATATGAAATACGGGGGCTCGAACCTCTACCAAAATAACTCAATGTCTTAATAAGACTGCTTTTAACCCATATACCCAAAGGAGCTAATGTGATTATTTTTTTATCTTGAATCTATGTTTTTTTATAACAACCCATTCAATTGTTTTAGAGATATATGGTCTATGGTTTCGTGGATTGTTATTTTTACATCCATGGCCTAGGCCTAGAGTCATTTTGTGTGTTAGAAGCATTTGCAATCATAAGGTCCCCGTGGATTTTAAGTCGGCGCGAAGTTTTGGAGTTTCCACATTACAGGCACTAATAAATTCCCTACCTAAGGAAAGTGGGTTTTTAATTAGAAAATTAAAAACCTTAGCTAACAATTGTTAAAGATAAATTAAATGGTGGAACCATGGAGATCAAGAGAAGTTGGGCGAAGAGAGCTATATGAGGCATATGGGGGCGTCTAGATGTGGCAATGGCATGGAGCACTACTTGCTTGAGTGTATCACGGTAAGTTCCTAAGTTATTGCCTTGTATTTTATCAAGAGCATCATAGCTAATGGATTCAAAGTATAAACGGTATGGATGTTGTATTCCTCATGGGAGGATGGGTCCGAGGTAAGTTTTGCATTATAGAAGATGTTAGTATCTTGTCTTGTTCAATGAACTATATAGATGTCGGAGCTACATCAATAAGATAGTTAGGCTTGTAACTACCCCAAAATGGTATTGAATGCATGTGCAGTGAATCCGCAAGGCAGTGATGAATTTGATGGCAACAATGTAGCTGGGATCGTGACTGAGATCTAGAGCTAGAAGTTCTGTTTGATTTGCTCAGTTTGATATTGTATATATTGAGATTATTGTGGATTGTATAATTTCTATAAATTTATGTTGCTCATAATGGATAATGAAAAAATATGAATTGGTTCAAATGTCAAGAAAAGGAAGATTCAATTCTTCACCAATATTATGAATCTAGAATTACATGAGTTTGACAAGATCCCAAGTTGCAAGGAGGGTCAACTCGGCAGGCTCGTCGCAGTTGGTATCAGAGCAATGTGGGATCTTTGGGTCTTGACATTATGGTATGTGAATTGCAGGTTTGGATCTTTGAGTATTGGCATGGCGGACCATAGATTAAGTTATGGAATGTGCTAATGGCTCTTCTTTCAAAGTTATTTGAAGATGATGTTCTAAGTATATATTGTCTTGAAACTCGATCGTTCTATGGGAGAGAGCGATGAAAGAAATGAAATGAAATGAAATGTTTTATAGATCACGTCTATGAGACCATCAGGTCTAGAAGACGATATACAAGTCAATTTTTTGCATATAATTAGAACTCTAATGTACCCTCAATCAGGGCATCATTGGTCTCATTACTCTTTCTCATATAATTCTAGTAGGTGTTTTATAGTTTCTTATTGACACGTCTCTCACTTTCATCACCTCTATCAAGTAGTCACTGATAGTTGCAGCTGGCATCGCAAAGAAATCATATAAAGAGATCCCGGTAGGAATATCCATCCGTCTCCTTAAATTTTCATATGCAGGACAGTGAAGAATAAGGTGTGCCTCATCCTCAAGTACATCAGGTCCACATGTTTTACATGTACGTAAGTTTCGGGGGAGATTTTCCCATCTACCAACCTCCACTCCCAAGTGATGTGAACTTAATCTTAGTCTGCACAATAAATGTCTTTTAAAGTAAGACAACTTACCCAAGAGATGCGGTGCTTCTCCAAGTGCTGGATTAATTTCTTTTTTGTAAAATGCCATTTTCGTGCCTGCATTATGCCAAGATTTTTCTCTGATATGCGTGTAGACCCATTCCCTTAGCTCATCCTCCTCTGATGGCATATCTTCTCAGGTATCCATGTAGTCAAATTGCTATATTGATCTTAGGGTAATGGTTTCCTTGTGGCATGTCAAGTTAGACGGATAGCAATTGTACTTCTCAGGTGAAGTTCTGATTTGAGCTATAGCTATCCTAGATTTGAGAAGCTGGAATCACAGATTGTTTCACTAAATCTATAATCGACCCATGAGGACATGGGTTAAATTTTAGAAGGGGAGATTGTAACAGTCCTGGCTCCCTACGGTCCAGTATATGTATTTGTGCATCGTACATACATGAGTTGCATACGTACATGAGGCATGCATGCAGCATGCACATAAGCAAGAGTTTGCTTTTTCGGCAAAGGATTATGGAAGAGGTTTTATAGAGTCTTTTGGGAGATTTTTCAGAAGGTTTTGCAGACGTAGAAGGCAGAGAAGGATTTGATCAAAGACACCGAGGAGGCAAATGCTTGGATATTACATCAAGAACAGCATCGGATCTTCTTCTATCAGGTGGGGTTTTGTGTCTATGGATTCAATTGAGTTGCATAAGGTGCTGTGGATGGATAGATACATGTTTCTGGGTCAATGATTCGTTGTATTTGCAAGGCCTAATGGGTTTAATTGAAGGAAAAGCAGATAAATTATATGTAAAAGGGTTGAATTTGATGGTAAAAGCCATTTTAGTTTGAATCAAAGATTTTATGAAACAATTTTTGATGCTATCAGGATAGATCCTGATTCATGGAAAAATATGCCAAAACCTCTTGGAGACTTGCAATTTGGGCTTCAGATAGGTCTGAAATTATACTAAGAGAGATTGAATTGAGAAGTTATAAAGGGCATCAATAGTTTTTTACTTGCAACAAAACCATCACTTCTGGAGCCAGAACCCTTGGAAGCACTTCGAAATGACTTGGATCAGGCCGATTTTGCTCTTATAGTAGAGCCAAAGAAGGTTAATCGATCCTCCAATCAGAGTTTTGGCTGGTTTCTTTTGATGTTCATTGTCTATTCTCGGTGTGTGTCGTTTTGTTGGTCTTGTTCTATTCTCAGTTAACATCTTGATGAGTAATTTATTAACCAAAAGAAAGACTTAAAGAAACATGGAATAGTTAAAATAGTTATTGAAGTGTTGCAAAGTCATGCAGAGCGTAACTAGATCTTGGCAGGGGTTTGGCGTGGAACACCGCACTAATTCCTTTGAAATTTTACTTTGTTGTGAATGATTGATTTTCGTAAATATGGATAAGATAAGATAAGGTAACATGAATTTTTACGTCCACGGGAACCCAACGGGTTATGGGACGGCACATGCAAGGGCAACAACCCATCTAAGGGGACTAGGCCCCATCACCAAACACAATAACCAAATATTAAAAGACTACCAAGAAGAAGATAATGTTAATGCTAGTGGTAATTTTGTGCTTCTAAAATTATCTAGACATAGCCATTCCAAGGATTGGAAGGCCATTGGTCTAGAATAATTGCTGCGCCTCCCCTGTACACTGCCCATTTCTTTTGCAGGCGGGCTGCCCTCACCTTGCAAAGCTCCTCCTTATGGTTACACAATTAAAAAGGGAGAGGTCCTCCTGTACTGAGAAACTAGTCCCTCTGAGATGGTTTCCATGCTGAAGAACATGTAAGCGACTAAGAGTGTCTTAAAACTGAACCAAAAGATGGCGAGGACGATCAGGTCTTGCCGCTTCCACCCTAGTAGCAGAGACAACTCCACCAACCTTCACATGCATGACATCAGTGAAAAATTGCAAAGCCGCATCCCCATCAGAATGGGCATCATCTTCTGCATCTGCAAGCCCAATAATACGCAAGTTCAGGCTCCTGGTAACAGAAGATACTAAGGCGGCCTGCTCCTTTCTGCTAGCTCGACACTGCGACTCCTGGTCCCTTAGGATTGTGGAGATGTATGTACTCCCACCTTAACATGTTCCCTTTCCAATGTCTCCACTCCCGCTTCAATACAATGTTTCTTCTGTGGCCGTAATTCTGCATCTAGTGTCTGTACTGAGGCATCACTTGTGCCCACATACTGGGCTTTTGGGTCTGGAACGAAGGCATGTATTAACTGTAATAAGTGTGGAATAATAACCCCAATAACATTTAAGTTCAATAATTCTAAGACTATAGTTAATATATTGCGGCTCCTGGAAATGGGCCTAGGACTGGAGTCAT
The DNA here is from genome assembly GCA_021234155.1 of Isoetes taiwanensis. Lineage (NCBI taxonomy): Eukaryota > Viridiplantae > Streptophyta > Lycopodiopsida > Isoetales > Isoetaceae > Isoetes > Isoetes taiwanensis. Next base: position 31,131,561 of record JAJEKV010000002.1, on the reverse strand, counting down.
TGGACATGTGGTAGAAGCAGTTGCGATCATGAGGTCCTGTGGATTTTTAAGTTAGAAGTGCGGGATTTGGAGTTTCCACATTATATGCACTAATAAATTCCTTACCTAAGGAAAGTGGTCTTTTAATTAGAAAATTAAAAACCTTAGCTAACAATTGTTAATGGTGGAACCATGGAGATCAAGAGAAGTTGGGCGGAGAGAGCTTTATGAGACATATGGGGGCATCTGGATGTGGCTATGGCATGGAGCACTACTTGCCTGAGTGTATCACTATAAGTTTCTAAGTCGTTGCATTGTATTTTATCGAGAGCATCATAGCTAATGGATTCAAAGTATAAACAATATGGGACGTTGTATTCCTCGTGGAAGGATGGGTCTGAGGTAAGTTTTGCATTATGGAAGACGTTAGTATTTTGCCTTGTTTAGTGAAGTACATTGGAGTCGGAGCTACATCAATAAGATAGTTAGGCTTGTGACTACCCCGACATGGTATTGAATGCATGTGCAGTGAATCTGCAAGGCAGTGGTCAAATTGATGGCAACAATGTAGCCGGGATCGTGGATGAGATCTAGAGCTAGAAGTTCGGTTTGATTTGCCAGTTTGATATTGTATATACTAAGATTATTGTGGATTGTATAATTTCTATTAATTTATGTTGTTCATAATGGATAATGGAAATATAAGAATGGTTCAAATGTCAAGAAAAGGAAGATTCAATTCTTCACCAATATTATGAATCTAGAATTACATGAGTTTGACAAGATCTCGAGTTGCCAGGAGGGTGAACTCGGCAGGTCGTCACAGTTGGTATCAGAGCGATGTGGGATCTTTGGGTCTTGACATTATGGTATGTGAATTGCAGGATTGGATCTTTGAGTATTGACATGGTGGACCATAGATTAAGTTATGGAATGTGCTAATGGCTCTTTTTTCAAAGTTATTTGAAGATGATGTTCTAAGCATATATTGTGTTGAAACTCCATGATTCTATAGGAGCAAGCGATGAAAGAAGTATCCATGTAGTCAAATTGCTACGTTGATCTTAAGGTAAGGGTTTCCTTGTGGCATGTCTAGTAAAGTGGATAGCAAATAGGAGCAAGCGATGAAAGAAGTATCCATGTAGTCAAATTGCAACGTTGATCTTAAGGTAAGGGTTTCCTTGTGGCATATCTAGTAAGGTGGATAGCAATTGTACTTCTGAGGTGAAGTTCCGATTTGAGCTATAACTACCCTATATTTGAGAATTTGGAATCACAGATTGCTTTAGTAAATCTATAATCGACCCATGAGGACATGGGTTAAATTTTAGAAGGGGAGGATAACGGTCCCCGCCCCTACTGGTCCAAGATAATGATTTGTGCATGGTACGTACATGAGTTGCATACGTATATGAGGCATGCATGCAGCATGCACATAAGCAAGAGTTTGATTCTTTGGCAAAGGATTCTGGAAGAGGTTTTGTAGAGTCTTTTGGGAGATTTTTCAAGAGGTTTTGCAAACATAGAAGGCAGAGAAGGATTTGATTGAAGACATCGAGGAGGCAAGAGCTTGAAGATTACATCAAGAACGCCATCGGATCTTCTTCTATCAGGTGGAGTTTTGTTTCTATGGATTCAATTGAGTAGCATAAGCTGTTATAGATGGATAGATACATGTTTTTGGGTCAATGATTCGTTGTATTTGCAAGGCCCAAACGGGTTTAATTGAAGGAAAAGCAGATAAATTATAAGGTAAAAGGTTGAATTTGATTGTAAAGAGCTGTTTTAGTTTGAATCAAAGATTCTACGAAACAACTTTTCAAGCTATTAGGATAGATCCTGGTTCAGGAGAAGTTATAAAGGGCATCAAGAGTTTTTTACTTGCAAGGAAACCGTCAATTCTGGAGCTAGAACCCTTGGAAACACTTTGAAATGACTTGGATCACGTTGATTTTGCTCTAGAAGTGGTCATTTTACATGTTAGAGAGCCAAAGAAGGTGAACCGATGCTCCAATCAGAGTTTTGGGTGGTTTCTTTTGGTGTTCAATGTCTATTCTCAGTGTGGTCCTTTTGTTGGTCTTGTGGGGAGGGGTTTTTTAACCTGGATAGTAATACGCTTGCTGCGCCTCCTATTTGGGTCCCATAGGCCAATTGGTCTCCGTGGATGATTAAAACTCTACTCTATTCTATTCTATTCTATTCTATTCTATTCTATTCTATTCTATTCTATTCTATTCTATTCTATTCTATTCTATTCTATTCTATTCTATTCTATTCTATTCTATTCTATTCTATTCTATTCTATTCTTAGTTAACACTTTGATGAGTAATTTATAAACCAAGAAACATGGAATAGTTAAAATAGGTATTGAAGTGTTGCAGAGTCATGCAGAGCGTAACTAGATCTTGGCAGGGGTTTGGCGTGGAACACCGTACTAATTCCTTTGAAATTTTGCTTTGTTGTGAATGATTGAGCTTCAGAATATGGAATAATAACATCCGAAGTTCAATAATTCTAAGACTATAGTTATTATATTGCGCTCCCCGGAGATGGGGCCTAGGCTTGGAGTCATTTGATAGGTGGTAGAAGCATTTGAGATCATGAGGGCCTGTGGATTTTTAAGTCAGAAGTGCGGGATTTGGAGTTTCCACATTCCATGAACTAATAAATTCCTTACCTAAGGAAAGTGGGTTTTTAATTAGAAAATTAAAAACTTTAGCTAACAATTGTTAAAGATAAATCAAATGGTGGAACCATGGAGATCAAGAGAAGTTGGGCGGAGAGAGCTATATGAGGCATATGGGGGCGTCTAGATGTGGCTATGACATGGAGCACTGCTTGTAAGTATATCACTGTAGTTTCTAAGTCGTTGCATTGTATTTTATCAAGAGCACCATAACTAATGGATTCAAAGTATAGACAGTATGGGACGTTGTATTCCTCATGGGAGGATGGGTCTGAGGTAAGTTTAGCATTATGGAAGATGTTAGTATCTTGCCTCGTTCAGTGAAGCACGTAGGTGTCGGAGCTACATCAATAAGATAGTTAGGCTTGTGACTACCCCGACATGGTATTGAATGCATGTGCAGTGAATCTGCAAGGCAGTGGTCAAATTGATGGCAGCAATGTAGCTGGGATCGTGGTATCGTGGCTGAGATCTAGAGCTAGAAATTATGTTTGATTTGCTCAGTTTGATATTGTATATACTGAGATTATTGTGGATTGTATAATTTCTTTGAATTCATGTTGTTCATAATGGATAATGGAAATATAAGAATGGTTCAAATATCAAGCAAAGGAAGATTCAATTCTTCACTAATATTATGAATCTAGAATTACATGAGTTTGACAAGATGCCGAGTTGCCAGTCGTCACAGGAAAGATCCAAATTCAGTATTGCAATCCAGGTTCATCTGTCGGCTAGCTCTACGCTGGTGAAGTTTGCTCTAGTGCTCCCAGGTAAATATGGCGATGTTTTTGACAAAGTCACAGCCAGCATGCTCCCAAAATCGTCCATACCAAGGTTGCATATTAAACGAGAGTGTTGCAGGGTGCTTTTTTGCTTAACCTACCCAACTTTTTGAACTTATAGCACCTTACCAGCACCTAAATTAACGAGCATGGACGGGCTCGGACGGGCTCATGATGGGCTCGTGACGTGTTTGAAGTGACGGACTGACGGGTTCTGACGGCTTCAATTCCGACGGCCATCATCATAGAATTCCGACGGGTTCTGACGGCCATCATCATAGAATTTTCGCGCGCAGCCACCTTACCTTGCATTCGAGCTCTTGAACAAACTTATCTCCCAAGCTTTGTGTATTTGTACTCTGTTTTTCTTCCTTTGCAATTCCGGCAGCTCTTTTGCAACTATACCATGAGTTCTCCCTGTGCCGTGAGGTATCGCATTTTTTGCTATCTTTTTTTAGAAAATGTTTGTGCTTCAGCAAATTTATAACGCAAAGTACTCAAATGTAAGTGGTTTTTACTGTTTTATTATATTTCAGCTGAAGCCAGCAAGAACACAGTATGAATTTGCTGAGTTTCGGAAAGTGGAGTCGTCTGGAAGAAAGCCAAGCCAAATCAAGGCAAAAGAAGTATCAAATGCTGAATTTTTATCAGCTTTTGAAGTTCCTTTGAGGTCCCGGAAGATCAACATCAAGGAAATCAAGCCCAGATTCGAAAGCAGAAGTTCAATGAAATCCTTGAAAAAGTATACCAGAATGGCCCTACCAACAATGAAGTGAGGACTCGCTTTGCAAGAGCATTTGTATGGCGTAACACCCCTAAGGCTTTGGTCGAACTCTAAAATTACAAGGTAAATTGGGCATCTTTAGCAAAGCAGACTCCCCGCATTTTCAGTAGTTCATAAGAGTAAAGATCATGAAGTAAATTGTTTTGAAGCTAACCTCAATGTGATTATCAATCACATTAGAAGCTTATCAGACATGCAAAAGAAAGCTGAAGAAGAAATTAAAGGAAAAAAGGCAGCTTTGTTGAAGAAGGTAGGTGCAGTGCAATGTGCTGATGGTACTTGCACTTTATTGTACAAGCAAATTTCAGAGAAGAGAGAATCTATCAAACTTTACAGTGCAGATTTGCCTAACAACCAAGCTTTGGTTGCATACTTGAAGAAAGAAGAAGCAAGTTTAATGGATTTACTTTCTGAAACTATTGGGAGTGCTAATGTTGCTGAGTTAAAGGAAGAAATCAAATCCTTGGAAGTGAATATTGAAGCATATGGCCATAGGATGGAGTTTTGGAATGCAAAGTCCAAACACATATCTGCTATGCAGATTTCAGCCAAAGGTAAGAAGGAACTCAAAGTTCACATGGGTGTTTATGATCCTTCAGATCAATTTCGGAAAGAGATTTGTGGTTTGAGTTTTAGCTCGACATGTTTTCTTATCAAGTTATCATGTGATCATAAATTTTATGTTTGTCGCTTTGGTTCTTGTCTTGGATACTATGCATTGTAATGCTGGCAGTTGTGGGGTAGAAGTGCCTGACAAGCTTGAGCAAGAACTTGGTTACTTTAAAGCAGATGAAGATGAAGTAACCGAGGAGTATGAAGAGTCTTCTCGATGAAGATGTGAAGGTGACAAAGGTCACAAAGGTGAAAGGAAAAGGTAAAGACATGGGTGAGGATTCCAACTCAAGGTAACCGAAAGTATGACAAACCTATTTCCAAAGATTTTGTTGCTAAGAGGAAAGGCAAGAAGAAGATTCTTAGGAGCAAAGAACAAGAAAGCAAGATCGTGAAGTCACCAAGTCCTAAGATCAGAACTAGTCCCGAACGTGAGATCCCAACAACTCCCCCGCTACACCGTGTTCTCCACTTGCTTCTCCCCGTTACACATGCTTCTCCCCGCTACACCCGCTCCGCCATAGCCCAACACATGAAGAGCCTACTCCTTCAAAGTCACCATTCACAGATATCCAACTGATGAGGAAGACCTCACTCTTGCAGAAGTTTATAAGGAAGTCGGATAAGCGCATTGCTAGCTTTGCGTGTTAAAGTTGAAGTTTGGTTTTGAAACAATCTTAAGTTTTCAATGTTAGTCGCCACTGTGTAAATTTTGAGTATGATCTGCAATTTTGTGAATATATGACAGTGTCTCTAAGTTATTGAATATGTAAACTACATGTTGAATATGTGACAGTGTCTGCAATTTTGAATGTGACCATGTCTCAGAACCACTGCCTATATGAACTTTGTGCTTCTTTAAAATTTTTGTATATTTTTTTTTCTTCATTGGTTCAGTTCTCTTGTTTATGCAAAGTGTTTTGTACATGTAACCAATTCTTACAATTCAAACGATATTCTCGCAATACCACGTAAGAATTAAAACAATTCAAATGATATTCAAACAATTCAATTGATATTCTCGCAATACCACGTGTATATTCTCAGAATACAATTCAAACATGCATACAAATTTCAAATTCTATTTGCCCTTTCCCATGGTTTATGGCTTGCACACAATCTTAAAGATCATCGAGACAATTCCAAGTGATTATACTACTAAAGAAACTTTGAACACTCTGTTGTAAATCTTAGCTCATCGCCCGGTCATTGACCAATTTTTGACCTGGTCAACGACGCATCTTTGAAATAGCTATGCATCTGACTTGAGAGAAAGTTTTATATCTACTTAAGTACATCTCTCAAGCATATAAACCAGCTGGATTCAACACTTAAATACATTAAGACCTGCTAGCATTTGGCATTTGAAGTACACGCCTTTTCCTCGAATTGGGAAATCAAAGGCAAACCGTGGTAACAGAGCTTCATTCTTGCAAGATCAAGGTATAGATTGGTTGCCATGTGCAACTGGAGGTCCCGCACCAACTCACTTGAGGGATTACCGTGATCCGCAACCAAATCTTACATTTCAAAATAAACCCGCAACTAGTTCTTACTATTCAAACTAGATTCTCGCAATAGCAAAAAAAAAAGAATGAAACTTTTCTTTATTACTTGAATATGAATGTTACAATTGAATACAATTTGGTTAGCACTAGCAATGCTTGTATGATAGTAAAGAATTCATTTGGTTCCATTTCTCATTGAAGAACTCCTAAGTGTGCTCATCCTCATCTACTAAGCTATCCGATAAAGACTACTCTTGTGCTCCAAAACTCGATCTAAAAGATGATCATGAACATCCTTTTGAAGTTTGTATATGTTTTCACCATGTACCACCATATCAAAGCAACACGACATGACCAAGTGGTCAGATGCATTGCACTCCGTGCATCTTCAAGCAATTCAAATTCACTACCTCCTAAAACTTATAATACTTACCCGAGAGGACCACTTTCTTCTAGCAAATTTAGCACCCCATGCATCTTTAAAGGCCCCTCTACAATGTGTTTAGGCTTAGTGCATTTGATGATGTAGAAGTCTACCTGCTCCTTGTTGTTGGCCTCGATGGTACCGCAAAATTATCCCCAACATCAACTACATCAGAAACCCATTCATGATCCCCTTCATAGATAGGACTCGTAATGTTTCCAAATTGCCTTCAAGACTGGAATTAGTTCTTAATAAACCCAAGATCCTATTCTCGCTTTTTTGTTTATGCACTTCCCAAACTTTCCCGCCCAACAAGAATTACATGTATAAATCAAATCCATATGAGCAACCCGAGTAGGGTCATTGGAATGCAATGTGTCCGATACAATGCAACTTTCTCGAACCTCGTTAATGTCTTACAATCATGACGCCACTTCTATCAAACTCATTGATAGCTATCTCCCAAAAAAATATCCAAGAAAAGGAATCATGTAAAATAACATGCAATGCAAACAACATGTAAAACCTGAACCATCGGTAACCGCAAGGATGATCTCCTTCATTGTCACAATCCGGACTTAAAATGTGCTTTGCAAAACACAACCGCATCATGTGCATTCCTTAGTGGTACTGAATTCTCTTCAACATCTCATGTGTGAGGGCTCTTTTATTACAAAGACCAGCACCATCATGCTCACCGCAAGGATTGAATACGTAATTTTAAAGAAATGCCAATTAAAAAAGAACCAATAGACTAAAATAAAAGTAATTACCTTTGCCATGATGTGATGCAAAAGAAATTCCAAAGGTATTGGTTTTTCATTTGCTTTGAAAGAACCGCCTAGGAAGTAGAACATCCTTGTTCCTTTAAATTGATGGGAACATCCATCGTAACCACATGACATGATTCTTGTAATGGACACCCTTGTCAGCAAGGAAAACTACATGTTTTTGCAAACAATGTTGAACTAAGAGTACATCATGTTCTCTATCATCACTTATGTAAAAATGTGTTTCCTTAATGATCTTTCTATTCTGCTCAGAGAAGGTGGAGCATGCCTATATGTGATGTGCACTAAAATGGTGCATTGGTCATTCCTCCAATGCAAGCTTTGTATTTTTGTTGGATTTTGAAGGTGTAGTTCTCTGCAAAGATGAATGGAATGAGGAAGGTATCAAAGAAATTGGAACAACTCAAGCATCGGTGTCGCCTTGTAAACAAGCTTGTTGATTGTGTTTGGGAGCTTCCTACAAAAGAAGCAAAACATATATCAGCATACCACCTTTTTGGATTTAACATTTCAAGTTACTTGTAATACCTTCTTCTTAGCCTTCTGATCTTCTTTTCCGACCTGAATTCTCATCAACAAATTTTACCAAAGACCACCTTTCTTTCGTCTCTCAATTCAAAGCAGCTAGCCTTGCCAAGACCACCTTTCTTTCCGACCAAAGATCGTTTCTTCCCTGCAGCCTTCTCAGCAGTCTCCTTTCTTCTTAACAAGTTTTTCCTTCTCAAAGAATGTTACCTTGTCCTCCTCATAAACCTGTTATGTTCAAAAGAAGAGTTTGAGCTGAAAAGAATATCTCATTTAAGAATAACAATTTGAATTACCTTATCAAATGTCTTCCAATCTACTTGATGGTTCAACTTGTAATCTCTTTCTTTTGGACAAGTTGGCACTTTGTTTTTTCCACAAGCCTTGCATTTAAGCAGTAGACAATTATGTTGATGCCACTCTTCTGATTCATCCTTAGGGACATACCAAAGATCTCCAAAGCTCGAGGTTGAAGCATATGTAGCTTTAGATGCATTGCAGGTTGGTCCTATACCACATACATCACAATTGCATGTGCAATTTGGACCATGGAGGTCCTGATCTAATCTTACTTTGTTTATGGCATGTCTCACAAAGTCAACTCTCAAATGGTAGATACAGCAGCAAGTCTCTCTATCTTTTACCTTCCTGACATATGGAGGCTTTAGAGCATGGAATGCTGTAAATGATATTTGAAAGTATGGATATTGCCTTTCAAATCGTTGAAGAAAACTTGTCGCAGTAAACAAAGAACAACATATCAACAACCTTAAGTTGAAAATCCTAAACCTTAACAATTTGAAAACAAATTGCTTTAAAATTACCCGCGGTCTCTTCAAGAAAGTGTAGTGCATGCAATATCTTCTTTCCAGAAGTTGCTTTTATCTTGATGACATGTTTCTTACATGGGGAAACTCTTGTATTGTGTCTCCAAAAATCCACCACTAGTTTTCTCTCGTCATAAGAGAGTTTGTCACATCTAATCTTATTTTTGAACATGGACCATGGACCCTCACCAAGTTCAAGATCTACTCTTCTTCTTACAAAGAACTTGTGACAATCTTTTTGCTCGTGCATAGAGTTCGAGAAAGCTGATTTGTTAATATTGGTATTGACAAAGATAAACCATGGCAGCAATTTTGCCCTCTTAATATCTGTTTTCTTCTCATTCTTATGATCTCCGCAAAAGAGTTCTTTAAATTCTCCACAATTTTCTTCATTACAGATTCATCCTTGGAGTTAGGAACAACAAGTTCGTGTAGCCACTTTGCGTTAGACTTAATTATCTCTTTCCTATCCCTACAACTTGCATTAACAAGAACCTTTTTTTCACCTTCACCGCAACCTTTTTTGATAGCATTCTCTTCTTCCATGTGCTTAGATCACCTTGGAGCAATGCTTCTTCATCCGCTGCAATTTCCCTTTTCCCTCTTAAGCGCTCTCTCTTTTCTCCTTAACTCAGCTCTATACCTTCTAAAAGCATGACAATCTGCTAGAAAAAAAAGAATCAAGTGAAAAAGTCAAAGAAACCTTTGTAGAGTTGTTAAATCATGCAAACCTTGCTTACCTTGAAAATGAGGTTGATCATGACATTGGGTTCCTTGTGTATTATCTTGGTGACACCCTTCATAACAAGAAAGACAACAAAGATTAGCAAAAGAAAAGTTCAAAGTAAATTCAAGGAATCCAATTCCTTGAAATCGACTTAAAGAAGGTTGCACACCTTCTTCACTTTGGACATCTTGAATTCCCCTCGCTGGCGCCACCCTTCTGACTTTTGGAAATCACCTTCATGGTAAGAAGGTTGCAAATCTTCATGAAATGCAGACTCTTCATTGTCTCCATAAGGTTCGGGATTGTGACAGTAAACATTTTCTAGAATTAAAGCAAACATCAACAAATAAGGAAAGAAATCAACAACAAATATGTAAGTTCAAAATTACCTGAATCTATAGGAATTGATGTAGCCATATGTAACTGATCTTGTCCAGCTTCTTTCAGTTCAAAGCAAACTCATAGATTAATATGCATTTCAGCATACATGAAAATGAAATGCATCATGATCCTCAATTACCATGGTAAATATCTAGCACAAATTCGCTTGCATTCGCCCGAAACTTGTTGGCTCGTTTTGAATCAAGACTTATGATTGTCGACAAATTGCATCAGCAATTTGGGAAACCGGAAATTTGCCAAAAAAATTTTCACCGACTGAAAACTTGAGGCTAGATAGCAGTTTTGCAACATCAAAATTAACTTGATTCTTGCACACAGATGCACGAAAAGCTTCTCTCCATTCCGCCATAGACAGAATTGGAGAAATCTAGCAACAAAGAAATTCATGGTATTTATACTCTGAAGAACTTCAAAACCGCCAAATTTACTTTCAAATTGCTTGCCGAACATGGTGTCATCACCTCGCATCAGCAGCACGGATCAACAACCCGCACGGATTGCTGAAGTGGCAATTTCCTGGGCTTCGGATCGACCAACAGAATTTGGCGCCCAGGAGGAAATGGCGGGTGAAGTGCTATGACGAGCGAAAAAAATTTCACTTGACGGGTCCAGCACCCGACCAGCACAAGCGTCGCCCACATAAAAAGTTGAGTACCTTAAAAAAAAACACACCCTGCAGCACTCCCGTTTGAAGATTCCCTTCTAAAAGCATATTAATTATTTGAAATGGCCATTTTGTGGGTTAAGTCTATAAACTCATGATGATTACAATTTAATATGTGTTATTTTAGCCTTAATATGTGATTTGATATATGCTATTTCAACTACATTTTTATTTTTTTCCACTGGGTTATTGTGAACTCACGGACAAAAGAGGTTTAATTTGGAATAGATCATAGGTTAAATTATGAACATTAAACATAAAGTGAAGATGTGAAGAAGTAAACGAAAGTTTTGTGATGTGATGAAGAAGTGAATCACCGTAACATGCCAACTGGCTCTAAAGAGGTTGCCCATGCACTCTTATGTTATTCCAAAATTGAACCTTGTGCACTTTCATGCTATTCTGGAATAGAATCTTGCACTCTTATTGTATTCCGGAATACAAATGCGCACCTTATCTATTCCAAAATAGAATAAGAAGTCATTATTCGGCCACATCAGCCACTTGCACCATCACACAACAATAATCCGTAACCAACCGTAATCCCTTAATCCGTAATTTTATTTGACAAAATCTAGAATCAAGACCCCCATTATAGCCTTAAATCTACTGTAATCCCATGCTTGAGAATCTTGAACCAGACCAATGCCGCCAGAGACGAAGTAGATCACCATGCCAGAGCTGGGCCGAAATAGATCATATCCTCTCTCGCTTTAACTAAAATCTTATTCTGGAACACAAAGTGTATTCGAGAATACATTTCACTCTTTACTTATAAACATAATCCGATATCCCTCTTTTTACACTTCAAAATCATCATGTATCCCCACAAAACAAACAAAATGAATCATGAGGTCATTGAAATAAATTGAAAATGCCAAAAAAACCTAGTTGATGTTGCTTTGATTTTTCCTTTCGCTATTCCAGAATAGGAAATGTATTCCCAAACACAAAAAGGGTTTGATATCTTTTTTCGTTTCACTATTCCGGAATAGGAAATGTATTATGGAATACCAAATGGGTTTCACATTTTCGAACACAGTATCCTTTTTTTGCTGATATCTCCACTATTTAAGCAAGAGAAACAAGACATATGGAAAATCGGATAGTTATTGGCCCTTTTTAATCATTGTTTTTTGTGCTCGATCCTTCTCTCATCACTCTTTTGCACGTAATTGACCATTTTAAAAATATTGCAAATTTTGCATGTGAACATCAAGAATTTATCTTCATGTTTTGAATATACTACAATTCCAGTTACTACTTCACTTCTATTTTTGGTTAAAAGCTACGTTGTCTTAAAACAGGAGTTCTCTCTAAAACATACTTGGAAAAAATTTTAATTGGCTGCAAAAATGTCAGTTTGACACAGTCAATTCTCTCTTCACACAAAAAAAGGGCTATTTTGGGGGAGGGGGACGAAATACAATTTTATGTCCCATTTTTTAACCTTAATGTAACCCTTTTTTGAAAAAAAAGGGGAATCTTCAGGTTATATTTATTTTGCTCCTGTTTAGATTATTTGCTCCCATTTAATACACAATCGTGTTACATATGATTTCCTATTGATTTACACCCCGAGACAATGCCGCCATATGGTCCAATATATGGCCTATCTCCTGCTGAATTGTAGGTTTTGCGGGATTATATTGAAGAAAATCTAGCTATTGTTTTCATTCGACATTCTTAGTCCCTTGCTGGAGTGGCCTATCTTCTTTGTCAAAAAGAAGGATGATGCCTTGCGTCCAGTCATTGACTATCACGGCCTCAATAAAATCACAATGCCAAATCAGCACTCGCTTCCTCTGCTCCCAGAGTTGTTGGAGCGGCTCCAAGGCGTGCGGGCGCTCTCATGAATTGGTGAGTGCTTGTAGATGTATGGGCTGGTCGAGACCCTAGCGCACGCAATGAGCCTGAAGTATTCATGCAACTCAGGTTAATTTAAGTGGCAGGGATTTGAAGGGCTAAGGCTTTCCATTTGGATCAGGCAAAAGAATGTGTTTTAGATTGCAACTGGGAGTTTAAACTAGCTAATCTGCTCCATAGGTTGATTGGTGTCTTTCCAAAAGCTAATCTATGAAGGAATTGGACATGAGCAAGGCATTGGGTACCAAGATCCTTTTCCCTGGAAGTAGTGGCAAATGCTAGGGGAAAATGCCCATAAACCGTACACTTATAGTTTTGAACACAATGGAGGCCTGCATTTTTTTAATCAAAACAAAACAACTACATGGATGAAAAGCCTGCAATCTAATCTATTCAAAGGAAGAAAAACCAAGCTGATGAGATGTCTAAAATGCCTTTAAAGATTATTAATTTGTTGTTAATAGCCGCCACCTCCTGCCCGACCTATCATGCACCCTATTTTTGGGTTGCCCCTAGGGGGCAAACGGGCTTTTGGCATATCCTAAGTATATGCTAGAATATCCCTAGGATATGCTAGTGACTGCTCCAAACCTCCTATTTCCTGTAAACTGGCGGTCACCTGGTAAAGAACTCGACCAGTATGCAGTCGGAAGACCCGCATCGTGCTTCTGGTCCAGTCGATGGAGATGGGTAAGGAATTTAACTACCAATAACAAGTTTAGAGGAGAGTGGAAGTAATCTACAGTAAGGGCATGGGGAAAAGAGCGAAAAAGAGAGTGCAGCCAATATTGTCACCTCATTCCAAAGCCGTTGTGCCACATCCAGCAACCCAATGCGAGGATTATGAGCACGATGAGGCGAGCAGCGAGGTGGCAGTGGAGTTTAAATGTGGACATCTTGATGTTGGAATTAATTTGGAAATTTTAGCTTCACAATTGCAGTTTGCAGAGGCTTTGGAATGCCGGGGTTGCAACAAGGCTCCGAGTGGGGCAAATGAAAAAAAGGCAAAGGGAAGGTATTGAAGAAGAAAGGGGCCAGATGTCGGAATGCTGGCAAGCTAAATGCACTAGAAGACTCTTCCCAATGGATATGCTTGGCATGTGGTTATGTTGCATGTGGTGGCACTATAGTTGATAATGACGAGCAGTCTATAGATGATGTTGTAGGCAACGGACATGCTCGATCCCATTTCTTGTATCGGAAACATCCCTTTGCAATGCAATGCAAAAGTGGAACAGTCTGGTGTTTTAAGTGTAAAGCCATTATAATGGATGAGGCTGGCATTTTGAATACCCGCTTATAGTTGTAAAAGGCAATCTTCTCAGATCGGGTCGTAGAGATGGTTCAGTTTGCTTTTCCTCGAGAGGAAAGCTCATATGTCTCGTTTTGAAACAAGGCCGACGATTGCATCTCATGTTAAAAGGTTGATTATAAGGGGCTTAAAAATCTAGGAAATACTTGTTTTTCAGTTCAAGAATGCAAAATTTACTTGCCTTGAGCTACCGTCATAGTTATTTTTTTTAAGGAATCGTTGTTTAGGGAATGCCGAATTACCTCAAAGACCGAGGAAATTCTTTTTCAAGAGGTTAGTGATAAGGACCCCACATCCGTAGATGCTAACGTGAAGGGCTTAAACAAAGGAGGTAAAGATTACAATCCTAAATCCCTCTTTGATGCAATACGTGAAAGAGCATCCAGATTTAAGGGCTTTCAACAAAGCAAGATAGTCATGAGCTTCTTAGATGTCTCCTCGATGGACGGCTAAAAGGCAATGAAAACAAGCTTGAAGTCCCTCTCGCAGGTATCCATTTGTACATTTGTGAATTTGAAGTCAATTGTACAGAGGTGTCCTGAGAATTGTGTTTAGGATTGTCTTACTTTGCGCTACATGTGCTATCATGAGTGTAAGATGCGAATCTCGATTCGGTTGTCATCTGTCAAAACTCATATATAGGGGTATCAATCATATAATTGTTCATTGCCAATACTGATAATCACAATGCATATTGTTAGTTCTTTTACGTTTGTTTTTAGCTGCAATATCTGAAAAAATGCATTTTTTTATATGAAAGTATCTGTCATTGCAAGGGGTGATAAAACAATTACATGCAAGGGCATGCAGCGCATGTGACTTATGGGACTCTGTTTCATGTGCCCATCCAGGGGATGCATGGTATCTTAAATATTTTGCCTGCCCTTGTTCCTGTCAATGCCATCGACCCGAGCCCCGGATCGAGATTCTAGAGGGAGCTGCCGATGCATGTCTTGCATGCATGCATTGCATGCCTTCTCCGGTTGGGAGATCACTATATTAGGCGTGGTTCTTCATCAATGTCTCATCGGGCGCCTCTTTTTCTCTCGCAGCACCTTTATATTCTCTATTCTTTGTAACCCACCCTCCCCCCCTTAATTGTTTAATATATTTGTCGCCTGGCACGCGTGACCAGCCCCTCTATTTGAAGAGGTTTTTGTTTTGTTATTGTGTGGCACGCGTGATCAGCCCCTCCACTTTGGGAGGTTTGTTTTGTCGCATTTGTTCTCGTGTTGGTGATGTGCAGGTACAGGTTGGCAAGCGACAACAGCTTCGACTTCTTCATTCGTGGGTTTTTTGGGAGCGAATTCTCAGCCTTACGTTTGTCCAAGCCCCTTGCCGAAGGCTTATCACTAGGATTTTTCCTCGAAAACCCGAAAGGGCGGGGTTTTTTAATCCCGGTGATAAGCTTTCGACAAGTACACAAACAAACATCTATTAGCATTGTATTTCATGGGGTCCAATTTGTATAATTGGGCATTCCCTTTATTTTTCTTCGTGGGTAGTTCGCATGTGCGCGGCTACCCACTATCCACCATTATAAAAAATCTGCTAAGATGAATGAGAAGCCTATCTATAGGTTTTTGTCGTTTTCATGCGAGCTCCACTCTAGAAAGCTAAATCAGTTTGGCAAAGACTTCCAATATCACAGATCCAATTCATTGCTATTTAATGTTTCGAATCTTTTTTAAGTGATTGTAGTAAGTGTTTTCTGCTGTATGTACAGGTTCTGGAGCCACTCATTGCCAAGAAGGACAGTGTGATGGTTTTTTGTAATACAATAGGTTCATGTCGCGCTGTTGATCATTATCTGCAGGAGAATAACATCCCTACTATCAATTATCATGGGGAGGTTCCAGCAGAACGGTAATTCTACATAAGATTTGATGCAATAACCTTTGCAAGTTCTATTGAGTGTTTTCTAACACATCAAAAACGATGCCCATATCCTCCTTAAAATCCCCCATAAAAAACCCCTTAAAATCCCCCTTTTCTTGGAATAGACATGATTTTCAGAAACGGGGTATCTGGCCACAATCCCCCGTTGTGATTTTGTAGATTAATATTCCCTTATTTGATTTTTTTTTTTATATCCCCCATTGCCATATGCAATGGTCATACCCCTTTTCTCACAAATAATGTTCATACCCCTTTCTAGGAACAATCCCCCTTTGTGATTTTGTAGTTTAATATACCCTTATTCCATTCATACCCCTTATTACGTTCATACCCCTCTTCTCAACCATCCTCCTTTTATGTTTAATATCCCCTTATTCCGTTCATACCCTTTTCATGTTTATACTCCTTTTCCGTTCATACTCCTTTTTCTGTTTAATATCCCCTTATTCCATTCATACATACCCCTCTTCTCAAAAATCCCCCCTTCGTGATTTTGTGTCTAATATCCCCTTATTCCGTTCATACCCCTCTTCTCAACCACCCCCCTTTTGTGACCTTGTATTTAATATCCCGTATTTACTTAATACCCTTTTCTCAACAATCCCCCTTTTTTATTTTGTAGTTTTATTTTATTTTTATTTTATCGGATGTGGATTCTATAAAACAAATTATGTTCCATACAAAAAAAAAAAAAGGAGAAACTAAAAATTATATGCAATTTCTTAATACCAAGACCATGAATATAGAAAGAACAAGTCAGTAAATCAGTCTATTAAGAGATCAAAGATCAGTGCATTAGTCATTCCTTATAGCCTGCCAACTATGAGCTGACATCGAAAAACAAATCAGATACACAAAACCCCACTTGGTGAGCATTTTTTTTGGCAGCCAACTCAGAATTTTGCTCTAGTAAGTGCTTTACTACTAGATCTAGCTTCTCTAATTGACTGAGGTTTCGAATACCTCTAAAAGTCCTTTGTCTAGACCTGTTTTGTTCTGCCATAAATTTTGGAATTTGAGTGTACATCTCATTGACAGTTGAGATCTTCATTAGAAACATACAAACAGCTTCTTTTTCTTGGACACTGAAAAATGAAAATGTCAATACATGTTAAAATATCAATATAATGTATGCATGTTACCTTAAGTCCAACGTGTTAACAAGGACTGCATGTCTTTCCTGAGAAGATACAACGTCCTCTTCTTGCTCTGGATTTATAAATCCTGATTAGTAACTTGCATATAATACATGAAATGACAAAGAAAAAATACCTAAGTCTAGCGGTTGTGTTGAAGCCTGTTCTTCTTTGTGACTTCCGCCATAATCTTGCTCCTTTGTGACATCTACGAGATGCCAAAAGCAGCAACAAAAGCAAAATTCAACATGGAAGCAAAATTCTCTTAATAAGATACAAACAATGGACATAATCAGATTATCATAATCAAATAATCATAAACAATGGTAAGTCTAGATATACCATGTATTTAGCACACCATAATTCAGCACAACCTTTTTTAGTATGCAGTCAAGAACAGCATGCATGCAGTAAACATACTAGTACATAATGCTGGCCTATCCAACTGACGGCTAAGGCCACCCTGAATTCTAACTCCATTTTATTTTTATCCAATGGGACAACGTAACCTAGGTAGCATGCAACATATTGTTGACACCAATGTCAACACCATGTAATTACCACTAGAATCCAAAAGTGCTGCCAGAGGGGTATCTGCAGCAAACAAAATTGCACAGCCTCTGATTACTTGGGGCATCCTAGGATCAGACATGTTTCTAATGTAAAGTTCAGAACTTCAGGACCTTGAGGCCCAATAAGCATATAGAAGTGTATTACCAAATATGTAATAAACCACAAAAACAACCCATTGCATATTATAGTGGCATTATCATGAAAAAAGCACACAGACCTGGCATTAATTAAAGCATAAACGAGAGGGAATAAGTTTTGGGGGAACTAAGATGTAATAATCAATGGTAAAGATAATACAATGGTCTAAGGGAATAACACCTTGCCAACCACCAGGGTTTCAAGTTGAAATTAAGACAACAAGGTAAGAGGCATTTGGCTTAGGTAAAGGCAGAGACTTAGAAATGTCTGTAGAGACAATAAACAATAAAGAAGATCAGGAACTGCTATAAAGAGCAGGAACTGTCCACGAATGCTAAAGAAAGTAAAGTATAACAAGTCTTGTTTTATGGGGACCTGTCATAAATAGTGTCTTGTATTTTAAACATAAATCCAGTGTCTACCTGATATCCAGACAACAAATGTGTATACTGCCAGTGGGATCCCAGTAAAGGGCAGACTTAGACAGCCATACCAGCTTTAGAGATAATTTATCATAAGCCGTACATCTAAAGGAGTTTAAACCACATGCAGCTTTAGGGCCATAAGTTGAGGTTCTAGAATGAGCTAGAAATAGCCTAAGTAAAAGCTTATGCTAGGAAATGCCATTAGATTCAGTGAATATCACCAGAAATCAGATAGTGCCTTAAAGACATCCTTCTGATGGCTAAGCACACAATTTTACATACCTGAATTCTGAATTTCCTTACAGGGCTGGACAAGAAGAAGGTCCTTTATTGGCCAGCAAGTAAACCCCTTTTCACACTCTCCCAAATTGTCTGCCCCCATGCTTGGAATTGGGAGAGGAGTCTGAGGAGAGAAAACTTGATTCACTTGCACTGACGCAGCAGAAGCATCCATGTTAATACCATGGGATACTCCGGGACCAAGAAAGGCTATCTCTCCCATGCCAACCACGATTCCTTGTTTAGCCAAGAGAACTTTTGATGACACTTGAAGTGTTGAGGCTGCAAGGAACATAAAGGATGTCACGAGATTATTGTCTACAGAATTTAAACTTGAAAAATTAAAATTACCTTCCAATTCTTTCCGCTTACGCAAACCCGTTCTAAGTCCAACTGATGAAACAGACATGGTAGTCCCTGTTCCTATGGTTGTTTCACTTGTATCCATCTCATTATCATCGGACTCAAACTGCACATAATCATTTGGAACATAGACCACCTCGCCTTTAAC
Source organism: Isoetes taiwanensis (assembly GCA_021234155.1). Classification (NCBI taxonomy): domain Eukaryota; kingdom Viridiplantae; phylum Streptophyta; class Lycopodiopsida; order Isoetales; family Isoetaceae; genus Isoetes; species Isoetes taiwanensis. The sequence continues at coordinate 31,112,707 of JAJEKV010000002.1, read as the reverse complement.
AACTCGAGCAACATTTTTCTTATGAAAAGCCGAGCTTTCCAGTGCAGGTACATATAAAATATCCTTATCGTGAGGCAAGATCTCTAGAATCACTACTTCCCACATCTTCACTTGAACTTGCCAAGTTGACCTATATGCCTCAGCAGCAGCAAATTTCACAGCAGTAGCTCTAGACTCCTTGAATTGGCTTGATGTAAGAGTTGTTGGTTTCTCAACGGCATATAGAAACATCTTTGTTGATCCTTCTCGAACTTTTATTGCAAGTAAACAGTCAGCTTGCTTTTTTCCACCTTTCTGACCACTTGCACACTAAACATCAGAAGATAGGTAAAAATCAGCTATTATAAAACATACACCCATTATAAAACAATAGCCTTGGTTGCAATTAAATTCTGTAGAATTAAGTTGCCAAAGACTATTTTTGCCATGAATTTTCTGGTGAAGACTTTCTTCATTGGCATTGGAGAGCAGGCTATTCTAAGTAGAGTGTTATGCATCTGATGAGGCGCAATAGCAGAAAGAGTAGCATGCACTTGGGAGAAGTATTGCATAGCGGTTTCCTTAGAAATTGTAAAGAAAAGAAAGCATGAGATTAAAATACCTTAAAAGATACTAGTGGCTATTATAAATACAACTCGCCTTTAGCCCCCTGATTCCTTCTTCATTATTTGTGCATTTTTCTCATACTGTAAGCAGATTCCTGATGCAAAGCAGAGGATCTGCGACAGAGGAGCATTGAGAACATGCTGCAGCTTACCATACCTAGATGTCATTTTTTTATCATTTAAGACCAATAATTGAATGCAGACAAAAACCCTTGGAAGATACTACAACTTGCAATATGCTGCTGGGCAGGGACAAGAACCACTTGTCAAAAATGTTAGACACTACAACGCGCCTGTGGGTATGAATATTAAGAATTTAAAGTGCAAGAGGACATGGCATTTATCATTTTAGGAATCAAAATGCAGCAGAAGGTAACACTATACCAGCACTAGTTTGCACTAATCTAGCTGTTAGGGGACTTGATCTTGTAGTTGACCACGTTAATATGTTTGACTTTCCTCGCAACTCTGTAAGTGGAGGATTTATTTGCCCATGGTGCTGGCTTTTTGCATGATGAGACATAACATGCATTGGTCTTACAGATTGATTATTTACACCGTACAGGAAGAACAACACGGATGGGAGCCAAAGGTAGACATTTGCTACAGATACTAATTTTCATCAGCAGATAAATAGGTTCTTGCTGATGTGATTTTTTCTTGATTTCATGGATAGGCAAAATAACCGGTTTAGTAGGGAAGCGTGATTTGATACTTGCTGAACAAATTGAAGATACCATTAGCAAAGGTGGAACTTTAGAAGCCGTAATATCCAATAGAGAAGAACTAAAAGCTGCCAAGGAGAAAGAACTTAGGAAAAGCAGAAGACCAAGGCCAAGCTAATCAATGGCGGAACGACCCAACAAAGGCAATAAATGGTCAAAAATGACAAAGTCTGCAGTCAAAGAAGGAAGCAAGCCATTTGCAAGCTCAAAATTTACAAAGATTCGTACCAAAACAAGAGCAGTTCAAAAGGTCAGAATAATTAAATATAAAGAGCAACCAAGGGTAGGCGGTCGTGGTACAAGGCTGGGTGAGGTTGTGAAGAAAGACAAGAACTTTGCAAAAATAGTAGCAAGTGTTCTCATATGCTACATGGAAGATATAAGTACTTTTTGGCCCATGAGCAGGACAGTGACATTGGAAGAATCCTGGGGTCGAAATTCAACCATTTCTAGTGTTTGACAGGTGGAAGTCTCAAGATGTTAGGCTGGCAACAAAATATAGGACGTAGTAAAAAGTATTGGCAGATGTTAATCAATCAGCGGCACACGAGAGGATGCAAAGCCCACTTATTTAACATGGATTTTGGGCTTCCAACAATAGTTCCCACTTTTTATTTGGAAAGTATTTCTATTTCTTGGTGAAGCTGGGAGACCCTTGAAGAGATTGGCATACTTCCCAACTAGCTGGCACCATAGTTTTTTGCTTCATCATGGTTGAAACATGAGGTTGGCACCGGTCAACTTATAAAATTAAGTGAAAATTATGTCACAGTTATTGCAACGCCTGGATGTTAAGATTAACTTGAAGTAGCCGTAAGTTCATAGGAAGATCGATTTTAAGAAGGGGCACTTTGGACCTTATCGTTGTAATTTGAAGGTACGAAGAATAAAATCTGAAAGCAATTATCATCATAGAACCCACTGTACTGGTGTATGTTCACGCCATATTTTTATATTAAACACCATTTCTAACCTAATTGTGACATCAGATGTGAACCGGAAATCGTCCAAGAACAATTGTATATTTTTCACATAACCTATTGTTGGATTTTCTGTAATGTAAATGGGTGAACAACAATTTCGCTGGGTCTAATGCATCGTCTTAGCTCCTTAGATATATTCTTGAAAAAAAAAAAAACTAACAGAAATGCAGGCTTGGGGCAAAGAATTGTGGGATTGGAGAAGTTTGAAGGAAGAAAGAAATATGAGAGGGCGGGGTAGATTTTGTACCCCTTGGGGAAAGAACAGTTACATTAACAAAGCATATTTTGATGAAATTTCATTATCTAGTGGAGATTGATGGTGTGCTATTATTGTTGATTCTCTATGATTTGTTTCCTGTAAAGATCTTGAAATGCTTGAAATTTTGTATACTAACTTTTCTTTAGGTTTATGGAGCCATGGTCCTCTATTTTGATTACAAAGAACCAAGCATTGGAAAACCATTTCTTCCTTCGTATGCAGGCAAATAGACTTTAGTTTGAAGTTCATTTGATATGCCATTTGTTAGCAAATAAGAATATCTTTGTATGTGTGTTTGATATTGCCATTCATGTCCTTATCTGCATGTCCTTATCTGTAGGTTTATTAGAATCTGGCATTATTTGCAACTCGGATTGCATCTTTTTGCTTTGGATTTGTTGGCTTTGGAATACTACTAAATCTCTGTCAAAATGGATGATTCTAACCCTTCTAAATCCTCTAACGCAGCTTGAGCAAATCTGCCAAATTTTGTTAAAGCTTAAGACATCATTGGTTCTGGGTTTGAGGCAACAACAATATATCTACTAGGTTTGCATGCCATTATGGTTGAGATTCAGATTAGACATTGTCTTGGAATTGAATTCATTGGCTATAGGACATTCCCGTTAAATTATAGGTCCTTGTAAAGTGCCAAAGGGGGCAATCCCATGCCATCTCAATTTCAATATATACTATGTCCAGCAGTCCAACTTTTGTCCTTTAGGCAGTTTATCATCTGTGGAACTGCTACTAAAGCTAGTCTTCACTTTAAAATCAAATATTACTGAAGCTGTTGAATGCATGACTTGATATTCATGTTTACGTTTCCTATCCACCGTGGTGCAGAAAGTTGCCTCAAAGTATGGTGGTTCAAAGCTTACAAATCAATTATTGCCTGAAGAATCAATTGTTACCTGATAAGGTAGAGAGTGCATCAGCATTTATTTCTAAATTTCATGTGATTTAAAAGCGGTTGGTTCAATCTTTGCATCTAGGTGGCTACATCTACCATGTAGATTACTGCAGTTCAAGACAAGGTGTAAATTCAGCAGGCACATGTTTAATTAGCCTTATATATGTTGCAATGAATGTGGAAATGCAGACCACATATGCTTGGTGATCATGGTGTAGAAAGCTCACTTATTTCATTTATGGTTATGGATTATCAATGTAAATGTGTCATCGATTTTACATCAAAACTGGATAGCTTTAACTTATGTTCACTCGTTCTAGCAGGTTGGGGCTATGTCATTGGATCTGCCAATCCCCGCCGCCAGTATCCCAATGCCATGCCCTTAACGCCATGGAAATGAAGACCTCAGATTGTGCTTTCCGACCTTTTGTTACAAGTAGCCGAGGCAACAATGGCTTCAAGTTAGAAAAAGGACTTGGGACAATTAAGTTTAAAATCATCGCTCCATCTTATATTGTGAAAAAAGTGGGAACAATTACATATAAGAGGCATTATTCAAAAAATATGATTGAAATTCGATGCTTACAGGAAATCAACAAACTAAATTATGTCATGAATCTGTTTATAACACCACATTCCTTTCAATGCCCTCAAATCTAGACCCAATCCAACAGGTGGGCCAGAGATTGACAGCCATGTTAGTAAAAAATATCGTTGCATAACTACTTCCTTGGCATCATGGACACAATCAATATTCATTCCCATGACGCAAAATCTTCTTCCTTCTTCCTCATTAGAAGCACTTGAACTAAGAGGCTATGTCAATAAAATTAGTTTCATTCAGGAACCATGGCTTGTGAAGGTAAGGATGGTCCTATCAACAGAACAGATGACTGTGAACCAGATACATTAGAAGCATTTGAAGTGAATAGATTCTAGAATGCTTATTTTGAGTCTTAAACTTTGTGTAGCTCAAGTTATTATTAACTTCAAATTCAATAGCAAAAGTTATTATGCAGCTCAAGTTATTATTAAAACTTCTTTCTTTTCGTGGAAAATTAGATGAGGTACAAAAAGTCGTTGGCTTTAGGAGCTCATGTTCCCAGCGTTGAGTTCCAAATGAGTTTCTGCAATACTTCTTCCATGCCGAGCACCAAAGATTTCTTCAGGCCAATTCCCATAAAGTCATAGTATCAAGTACTCTATTGTCTAGAAGTAGCAATTAGAATTGATTGTCAAAACATGGCTTTGAACTATGATTTAAGCCACTTTACCCAACAAAAACCATGAAAACGAAACGACAACAAGAAAGATGAAAACACACTCTCGAGCCATCGGAGGGCAACCCTCCGTGCGCAGCACCTTGTTTATTTCACCCAATTTGTTTTAGCATATTTATCTATCCCTCTTATAAAATTTCCTATAATTCTATCTATCCACATGGATAAACAATAATTTCTGCAAATCTAGCCTATCCACATTGAACAATTCATGCAAGTTTACCCTATCCATGTGGATAGATGACAATTCTTGCAATTCTAGCCTATCCGCATTATTGTCTCACGAAGCACAATTAAATATAGCCATTGAATCTGTTAATTTCTGGATCGATGGATGAGAAAACTAGAAAAATCCCTGGAATTCTCCATACCAAAGCTTGCCTTCTTCGAGTCCATGAAACTACATATATTTTCGTGTCTATTTTTGGAGCCCAAGCTAGGGCTTTCCTCCTAGCCTTGGAGGCAACTTGGAGGCTTTGGGCTTATATTCTAGTTTTTTTTATAACCTTGCTACTAGATTTGGAGCACCTTCAAGCAAGGTAAGGTTTGCTTTTTGTAGCGTGACCCTTTTCGATGCTCGTATGATCTTACCTTAAATATCTTGAGACCCTTACACCTAAAGCTCCAAAATTGGTTCATAAGCAAATGGGTTATTCAAGCACTTAATTTTACCAAAATGCAAATGCAGGCTTTGACTTCAGATTTGGGAATGACCAGTTTTTTGGGAATGTATGTCCCTCATTTCTCACACACTATAAATCCAATTTCTAACCTCACAAAGGTTGGAAAATTCTCTAAGAGTGAGAGCAAGCACATTTTGGTTGATTGGAATGAAGAGTGCTAGGAATCCTTTGATAAAATCATTAATGCGATCTGCCATTCTATTCTGCTAAAACCTCTAGACCTAGAAAAGCCTTTCAAAGCCTATATCAGTGTGGCATTGCTTCAAGAAGACCAATGTTATTTCTTTTGCCAGCAAAATGTGGTCTGATACTGAGCTAAGGTACCCCGGGTTTGAGAAGAGTGCTGCTGCATTAATGTTTCTAATCGATAGACAGGATCATCTGCTGCAAAACAATCAAACTCAAGTCTACATGAGGCAGAATCCTTTATCTCTCCTTTTTGCAAAAAAACAGCCTAAGGCCAAGTTGTGTAGATGGGCTTGTAAGATTCAAGCTTACAATATTACAGTCAAAGTGGTGAACTTAGTTGAAAATCCCAGCTCTTATTTGCCTTATGCTTTGTTTGAACACGAGGATCAAGAAGGACTAAATTATGTTGATTGTGTTGCTAACTTGGTTGCTTTTCATGCAAAAGACTTGGACTGGCAATTTGATATCAGGAATTATCTTGAAAACAATGAGTTGCCAAAAGACTTAAGTAGCAGTCAGGAAAGGAGATTTAAAGAGAAATGCAAAAGGTTCAGATTGATTGGAGAAGTATTGTGCAAGGTTGACAAGGAGGGAGTGCTGCTGAGGTGTGTAGATTCTGAAGAAGCCAAAATGATCATTGAGGCTTGTCATGAAGGCATTTGTGGTGGACACTTTGCTACTGACACAACTGCCAAGAAGATCTTAAGGTCTGGATATTTTTGGCCCACTCTTTTTAAAGATTGCTATAATGTTATAAAATGCTGTCATAAATGCCAAATCTTTGGCAAAAGGACATTGCAACTAACCCCTCTCACTGCCTTAACTTCTCCAGGGCCATTCCAAACATGGGGACATGATTTCATAGGTCCAATAGATCCACCCTCCTTAGCTTAGCATAAGATTATACTTGTGGCCACATATTATTTTACCAAATGGGCTGAAGCAGTTTCCCTCAGAGAAGCAAATGCCTACACCACATCAAGATTTCTTCCTGAGACAGCTGTGACCATCTTGGCATAGGCCTCGGCATGGTCATAATCCAAGCGCAACTGAGGCACATAGGGCATTGGTATAATGGGCATGTGAACACTTTGCCAATCCACCTACAGGAGGATGGGTTGGTGGTCAGAATCAACTTCTTCATCTCTACTATCTGTATCAACGCAAAGATGGGTAAGCAGGTGCTGCTCCTTCTCTGTCAGCAGTACATAGTCAACAATACTAGAGCTGCCACCTTGATTCTCTTGCCTACAAGTGTACCTGCTAGAGGACGGACACTGCACTAGTCCATTGCAAATTTCCAAATCAAAGATATTGCATAGCTGAAATAACTGCCTGCCATAGCGCATGACCTGGCTGCCATCTGATGCATGTGGCTAAGGCACCTCTGCAAGATGTAGCTATAGCATATCCTCTGCAAAAGGTCGAAATTTGTGAGTTGTTCTATCCGCGTGCGTGCATTGAAGTCTCCAAGCAACATGACCCTGCGCAACTGTTAGCGATAGAAGTTATTATCTTCATGCAGGAAGTAGCATGCCGCCATGAAGAGAGGATTGCCACTGCCATGTCTTTACCCGCACCCACGTAGCATCGTGGTTCTATCTATTTTGTGCAAAGAGACTGCTGGTGCCAAGATTATTTGATAATAGCAGGTGATACTCCAATGTCCTCGCTTTCTTGTGCACTCATTGAACACTGAGTAATGCTGATAGCCTGGCAACCTGGTAGCCTATGTCTTGCACGTTCCTATGACTCCATGAGGAAGACAAAATCCATATTGGTAGCAATGGAGTTGGGACTATCTCCTTTCTGCCAGGGGAAGTCCAGCAATTCTAATAGACCATACGTGGGCAAAATTCCTATTTGTGAGCGGCATATATAGATACAAATGCGCCTGGAGTTCTAATGGTAGTAAGAAGGGCATTACGCAGTGCATTTGCTAAAGCAGGTGAAGTTGCAGGAGCAAAAGAAGTAGCGGAAGTTGACTGAGAAGATGGAGCAGCAATAGCAATAGGAGCAGCAACAACACATGTAGCATTTGCAGCAGTGTCAGCAGTAGGATCCTGAGGGGTTGCGGAACCATGATGTAGCATATTTGTGACCTCACTGTTCACCCAGTTGAAAGATCCACATCTTGCCCCACATCAATGCTGCCCCCCCGGTGGCGAATGTTTCTAACTTGGGCCAACTCCTATCTGCGTGATTCCTGTTGTGTCGGAATGAGGTCCTGGTCAACATACAGTGATATTTTCCCTTCAACTATTTGCCTTGTCATAATATAGCTCCTCGTACTAGCGTGTCCGTGACTGTGAATGTAATAATACATGGACAGTCAGGACATTGAACACCATGTCTGCTTGCCCTAGCAATGTGCACGGGTGTATGGAGTGTCATGCATAAGAGGGTCATGCTCTGGAGCCGTTTGATGAGGTTCTCCTTTGCTTTCGGTAGTAGGCCACGGATCACCACATTTGCTCCTTCATCTCAGCTCCTGTTGTTCTCTGACCCTCGAGGTAATGTTGATTGTCTCGGCAGGTGCTGGCTATTGCCTTCAGGTTGTAGGCTATTATCTGCATTCGGAATGCGACATCAGATGTCGTCATGATGGAGCAGATCTTGCCTATTTGGATTGGCGGTGCTCGGACATTTGAGTAGGAGAGGCAGCCAAGCATGTGATGGAGTCTCCCTCTTGAAGTCGAGAGGGCAGCCATTGCTGAAGGAATTGTTATCTTATCAATTCACTAGAAAAAGTGCCCAGCGTTGCTGGGCTTATCGTTAGGCAACAAAAGTAGGATAGTATTTGCAAGAGAAATTGTGATATTGTATCCAAAATGTCTTCCTCAATGCAATGATTACGATAAACATAATTTTGATACTTACTTTTGAGATAATTATATTGTTAAGAATTATGTCGAGATAATTATATTCATGAGATTATGATAGGTTGATGTTGAGATAATATTGTTCAAATTTAAGTTTTGTGCATCCTTGCACATACGAAATATGCCAGTGCTGAGATATTGGTTTGTGTTAAAGGGTCTTGTTAAATGTTCTAAACATTTGACAATAGAAGCTGTCTATCAAGACCGTCCTACAAGTTCTGAATAACCTTTAACCATATATCACATACACATTATAAAGTAGACCTCCATTGTTTAAAAAATTCCACGTACCTCTCACAGCTGTGATGGCCATAATAGATGGCCCTACAAATTGAAGATATGTTTGAAATAGTTAGGGCTAAGTAGTTGTCAGCGTTGAATGCCCTTCTTCCTCTATAGAAGTGTTGCCGCTTCTTTCTAATGCTTCTTCTATACATAAGCCGACGACTATAAAAGACTCCATTTGCAATCCAACTCCGCATTCGACAACAATGTAGCATCGCATTTAATCCCCTTCATTTAAGTGTGAATACATGAGAAAGGAGCAACTAATATGATATCCGTGATTATTCGTAGTATTTTGTAAGAATGTGACAACAAGCTCAACCTTTATAGACAATTGAAGGTAGCTCTGGCGCTTTCTCCCTCATTCAAAGAACAACATAGCATCTATCAACCTTGATACAGAGTTAACGATATTTTCTGATGTGCAATTGAGTGCAAATGTGCTACAATATAAAAAAATACGAATCTTTATATACTTTATAGGTTGAATTGGACTCAATACATGGCACATAAAACCAATTTTGATAATTTTAAATCTGCTATCCAGAACAAATGCCCTTCACATATACGTCAACCTCAAAAAGGGTAATGACAGAGCATTAAATATGGCAGATTCGTCACAATGCATTACCAAATATAGCCAGCAGCAGAAAACTTTTGCCTCCAAAAGTCCAAAGCTTTTCTCACAAGATACCTGCAATAAAAATGTTCATACATGCTCATTCTTAAAATGATGTCGTTATGCAAACAAATGTTAAGCTTTTTGCTGCAAAAAAGACCTTGACTTTCTTGGCTATAACACTTGCCCTTTTGGCCATGGCCAACGGCATAGCCCTGCCTTGACAGGCTGTTTTATGCTTGAGAAAGCAAATTTTAAAGAAAACTATTGGGTTCGATAGGCTAACCATAATATGGTCATTATTGATGGAGGGAAAACTATCCAACTTGTTCTTGACATTCTGGTACTGGATTTGCATCCAAAAACGTATTCTTATTTGGCTATGTTGGAATGAGGCTCAAGTTCGTTCCTGGTGAATCAACAGGAATTGTCACTGCTTTTTATGTAATTCCTGCAAATTCAAATTTCTCCAGATCAATCTGATCATAGATCAGTCATGATTTGGTAGAGTCTAGTCTATTTGGCAATGGATTTAATAGACAGATAGAAGTTATAAATGAAAAATGTCTCCTCCTGTTGTTTGATCTTTGCTCTGTTAGTATTTTTCTGTTACGTCTTTCAGGCATGATCTAATATGGAATACAAGATACATCTTTAATATATTTGTTTTTCAAGTCTTTGAAAATGTTGTTTCATGTATTGTACGATGTAAACATGGGAATGTTAGATTAAGAATCCTAAAAATAGATTGGATAATGGATTGTTGGAACACATCAAAAGGATGACAGAACCCGATTTACAATTTTTCCGTGATGTCTTTCGAAATGGCTAAGCACAATGAATTTGGACTTTGAGTTTCTTGGGAACACCAGCTTGGACAACCACACATAGTTCAAAACAAACGTGTTTGCAAAATGGCAAGGGAGACAAAGAATAGAGGCACTAACTCTGGTTTGATCCAACAAAAGATTTTCATACATATGCCTTCCAGTGGACACCAAAGCAGATCATGTAATTATCGCAGACAGATACCTTATGCATATCTGAGACAGAGAACCTGATACACGCCGATATCTGAATGCTCCATTTAACAAGGATTGTAAATAACCGCATGTATCAAGCATCTTCGGCTTCATTCCATCTCTTTCTTGGTAATCCTCGACATATGCTACACAATTTCTTGTGGATTCTATCATGTCTCATTGGTAGATTAGTTGGTTAAGGTTATAGCCCGTTGCCCCAGAGACCCTGGTTCGAATTCGGTTGAAACCCAACTTTGACTAGCCTGTTGCCCCAGAGACCCTGGTTCGAATTCGGTTGAAACCCAACTTTGACTAGCCTTTGTCTGTAAAAAGCGTTGTGTTGTATGGATGCGAAGCATGGGGGGCAGGCTTGTCACAGGAAATGTGGAGAAGGGTAGAAAAAGTGCAGAATCTATCCAATGATGTTAGCGGAGGCAGGATTGATGAACTTGGAGTGGAAGCCCTTTATCAGACACTAAAATATGTGCTAAAAGTTCAGGAGATGGATGGAGAAAGATTGCCCAGGTTGGCTATGTTGCAAAGCAGCTTGAAAGGATGGTATGCGGAGGTTGGAAAATGGATGCAAAAATGGGATATGCATCTAGATGATGTACATGATAATGCTGATAATTTATATGGATGGATTTGTAGTAAGGTGCAGCAAAACATATGGCGGAATCCAGGAACAAAAATGCAGTTCTATCATATGATTAACCCAGATTTGGCAGAAGCTCCGCACCTGAATGAAAAGAACTCTTATTATGGGCGTCATCTGGTATGCAGAATGAGACTAAGCTCATACCATTTGGGGGTTGAAGTAGGGAGATGGGGAAGTGTTCCTTGCATTTGTCGTACACGCAAAGTGAAGATGAAATTGAAAATGAGGAGCACTTGATTATGAAATGTCCCCGCATATCGTAATCATGCAAGTAAAAAGTATGGTATCCCATGCACAATTACGCTACGGGATTTCTTCTTCCTACTTGCGTTAAGCATAAGCAACTATTTAACAGATGCCTTGAGAATAAGGGAGTTAACTATAAAGAACTATAGACATTTGCTAGATATGTATGAGATAGAGAAGATTGAGCTCGATGTTGCTCTTCAGAGCGCATATGAGGATAAATGTAGTGATAGTATTATATTCAAGTGTGTGTCTTCTAGACCTGATGGTCTCATAGACATTAATTAAACATTTCATAAACATTTCATAAATATTTCTCTTGCAACATTGCATTCTTTGAATCATTCACAAATACATAATTCTTCTTCCCCGAATTCTTGGCAACCACAACAGCTTGATGGAGTTTCCCAAGGAGGACAGTGAAGGTATTCCTGCAACTACTAACATCAAGTTTGCTGAACCAAGAAGGACTAACCTGATAAAAAGGAACAAAGATATTCAACCGGCCAAGATGAAAAAGAACTAGATATTCAAAGGCCGGATTCGTATTCCATACCTCTCGGTGTCAAGGGCATCATTCGACAAAATCCTCAAGTAATCGCTTTGCATACAAGAATCGCCAACCATTGTCTTGCTCGGGACAGAGATCTCCACTAATCGGGCGTGATCATCCATTGTGGCACATATAGGCCCCATTCAGCATGTACCTGTTCAACAAATCTGCAACACTTACAATTGAATCAGAAATACAAAAGTTTAGCTAATTTAGAAGAACATCGTGAGTAGAATGCACTCACTCCATAAACTGCCGGCCGGTTTCTTTCCCATGCCAGTTCTTCATGGAGTCGAAGTGTAGCACAACAGGACAATCTATTCCTAGAGCCTGGAAGACTGAATCATTGGCACAGTAAGTGAAGAGGCTCCAGTGAGAACTGCAACAAAAGCAAGATGTAAATGACTTTTCTGAAATAAGCTAAGCTACAAATCCGAAATTTCTTACTTCATGCACACAGGCATCCAGTAGAATTCAGGGTAATTATCTGGATTTGGAGGGATTAGTTTGCTCCATAGCTAGCGTGCCCCGTTCACGTACAGACCCAAAAGGCCGGGATGAAAGAACAGATGCTTCTTTCTTTCTTCAAGTGGAATTGTGTGCGAGAGAATCCTGTGACTTCCATGTATTAAAAAGGCTCCAAGACACTCACATCATATAAGACCCAACACATTGCTCGTTGACCCAGGAGGCAAACATCCTCTCCGGGTGGTCTGTTCTATGATGCTCAAAACTCAAGCATCTCGCCATGTTGATGACAAATTCCCCTCTCTTCTCTGCTCCCCAGGCCCACAAAGGGCTTCGTATATGGAGGGGCCATTGGCAATTATAAGAAAGATTTGCACCCCCGACCTTTTTGGTAGATTTGCCCTTCCTCTTCGATGCTGACTTGAACATGGTGTTCAGATCCTCCACCTTCTGCATAAAATCAAAGCTCAACAGGAAATCTGAATTCAGAGTTAGTACCGCTCTGCGTTGTGTCGCCGGGCACTTGCAGGGGCTTCAATATCTTCGAGATTGACAAGATTGAGTGGGATTTGCCGAATTGGGGAGCTGGGCTCCCCCGTATCAGAATAACCGAACTTTTCCTTTGGCTTCACAGGAGCATCAATAGATACTTCCAGTCTGATATTCTCTCAGATCTTTCGGCCAATTTGGTCACGGAGTCAAGGAGATGTCGGCTCTCTTGGAATGCAACGCCCAAGTCCCCCGTCAGAACTCATCCATGCAATTCCTTATCTCCTTGTCATTATTCTCGCTCATTGCATTCCTCGTCCGATTGATATTCAATATTGTATGTATCTTTAATGTTTTTCTTATACAGGGCCATTTTTTTTTCCTTGTCCCTGTCCCACTCCAACGCTCTTCTTTCGACATACTCTTGTGCATATCTCTGAATGGCTGCCTCTTTTTCTGACCCATCAGCCATGTTTTCCACCGGTTGAGCTCCTATCAGAAGCGCATCCACCTTCGACCTCTTCAAAAATCTTCTTCGATTGACCCTCCACCTGTATTGAGCATCAATCCTATATTTCCAGAGGCACTGACTCAGGTCACGGCCTGGTCTTCTCTTCTGTTTGGGCTGCGCCACCATTCTTCTACCCTTGGGCGCATCCTGCACCTGAACATGCCAGTCATGGGCCTGTTCAAGATGTTTTTGGAGTCGCTCTCTCCTTTGTGATGACCAAGCACAACCCTGGGACAGGCAGCAATATGTAGCATTATAACAGGGGTTTTTTTGTGATTTTATACGTTTTTTGGCATGGTTTTCATATGATTTCATGGGCGTATTGCACGAGACATACTAATTAGTACATCTAGAGTGCGCATTGCATTTGCATATGCTTGAATTAATTTTGATGGCTATTTTCAATAGTCTAGACCCATATATCATATATTTGTTTTTCTATTATGTTCTATTTTTCCTATTACATTTTATTTTGCTCGACATGCAAAGCTCGAGCAGCTCATTTTAGGGTTCCTATCTCCTCGAAAATTAGTTCTCTGGGTTATAATGGTTTCTGCTGTAAGAGATGTCGATTGTTGGTTCCAGATTTATTTCGGAAGTCAATCGGCTTCCCTGATTAACCCGTTGAAACATGCTAGATGTTAGATTTGTTGTTTGCAACCTTTTGCTCAGACCAGGTAATCCTCATCTTTTTTGCTGACGAAGTTCAAGAAGATGGGTTATTCACCAAGTCAAAGTGGAACATGCTTTGGTAGATGCCCTTAACCAAGGGATTCCTGGACTGCAAAGAGAAGATTCTTTTGTGACATCTAAGGCAAGGGGCTTGCAAGGCCCCAGGTTCATCTGCGAAATCTCGAAATCTGTTGGTCTTCAAATTTGTTCATCTGCTTCAGGTAAGGAGTATAATTTGTTGGCTATAGGAATTTCGATTGTGGCACATGCTTGACCTCGCATGTCTTCATAGTGCATGGTAACCTAGTTGCTCAATCTTGCAAAAATTAGGCATTTTTCCAGGTGGATTGCTTGTGCTAGATATGCCAATCAGATGGCACTCAGAAACCTTCTTCACTTAGGTCGACATGTACTGTGAGCTTCATAGGCTCTGCGTTGACAGATGTATTCAACATAATAATTGAAGGATGGATTTGAGTTATTTTTTTTGGCAGGGGCATAATGACGTAGACTGCGCTTGCCAAGTAAATTTGATACCCAACTTCTTTTTGGAAATGTATCAGAAGGCTTGGAAGTAAGAATAGGATGCATAGCAGGCATTTCTGTATTTTTGATATGATTATGGAGCATGGGCTTGACAGCACAATCTCTTAATACACAGAGTTGAATGCCCTGCAAGATTTTGCAAAGGCCCTGGAGATTTCCAACTGGGATTTAAGCACTCAACCTGACCCATGTATTGGCCAGCTTAAATCCATCCAAAAATTAGGCCTTGGCTCTAATCTACATTATGCTGCTGAGATTGGAAGCATATTGAATTTGCACTTGGATAATAACAAGTTCAAAAATTTAACCTACTTTATAGAAGCATTCTCACGAGATTGGAAGCATGAACAACTTATTGAATTTGCACTTGAATAACAATTTTTTTGGTTCAATTCCATACTCCATAGCAAATTTGACCCGCTTGCTAGACCACCTTTTAGCTACCAAACAGAAACCATTCCAGCGGAGCTTGGAAGATTAAAAGATGTGACTAAACTATGGCTTCATTCTAACAATCTTCAACTTGGAACATCCACAAGTTGGAACTGTGTTATCTTAAGAAGCTGAAGTGTCCAGGTATTTACTGAAATACTATATATATTTGCTATTCTATCTCTTTTGCCATAAGCATCTAGCAGCTTTTGTGATACCTTGTATTCTACATATGTGCAGCAACTTGCAGATACAGCCTGCACAATCTTTGCTAGATGATGATGATAATCCGTTTGATCCATACAATCAATTTGTTAGCACATTACATTATCCTGTTAAAGTGGTCTTTGTCACATGATGCATCATATGTAGGCGGACTGGACTTCAGTTTACTCCCACCATTCTTGTGGCGATTGGAAGCTTCTATCTTACTAAAAGTTGTGTAGAAATGCTTGAGGGATTTGATTGAACACTTATACAGCAAGTATCTTGCTTTTTGTTGCCAACAAGCACAATGTTTGTTGATGCTCTTGTTTTAAGTTTTATTTGTTGTTCAAGTTCTCAAAGGGTTGACACTCTTGTTTTAAGTTCTTGTTTGCCTTTCAAGTTCTTAAAGCGGAGCATTGCGGAACACTTTTTTAATATTTGTATATGTGTGTAAGAGGTGCTTGTATGATATTAATGGTTTGTCTTATATAAAGTGTTGTTAGAGGATCTACGTCTCTGGTTCATAACATGCAAACATGCAGGCTATTTATTGTTTACAGATAATGTGGTTGCCTTCCTCATGTCTTGCCTGCAAAACAAAAAAACTCCTTTATATATATCCATTATTATATGTTTGTCTATTGCTAGAGCTAACATGCACCATAGGCATGCATCTTTCTTTAATGGGCCTTGGAGTAACCCAGTTCGATTCCTGGAGGCCTTCAACCCTTACATAGCCATTATATATCCTAATAATTGTTATATGATTTGTTGTCATATTATTATTATGATAATGTTAGTTAAATATGTGTTATGGTTGTTTTTTTACCAAGCTTCTTAGTAATTAAGTCTACATGCAAATATGCTATCCTTAGTGCCCCAAAGCCTTTATTAGGGCCCGAAGGGCCCAAAATTTTTTTTAATGTAACAACCAACACATCACTACACAAACCATTGCATCCAACACATTTAAATTAAAATCCCCCTGAAACCCCCTTTGGTTTGGGTGCACATTCACACGGGGGGTTACGTAGGGCAACGAGAGCTGTCGGATGGGCTCCCAAGCCTCATCATCTATTTCCAGTCCTCCTCGGAATGCAAGGCATCAACCTCTGGTGGGAGCGGGTCCCCTGTTCCTGGTCCAGCCCGCCTTGCCCTTTTCACTGTTCTTAGCGAAGCAGGATGCATTATTGTTTTCTGTGGCCCCTTCTCCGGAGTTGGGAAATTCTTGAGGTCTCTGAGGGCAGCGGCTGCTTCCTCCGCTGATAGGACTCCTCTTCTTGTCCAGAGGATTCAGCTCGTAATCCTCGATCCGGCAGGGGGATTCGGAACCCACACTCTGCTCTCAGACGCTGAAGTCCGAAGAATGATCGACTGGGCCATGGTCTGGACATTGCTCGCCGGAACTGGTCTGAGCGCTCGCCATAGCCAAGAGCTTCGTAGCAAAGGAATGGCCCGCCCAACTTAGGACCCCACTACCAAGTAATGACACTTGGCAAAATACGAGTGGTGTGAGTCACCTCCAATGTACAGATTTGCAATAATGTTCAGAAATTTGAATCTTAGGTCTGCCATGACTATGTCAGACTTATCCACAAGCTTTCAATGTCTTCATTAACCCTAAACCATGACCAAATTAATCACATAACTATGTCTTGATTAACCATTGTCCTGATTAACCATATAGGACCTATGTCCTGATTAACCTTACAGGACATTTGTCTTGAATAACCATATAGGACATTTGTCCTGATTAAACATAAAGGACCTATGTCCTGATTAACCTTAAAGGACATTTGTCTTGAATAACCATATAGGACCTATGTCCTGATTAACCTTAGAGGACATTTGTCCTGAATAACCATATAGGACCTATGTCCTGATTAACCTTAAGGGACATGTGTCCTGATTAACCTTAAAGGACCTATGTCCTGAGTAACCTTAAGGGACATTTGTCTTGAATAACCATATAGGATATTTGTCCTGATTAAACATAAAGGACCTATGTCCTGATTAACCTTAAAGGACATTTGTCTTGAATAACCATATAGGACCTATGTCCTGATTAACCTTAGAGGACATTTGTCCTGAATAACCATATAGGACCTATGTTCTGATTAACCTTAAGGGACATGTGTCATGATTAACCTTAAAGGACATATGTCCTGATTAACCTTACAGGACATTTGTCGTCAATAACCATATAGGACCTATGTCCTGATTAACCTTAAGGGACATTTGTCCTGATTAACCTTAAAGGACCTATGTCCTGATTAACCTTAAAGGACATGTGTCTGATTAACCTTAAAGGACATGTGTCCACGATTAACTTTAAAGGACATTTGTCTTGATTAACCTTAAAGGACATTTGTCCTGATTAAACATAAAGGACTTATGTCCTGATTAACCATATAGGACCTATGTCCTGATTAACCTTAAAGGACATTTGTCCTGAATAACCATATAGGACCTATGTCCTGATTAACCTTAAGGGACATGTGTCTTGATTAACCTTAAAGGACCTATGTCCTGATTAACCTTAAGGGACATTTGTCTTGAATAACCATATAGGACATTTGTCCTGATTAAACATAAAGGACCTATGTCCTGATTAACCTTAAAGGACCTATGTCCTGATTAACCTTAAAGGACATTTGTCTTCATTAACGATAAAGAACCCTATGTCCTGATTAACCATAAAGGACATGTGTCCTGAATAAACACAAAGGACTATGTCCTGATTAACCACTCAGGTCCTATGTCCTGATTAACCACTTAGGACCATTGTCCTGATTAACCACTTAGGACCACTTATTTATTTAAAGGAGTGCACTTAATTAAAACATTGTACTAAATTTTCAGGTTAGTTGGCCAACCTAATCATGACCTAGTACGATTTGCACCTTTGTGGCAGGTCCCTGATGTACCTTTGTGGCCGGATCTGGTTTGAGTGGTGTGAGGCATGTACCTGATGTACCATTGTGGCAGTGTGGATTTAATGAAAGATTGGCATGGATGGGTGATGATCCATGCGGGTATGCCATGCAGCGATGTTGAATGTGGCATGGGTTGAGGATCCCCAGCATGCCATGGGGATCGGATGGGATGGGGGTGGCTGATTAGAAGTACGGAAAAACCCTTTGCAGATTTGTCCGGATAAACCACATCCGGATGATATATACGGACTTCCAGTTGTTGATTGTACCAAATCTCTGTGACAAAAATTTGAGCCTTGGCAGTTTAACAATAGATTGAGTGATTCACAATTAAGAAGGTACAAAGTAAACAAGACCCACCATCTAGGATCAAACAATATTTATTCAGTTATTGATTAGCAATCCAATTGCTACTATTATCGATTGCAGCAGTTGATTAACAATGCTAATGCTAATGCTACTACTGATTGCAGCAGCCATGCATGTAAACTCCTTGCATAGGCTCCTTTTGAAATGTATTTAGCTGTTCTAGGCTGGCATTGTTGGTGCAGAGATCAATGAAAATATTCAAGCACATTCCTTTTATGGACTGCAACTACTGCAATTAGCCTCTTGGATATCTGCCTCAAGTTTAAGAAGTAAACAATGTCATGACATTCCCTACCAGTCATGCCAGAAAGCAAGTTACAATTCCACATATCTGCTTTCTGTAATTGCAGATGAATTGCCATTGAGTTCACAATTTCCTAGAATGTTCACAAAACTTTCAACCAAATGTATTTATCTGCATCCAAATGCTACGCACATCTCTCCTACCATAGCATATATGCCAGGACGATTCACAAGTCATTGTAGCATGAATCACAGAACATGACACTAGTTGGTGGTCATAATACAATCCATTCACTGCTGCAAACCAAGCTTCAATAGCCATAATATTAAGGAAACACAAATTCTGAGTTAGATGCATTCATTTACTCCCATTTACCCAACTACAAAGCATAAATTCACACAAATGCATAGACCTATAGCCAGACACAACTGCAAAAACTTTAATCAACTCAGAGCAAATATATGCATTATTCCACTCAGATCCTAAAACCAAGCAAGTGCAACAAAATAGAAAATAATACATCCTCAAACCTGTGGATGTTGTTGGAGATTATGGCTTCAGCTCTGGTACTGCAATCCGTCTTATCCAAATTAATATTGGGCTGCACTTCCATTGCATCAATGCCATTACGCCAGCAACGTTCAGTCAGATCGCGCATATGAGATTTTCAGGGATGGAGGATTTGTTGCAGCATCATCCTCTCATGTTGCCACAGTTTGTTCTGATATTGAAGCTTGGCTATGGCATTCCAGCGATTTCAGAAAAAGAATAGCAAAACACAAGGCGCTGTCCTAATTCCAAAAATATTGAGCCTAGGTTCTTTAAAAAGAAAACAATATATAGCAATTTCCTTTCCACATACAACCCAACCTTTGCTGAACACATTATGATGGTTGTTTACAACATCGAACCAAATCCTAATAAATCTCTAGTGTGTTCCATCTCCTTGTTCTTGCTGATTAGAATTTCCTAGAACAGCTCACAAAGAATGGACCTGAAAGTACAACGAATTTACTCATTGACTCATAAGATTGTCATGGCATTTGAGCAGCGTCGTTTTAAAATAACCACACGTAGAAAGGATGGTGGAATTCAGCAAGCAATTACCTGCCAGTATATTTCGTGCACCTTGTCTTGCGGGGCTAATTTGCATATTTTCACAAACACTTTGAGAAAGCTTGCAGTAAGTTGATTGTCAAGCAGGTAATTGCCCATCTGCTAGAAAATATGCCTTTCTCTGCCTCTTTCCATGCAGCCATGGCATTTCCATTTTGTTGCAAATGATCTCAAACGTTGTTGATCAGAGTTACTAAACTAAAGTCCAGCTATACAATACAGACCAAAACAGTAAAATATTTATCAGCAGGAAACCTAAAATTTCATTCTATTATGGAAGACTCCTCTTCCACATTATTCTCCTCATAGTCGCACCTCTCAGGCCTTTGTTTTCTGTCATCTTGTGTGCTCAAGAACGGAACGTATGGAGAAGAAATATCTGGACACAATTGAGACTTCGTTATACATCAAAACAGATTCTATACGAGCTTACTAAAGTGGTCAATGATATGACATTGGCATGATATGGCATATTAATGATCAATTTCTCTGCATAATCAAGCCAGCCCATTTATTCAGAAATATCAGTTATGCTGTTGAAATTGCCAATACTGGCATAATGTGATGCGTGGCCCAGTGACAGCCATCCTCTCCCTAATTATAAGTTAAGAGAATGCTAAATCCTCTCCATGGTTACAAGGTAAGAGAAGCTGCTAAGAGTGGGCTGGCTGAGAATCTGGCATTCTGAGTGCATTACCTGCAGGCCCTGAAGGGCTTCCTTGCTACAGCGTCGATCTGCCCTTTACAGCATGTGGAGGGAGCCCTGGGACCCCATTTTTTCCACTTGGTTTGACAACCAGGTTCACAGCTACTGCCAAAGTGGCAAGAATTCTTAGAACAACTAGTTATGTCGATGGACAGAATAGAAAAATGAATTTGGGCTACAACATTATGATAAAGAAATGTGGGAATGCAAGTACACAATACAAGGAATAAGCTTTGGGTTCTTCATCCTTACCTTTAGAAATGGCCTTTTTAAAGTCAACTTACAAATGCCTGAACGCTACTGGTATCATTTATCTTACCTTCAAATGGAACATGCAAGTTTCGAAAACAGAACCTAAGAATGTATAGGGTATGGTCGCCTGCTACCATGACCCCACCTCAGAGCGACGGTAAACCCCCCGTCCCTACGCTGGTTATCGCCAGGCAGCCATGGGTATCCCCGTCCAGGTGTCGTCGGCTGGTGGCCAGGTGTCGTTATCTAGGTTTTCCTTCAACCGAGACACCAAGTTCCATCATCCGTGCCTGCAATGACCTCTGTCGTGACTTGAATGTCCCTGGCACCGTGCACTAGATGACCACGCTCGTGCACTAGATGACCACGTCCGTGTTGAAGAAAATACCCCGAGCATGCCGATTTGAAACGAATTCAATGCGGGTTTGAAACGATTTGGCGCCCAAAGCTTGCACTCGATTGCATTCTTCGAAATTGAATTCTCCGACACCGCTATGGCTTCCATGGCCATAAAATCTCGCCCTCCTTTCACAGTTCAAATGTTATCGAGAGGAGGCCGTGAAGAACACGAAGATAGCCATGGTTTCGACGAGGGCACGCGAAGAGAATCCGTCTTTGAAAGGGGTACCGGGGAGACCGGCATCATCCAAGAGGGTCTCAGCGCCCCAGGGACAAGAGGAGGGCACCACAGTCGATCTTGCTACGGTCCAATGCCAAGGAGGCCGAGTAGGAGAGGTCAATGGGACGAGAAGAGCAAATGCTCGACATCCTCGAAGAGGTGTAGCGAATATGGCATTTCAATTAGAGAGGCTTTAGGAGGTGCGGTATGCGAGTCCCAATCAGGGATTGGTTATACGGTCGAACAAGCCACAAGCAAACAAATCATCCACAGATATTGACAACTCTCCAAGAGGAGGAGCTCGTCAATTGGGCCCTTAGCATGGCAGAGCAAGGGATGGGGGTCACACTATCTGCTGTCAAGGAAAAGGCGGCAGAGATGGCTAGAGCGGGGGCTCATGTGGTGAATCACGGAGTACCAAAAGAAGTGGTGGAAGCTCTTTAAACAAAGACACCCGGAAGTGGCTCTAAGGAGTCCGTAAAACCCTAGATGTGGCGGGGCCCGTGCCATGACACAGGAGAACCTCGACAACTTCTATCTTGGGGCTTAAGCGATTTATCTTTGAATTTGCATTCCCCGCCTCAAGGATATGGAATCTTGGCAGACTGGGAATTGAGCGGGGAAAGTGAAGGGGTTGAAAATCATAGCTAGAAAGGGGGGAATAGGGTGAGTGAGGTAGTTATGAACAATAGGGAATGGGTTACTATTTTGGTTTGTGTTAATCTTTGAGGGGTACAGGATCCCCAACATGTATATTTTCAAAGGTAATCGCATGAGGCAAGATCATATTGCAAGATGTGAAGAAGGTGCCATTCAGTACGTGCAATCTTCGGCTTGGATGACATCGAGCTGTTTAAGTCATGGTTGTCACATTTTGCAAAACAAGAGTTCCGTGGTGGTGTATCCCCGGACCAGCCTCACCTTATCATATTGGATGGTCATGGCGGTCATGTAGATTTGGAAGTCATATTGGAGGCAAAGAGAAGGGCATCCACTTTGCCTTATTGCCTCCACATACATCTCATAGACTTCAGCCTCTAGATGTGGCATGCTTTGCCCCTTTAAGGCAGCATTCAAGAGGCATAGAGCTGCCTACATGGTAAGCAAAGGAGGGCGAGAACCAAAGAAAGGAGGAGATAGCGAATTGATTTCCCGGTCGGTTGCATGCGGCCTCACACCCCAGAACATCAAGGCAGGTTTTAGGGCAACTGGTATCTGGCCCTTTGACCAGGAAAAGGTTAAGCCAGGTCAAGAATGTACCAGGTTTGGGAGGGTGCATGTTGAAGACATTACAGCAGGCCAGGAGCAAGCTGGAGAAGATTACCATCCAGATATGGCACAAGTGGAGGCGTTTGACATGGCAGAAGTGCACCAGCTATGGGAGGCTTTACCAGGACAACTCCCAAATGAAGTGCAGAATGACCAAATGCCACACAATCCAGTTGGTGATCATGTGCCACAAGCTGGCCATGTGGAACCTAACCATGAATTGCCCATTGAAGGTGCTGCTGTAATGAGTCAGGTGCATGCCAATGATGTTGGAGGTTCTCAAACATATGGCATGCCATCACAGACCATAAGGGCAAGGAAGAGAGGCTTTGCCCCCAGATCCGAGAGGGAGAGTTCACATATCAAGTGATGGTTTTGTGAGGCATTGAGAGCGAATGTGCTAGAAGGGCAGAGGCCGAGAAATTGAAATTGGAGCAAACCGGGCGCAAGGAAGGTTGAGGCTGCAAGGAGGAAGGCTGAAGGGAGCAGCCGCCAAGAGGGCACAAGCTAACAGGGATGAGAGAGATGAGGAAGTTGGTCGATGAAAGGGAAGCCGCAAGTCTTTGCAAGGCTTAGGGAGTTTATGTACCCAAGGGAAATGTCTAGAGTGGCATCCATATTTGGTTTTCAAAGGGTGTTGAGCGAGGAGGTTAAGACAAGAAGATTGGTGTGAGGAACAGGCTTAGGATTAGACAAGGGTTAAGTCCACTTGGGGCACCCATTGCTGTAAATCAGACGTCCCCAGGAATTGACCAGGCTCTTCAACCTGCTGTACCTGCTAGTCCCTGTGTAGACCTGAACTCCCAACCTTTGGATGATGTCGATGAAGAGCAAGTCATGTGCAGTTTAGATGACACACATATCTGCTCGGGTGATCTTGGTCATGAGCATCACGTAAGTATCGAGGGTTGCATACCTCTTGTTAGGCCTGTAGCAAACCCAATCAACACACTCAATTCCCCAATGAAGAGGTGGGACTTGCCTCGCTCCACGTGACAACATCGCCGACATTGGTCCGACAACTCAATGAGACTTGGACACCCGAGGGGATGGGTGAACTATCTGCAACCAATTCGGGACGAGCATGACCGGAGTTCTTTGCAATAGACAAGGCAAGGATTATCGGGGAAATGGTGGAAATTGGGGTGGACCGGAATTGTGAGCGTGCAAAGGAGATGGATGTTGGGTTTGCAAGGATATGGAGGGTCGACATGGCTCGAGTCACCCGACCAACTCAAGGTTTGGGGAGGGACCTCATTCATAGCTACACCCGGTGATAGCCGGGTATGTTTGGTCACGTTGTAATCTTAATATTCAGTTCACCTTTTATTTGGCACTTCGCTATTAGAGACAATGTGCACGGTATCCAAGACTTCGGATGAAACCCAAGACAATTAAGCATGTCGACAACTCATTGTACATAATATATGAAGGAAAATAGTGAACTTGTTGTACAAGATTTATGGCTAAGATAGTGAACTGATTAAAATAGTGTTTGTTGCACATTACTGGCATTTGCATGGACCGCAACCACGAACACAACCATAAATAAATAGCGGTAGAAGTGAACATAAACAATGAAACAGCAATGAACCGCTTAGCGGTGGATAAAGTAAAAGCAGGATCATTCCATTACACAAAAATAATGTTCAGACAAAATTGAGCCCTCAGGCTGCACAAAATATGCCCGAAGGGCCGTTTCACAACATGAAGCAAGAGGAGGCGAGGATCGTCCAGGGGGGGCCTTTCTGTACAAAGGGGGCAGCAGCAAAATTAACCAGCGGGGCTTTGGAATAGCACATGGTCGCCCCGGTGATTATGATTTGGCGATGGATCGGTGGGTCGGAGCGAGCCCGCTCAACTTGAGAGACTATTTCGGCGATACCTCGACACGAGAAGAACCGACGGCCGTTGTGATCTCGGTAGGGGTCACCAAAGCGGTTCCTAATCTTGAAAAGAGTTAGGAGTGGTAGAGGTCGAGGAGGAGCTAGCGGGGAGGATGGCGGCTTCGGGGTGGCGAAGCTCTCTTGGACGGATCATACCCGCCACCCCTCACTATCCATGACCTCCCGCCGGACCGGGATAAACTGGTTCGTCGTGCATCCATGGCGCCTAAACCCTGTAACACAACGACAAAGCACAAGATCAATGGAAGATAAGAAACAAAAAACATATCAGAACCTGAGAACATACCTCAGACGCTTCAGAAACCCGGATGCTTGAAAGGAAATGGCGTATCTTCCCCCCTGCTCGATCGCTCAATTTAAGGGCTTAACTGCAATGATGGGCGGGATTTCGAAGAATCTGGCCTTTACAGCCGAATTAATTGGCATCCGGGACATGGCGGGAATGTTCGGGCCAAATTGGGTGAAGAATTGGAGTTAGAGTGGAGAAATTAAGCCTCGAATCTGCGCGGAAGTAATAAAAGACCAACGATTCTGGTTGGCGGTACCTCGAAACGCCCGGTACCATACGTATTGGTGGCTGGCGACCTAGACCTCGTGATATGGCACCTAGGCCCGCCACTAATAATGAGATGTGGCCTCGAAGTGGGGCGGGGTGGCGTCTGATCCAAGCAATTGCGCCGATGGGGTGGCAACATGTAATGCGTGATGCGTGGCACCTCCGTAGCGCTTAGCACGCCATAAAGGCCGCTAAAGAGGGCCTAAGGGTACCATGGTGAAGTGTGGCTTGGGGACAGGGCGAGGGTGGGCGTTGGACCCCCCTTCTTGATGCCACCATAACTTTCAATGGAGATTGAATTTCGGAAAAGTTTCTTCTGGGAAGTTGTTGAGGACAACATTAGGTATCCCAATAAATTGACAGATCGAAATTTGGGTGAAATCCGGATGTTTAAGGACAATTTGCCCCTTAAGTGCGCGGAACATGGCGACCATACCCTAGAAGCGGGTTTGGCTGAATTTCATCTCTTCAAGTATGTGCTCATATCTTTGGCAAGTGGTTCATAGGACTTCCAAGTGAATACAAAAGTTACAAGGTACAAAAATGATGTGAGTCCATTATGCCGGTGTGTGAGAGCCAAAGCAATGAAATACTGGAGTATTTCCTGGTAGAATGTGTCGAGTTGCAACTAGTATAGAACTGGTGCAATGAAAGATTTAGCAATAGACTAGGGATCAATCGCATTCCCTGGGCATCTATCCAATGGATTGAGTACATCCCAAATGCACCATTTTTCAAATAATTAGGGCATGGACTTTATGGATAATTTGGAAAAGAAGGAGAGCAATTGTCTTCTATGGAAAATACACTTCAAACACTCAATTGGTGAATTCTTGTCAAGTGTTTAAGGAAATAGAGATGCATACATGAGTAAAGGGCTATTTTGAAAGATATGGTGTGGGGGTTTTTCCTCAAACTTTAGTGGCTAAAGGTCCACAATATAATATAGGCTGGTAGCAGCTACCCCGGGGGGTTCACCTCTTTTTTCCGTACAAAACATGTGCGTGGGCGATGAAGGGGTTTTTTTGAGTTTTTGAAGTACGTATACTTAAGGCGTCTCCCACGTTTTGGCGCCGGAGGAGCTGTATTTCCACGGTTTGAGGAGCGGTTTTCCTGCAGGGGTATGCACTTAGAAATACGTTAAGGGGATTAGATGCTTTGCTGGTTGCCAGGGAGATAAGTTTAAGGGTCCTTGGATTTCCGGAGGTATGTTTTTGATTTTTTTTTCCCGGTACAGTTTTCGTGGTAAGTTTTCAATCTCTACCCAGGTTCTGGTGCAAAATCTTTCTTCTTACAAATTTACCTTTTTGCTTGCTCTGCGTTGTGTTATTTAGGTGCGGTACAACGAGCAGGCATGGAACCAGAGATGGTTCAGGAGGTTTTTTTTTGGAAATGTGGTTAGTGATAATGTTGGCGGGGCTCAATGAGACAAAGGCAATTTGTTCTATTTTCCATTTGTTCTATTTTTTCAGGTTACCAACGCCGCACAAAGGCTTTGATCTACGAGCCGTTTGCTCTTCACACCGATTGCCCACATTATTGGCGTTACCACTTACCGTGTTTAGTATTTTGTTGCTGGCAATATCACTTGTGTGCCATTCGGTATTAACATTGATGGTTTCTCCACTTCAACTGTCTTATATGGAAGAGGACCAAGGAGTTGTAAACTAATGATACACTTATTGCCAAAGAAATGCTAGTAGAAATCGTAACATTGAGTACTGTCAATAGGAATGTTAATAGGCGGAGGTTGAATGGATAGCTTCTTTATTGCATCTTTTGTTTGAGGACCTTTAAGGATGATGGAATTCGAAGAAGATATTGATGGGAAGGGACTGGGGTAGAAACATGTTCTCATGAAAGTTGAAGGCGAGGCATAAGTTGTGCGATTGGGAACCATGCTATAGTGAACAATTTTAAGAACTTGGGAGTGCAAATATGGATGGTGGCGTGGGTATATTAATAATATACCAGTTGCATGAATGTGTTAAAGATATACAGTTCTGATTAGGTTGGCATCCCTCCTCTAGCTCTGACCTATAACATCTCTAAGCGATGCCAAAGTTTGGACCGAAAAGTCCATCTTGTTGGCCGCTTTGACTTGTACGAGCAGCTGTCTGGCGTTGTTTGTTACCTTTGCATGTCTTGACTTGGTATTCCATTTCTGTTTATTAGGGGAATCGGAAGAAGAATATTCAACAAGATTAGCAGCCAACTTAGAGAAATTGATTTTGAAGGAGGGTAGAAGCATGAAAGGGTGATTGAATTTTTTTGTATATTGATGTAAAAATTTGAACTGGGTTAAAGTATTTGTAATGTACATTTTGAATTTTACATGGAGTTGCCTATCATTAATAAAGGCGGTTGACGTACAATATTCTCCATAATTATACCAAATCCTCCCGAAATCTTGTACTAGCTTCTCTATCAATAAAATCTAAATATCTTGCCTGAAAAAAAAAAAAAAAAAAAAAACTTTTAAGCACATTTTGAACTTTCCTCAATCGATCAAACATGGCTCTGGGATTCTACCTCAACTTAAAAACTTGGCCCGAATCGATTATAGTCGCTTCTAAATCGAATGCATTTCAAGAAACAAATGTATCTTGAAGAAATTGAAATCCCTTTCCTTCAGCAAAGAATACAAATCCCTTCAAGCAAAGAATACAAACGGTTAATAATCTGATTTTTTTTGTGCGGGATGTTGTATCCCCTTTACGCGGGAATGGATCGATGTCTTAAAGCACCGGTTGAAGAAGAAACTATGGAAGAAGGATTGGACTCTCATGCAAGCACTTCAAGGTCGACATCGGGTTCAAATTTCAATCCTCCACATTGATGAAGTTTCGAAAAAGCAATCATTTACAAGCGTGCAAAGAAAAATCGAAACAGAGGGTTTGTAGGGGTGGATACGTGACAAAGCCAATAAAGGTGAATGCTTCTATAAATTTCATAATGATAGAGGTATCTAATTTGACTCCAAAACAGCAAAGTATATTTGCAAGAAGATTATTGCAGGACAAAAGATTGCAATTCCTATTTGAGCCAATCATTGGAAGGCCTTAAGAGGCTATCGTGAAAACAGATCTAGTAAAGAATTTAAAGGATGGCCTCCAAGACGTCAAAAATACAAATAGCAATGACAGACTTGCTGCAAAGCATTCTGTACTACCTATGGTGGTTGGAGAGGAAGGGGAATTACAGAAGACTTCACTAGCAGCTAAGTTGCTGAAAATACATCCTAGAAATATGAAACTAGCAGTGGAGAGAAGGAAAAGAATGTCACTAGGTGGAACAAATCTGTGGGCATTAGCAGGTCGAAATCCAAGAACAAATACGATAGATCAGGCTATGAAGGATATGGTTGCTCAGTTTTGGTTAGATAACTCAAAGGTTTCACCAAAAATTAGAGATGTCATGAAGAAGAGGACACAACCAATTCAATATATTGACATTACATGTGTACGAATCGTAATTTAGTCAGAATTGCATCTTGTTTTTCATAATAAAGATGTTTTTTATTTTGTAACACTGATGTAAAGTTTGTAGATTTCTTTACTTTTTGGCAGAATAAAGATGTCTTTTATTTTGTAACACTGATGTAAAGTTTGTAACAGATTTCTTTACTTTTTGAATGTAATGTAGATGCAGTCTGCCCTAGTTGTTCTACATGGAAATGTCAAATTATTTCATGGCAACACGTACATGTATATTTGTTTACATGTATATTCTGGATGTATATTTGTTTACATGTATATTCTGGATGTATTGTAGATGTAGGCAGTAACTAAGAAGAAATTAGTGTGGAGATGTATTAATTGTCAAAAAATTATGCGACTTCATAGTAAATGAAATAAAATTCATGTCAGAATGTACATGTATGTGTGGGAGTTTAGGGTCTTGAATATGTAAAAGATTTGTATGTAATGTAATGTAATGTAATGTAATGTAATGAGGTGACTAATTTTATTTCACTGTAATTTTACAGGTTGAATTATTCCAGAATTTTGTGGATTAGTATCCAGAGGTTCGGATTGGGCTTAGGCAATTTGAATACTTAAAACCTTCTTGCATTAGAAAGCTAAAGGAAAGAAACACATGTTGTTGCGTGAAACAGTACAAGCAGGCATTTAATTTGATGAGGTCAAGACTCCATGAAAATTGTTTGTGCAATTGTGGTGTGTATGCGATCCAAGCTCATCTTTGGAATATGTCAAGCCAAGAACAAGACATTTGATAATGTTAGCACATTTTGGAGGGCTATGGTATGTGATGTAGCAAAGAAAGCAACGAGTGGCATAAGCTACAATGTATCAAATCAGATTGCGGAAATTGTGGGAAACAATTAATTGAGTTGTGTCCAAGAGAATACAAGGAGCAGATTGATCAAACGCTTGATTGGCAAGTCTATGGTTATGTTAATGAGCCCACGAAGAAAGGAACTTCACGAAGACTAAAGCTAATTGACAAGAAAGGCAGCTCGGAGAATATGTTGGATAACATGTTTGATCATATGTCGAAGTTTGTATATCATAACTTTGTGGCACATTGGCAGAGCAAACAATTCAAGGAATCCATGAAGAGTCTTCGTGATGATACCGTATTATCAGTTGTTGATTTCTCGGAGAATTATACTTTGAAGCAATTCAACGAGATTCAAGCACAACATTGGTACAATGAACAAATCAGCATATTGGTCCACATCACGATGTTCAAGGTACAGGGTAAAATGAAGAAATGTGTGCACTTCTTTATTTCAGACGACAAAACACATGATACTCACTTTGTACAAAAAGCATTCAAGATGCACCTCAATTGGCTGAAAGAAAATGGTGCTGGCCATATGAAATACCACTTAGTTTGGTCTGACGGGTGTGCAGCCCAATTCAAGTCGAGAAGAGTTTTCTATCATGTAACTAGATATCATCAAGAGCATAAGATCAGAATGCTTTGGAATTTCTTTGGCTCGGGACATGGGAAGGGCACACATGGCGGGAGAAGGAGCCATAGCCAAACTATGGCTCGAGGCGTAACAAAGAAAAAAGGATGGGAAAGTGATAAAAAATGCGTAAAACCGCATGTGAGGTTCTTGAAGAGAAAATTTCTGATGTGGAAAGGGTATTTTGGAAGGTGTCCGACATTGACCGTTCCCAAAGATTTGATGTGCTCCCAAGTGAAAGGGTGCAATCTCTTCGCCGCGTATCATCCATAGATCCAAATGATCCAACAAAGTTAATGTGTAGATCTCTTTCATATTTTTGTAAGGCATGCATCAATTTTGATTGGCCTCGCTTGTGAGAATGCTGATCATTGTGGCAGGTGGGAGTTGAGAAAACTAGAGCCTACAAACAGGGACAATGTTGAAGAAGATGGGCGAGGCAGAGGACTTGTGGGCAAATGGCGTGGACAATGTGGATGAGACAAAGTCTGAGGTTGAGATTATTTTGCATCATTCACATCCCCGCACAATTATGAAAGGGTCCCTTATTATCTCATCCAAAGGTAATGGTAAGTGAAACATGCCCTCGAAGAAGACACCAAGGATGACTATGGAAATGAATTTTATTGTGGTAATGAAGTTATAGCTGGTAACTACTTTGAATTGATTCCCGGTTGCCATCAAAAGTACGAGCTTATTCAAGGAAAGAAAGTTCTTGTCCATCCCGAGTCAAGAATTGGGGTGAGATTCCATTGAGCCAGTCAAACATAAGATTAAAGGTACATCTTATGCATATGAACTGACTAACTATTGGCATGAAATGTTCTTTGGGGAAATTTGCCGAGATTGTAGAATCTCTAATACGTTAACCTCGTTGTTGAAGTAACTTTTCTATGCACTAAGGCATGGACTTGCAAACCGAATGTAATCGTAATGTGAACAGATTAAAACACAAACATTAATATATTGTTTATATAGTTCCAAGACTGTTATACTTAGTGTAAGTTGTAAAAACACTTTGTAGCGAGAAGGTCTCAAGATTCAAGATTCAAGATTCAAGATTCAAGACTCAAGATTCATCGAAGGTCCGCGAAGGTGTGAGATCAGCAATGGTCCTGTTCCAAAAAAATTGTGAGAAGAGTGTCCGGGGCAATTTGTTTGGAAGTTGGTGAAGTCTAATGAAGCAAGACATGTGCTTCTCAGCTCGTTGCCATTTATGATAGAGATTGGTAAAGTATGGTTTGAGGCTATTGAATCTCCAAACCTCAGCCCTTTTCAACACTTTGTTGATTGCTTTTGCATGCACAACTTCCCTGTTTTAAGGTTTAATGAGAATACTCTCTAGTTCGCTTTAGATAATTGGGATTCCTCATCCCCCTTGTCCACTGCTACTCCCCATAGCTCGATCCATGCTTCCAACATTGTTAAGTCTCCTCTCGTGCATCATTGTAGAACATCACAAGCAATTGTTAGATTAGGAACAAAAGCATGTTTAAGAATAGGAGTACCTCTGAACTCGTGACTGCCTCTCCGTTTGATTTTGTTCAATTGGTTTCCCTGTTCGGCATTGATCTCCTCAAGAATCGGGTGCGCCAGGTGAGTTTGCATTTGAATTGGGGATATGGATTGTGATCTAGTCGTTCGATCTCCTCCCGCCATCGGAATCAACCAGTCACCACAGGTAAAAAAGGAATTTTTATCCCTGTCTATTCCCTTCTCCCCTGTTTCTGATATGGCTCGTACCATGCCAATGATTTGTTCCTTAACCAATGATTTGTTCAACATCCTTTTCTCAAAATCTTTCCCACTGTCCTCTTTTTCTGACCCAATTGGCCAATGGTTGATGCTGGCATATATCCCACAAGCCTAGCTCAAATGAAAGGGCTATACTCAATGAGGAATATTCCTTTCAATGTAATAAGGAATATTCCTTGTAACTATGGGTGCACTTAAACAAACTAAAGAATATTCCTTTGAAGGTAATAAGGAATATTCTTGATAACTAGGCACTAAGGAATATTCCTTTCAATGCACAAAGGAATATTCCTTTCAAGGTAATAGGAATATTCCTTGTAACTATGGGTGCACTTAAACAAACTAAAGAATATTCCTTTGAAGGTAATAAGGAATATTTCTGATAACTAGGCGCTAAGGAATATTCCTTTCGATGCAATAAGGAATATTCCTTCAAAGGTAATAAGGAATATTCCTGATAACTAGGCGCTAAGGAATATTCCTTTCAATGCAATAAGGAATATTCCTTTCAAGGTAATAAGGAATATTCCTTGCTATCTCTATATTGTTGACTCACGCTTTACCAAACACAATATGCATAGGTACACAATATGCCTTAACATAATCCATTCATTTGGCATTTGTTGGTTTGGCAATTGTTGATTTGGTAACATGTGGAACATTGAATGCATGTGGGATATTTGAGCCCATTACTAAAAAAAAGGGTGGACTAGGATTACATCTGGGGGTTATGACACGGCGGCACAGAATCAAGATTACAAGCCAGCGAGCCATAACTTTTCAACATCTAATCTCTATCCACACTTATGAAGCAGCAAAACCCTACTTATATATGCGCACAACTTTTGTGATATATGCATGTGGGATATTGCTAACTTTGTGTTAGGGTTGTGCTAACTGCATACCAAGCAATTGGTCTCATAATATGGTTCAACCTATCCATTTTACATTTGCAAAAAATTTGAGGTGGGTGGATCGGCTCCCGAGGTGTGAAATCGTATGCATGGATACATCCCTTTCCTCTTCTGCCTAATTCCCAAAACAAAATCGTATGCATGCAAACATCCCTTTTATTCCCAAAATTCTGCCCTGCAGCTTCATTCCGTCCATTCCGTCCCCATCGTCTATTCCGCCATCTCCTTCACTCCTTCCCCATTCCGTCCATCTCCTTCACTTCCACCATGGCCAAGTTCAAGACCACACTCCGCTATCCCGCCATTGTGCTCGCTCCTCCCCGCCAAAGACGGTCCTTCTCTTCCTCCGGAGGATCCCGTGGTCTTCCTCCCGGAGAATCCGTGTCTTCCTCAGGAGGCCATCCGATTCTACAGCCGGGCGGGTTCACTCCACTGGGGAGGTGGAGAAGCTCATCCTGGATCATCAGTGCCGCCGTGCTTGGTGATCGAGTGGGTGCATGAGGCTTACCTCGACGAGGAGCGACTCTTAAATGAAGATGTATGCCGTGGAGGGCGACCTTCATATGGAGTCAAGATGGCCCAAGATCAAGCCTTGTTTAAATTTTTGTAATCCCCGGTTTCAATTTTTTGGCAATAGTCCTTGTGACTATTCTTTGTAAAGCTTTTTAATTAAATACGTAACTTGTTTTGCAATAGTCCTTGTGACTCTATTTTTTGTAAAGCTTTTTCATTAATGACGTAACTCCTCTTTCTCTACAATTTGTAGACTATTTTTTTGCTTTAATGTTATCCGAAGTTTCCAATCGTTCTTTTAGTTAACCGAACTATTTCTATCATTTTTCAGATAGATATAAGAAACATGTTTGGTACTTTAGTTTGCAACTCAAGTTTTTGGTGCAACTCAAGTTAATGACAGTTTAAATTTTGTCATTAATTATAAAATGCAAAGTACAATTACTGAAATAGTATACCAAAACAAACATTAAAGCCAACAAGGAATTTCAAGGTGCAGAATTTATGATCCGTGACACTAACAAAATATGGTAACCAAAGCAGACCAATAGGAAAATATGTTCGTAGTATTTTAATTCTTTAAATGCATCTTGAAGCATCCAAGCATCCGCCAAAAATTAATGGATGTTGGTCCGTAAAACCTCTTGAACAATACCATCTGCCTCAAATGAACACTAAACTGTTAGGGTGTGTATACCACACCAAACCATGCCCCACACTATCATATTCACCAGAACGAGCACATCCCACCACACACCACACCATTCACCACACACCCCACCATACACCACACCATTCACCACACACCATACACCATAGACCATACACCAACTATCATATTCACCAGAACGAGCACATCCCACCACACACCACACCATTCACCACACACCCCACCACACACCACACCATTCACCACACACCATACACCATAGACCATACACCAACTATCATATTCACTGAATCCTAGCACATCCACCACACACCACACCATTCACTCACACTCCCCACCATACACCACACCATTCACTACACACCATACACCATACACCAAATGGTGGGTGTGGAGCGGTGTGGTGGAGTGTGGTGGTGGGGGGGTGGTGGGTGGTGTGGTGGTGGTGGGGTGTGGTGGTGGGGGGTGGTGGTGGTGGTGTGTGTAGTTGGTGGTGGTGGTGTGGTGTGGTGTTGTGGATTGTGGTGTGATGTGGTGTGGTGGAGTGTGGTGGTGGTGGTGAAGTGTGGTGGAGGGGTGTGGTGTGGTACAAGGTCACAAAATATATCAGTCGAAACAATCAAGTAATGCTGTGTTTTGATTGACCAAAAGGGTACAAGGCTTTAAATCGAAATCTTTTTTTCTTCAAAAAAAAAAACTTACATAGTCATAAAGTATACTATCAGTAGTATACTATTCAAAGATAGTGTACTATTCAAAGATAGTATACTATCAAGAGTATACTATTCGGATATATATAAGCCCACATTACATAGTTCATCTTGCAAAAATCGATACTCAGACTCATGATCACTTTAAATCGAGAGGACTGGGGGGTCGATACATTCTTTCGG
This sequence comes from Isoetes taiwanensis, assembly GCA_021234155.1. Taxonomy (NCBI): domain Eukaryota; kingdom Viridiplantae; phylum Streptophyta; class Lycopodiopsida; order Isoetales; family Isoetaceae; genus Isoetes; species Isoetes taiwanensis. The sequence continues at coordinate 31,077,822 of JAJEKV010000002.1, read as the reverse complement.
ATTGGCATCACAATGCATGACCAAAGCATCTATTAGAAATTGTCGCCGTGACAGGTATTTATTCATGAGAGAACCATTTAGATGTAACTGTGACATCCATAAATAAGGTTAGAAATATTTAAAGGAACATGAGATGCAAGACATACAAGGGAAGGCATACAACTTACTTCCATATCTCTACCGAGACAAGAGCTTCAACATATTTGTGCATAAATCCCATCGCGATACAACCCACATGATGTTAAATCGGGCTGCCGTGGGCATCTCTACTTGTGAATCCGATTAACATTATTTTCTTCATGAAATCGGCCTCTAGATACTTGACCGATCGATGTGGTTAACATTTTGTGTGTGCAGCCTACATATCACGAAATTTAGCAGACCGAATTAGCGAAGAAAAGCAAAGCAACAACTTAAAGTATACCCTTTGATTGCTTTCTCGTTCGTCGCATAACCTGTAAGAGGATTCAAGACGTGAATTCCTGGTGCAGGTAGGATCTTGGAATCAGATGGTGCGAGCGTAAAAACAGCCAGCACAAAATGGTCATTCTCAAGGATAGGTGCAAGGATATGATGGCATTTAGCTACCACAATCCCCTTCATCCCTGATTTCACTATTTCAATGACATTCAGTGATCCTTCAGCTGATTTACCCTTTCTTTTGCTGCTGGTAGCTTCTCTAAACCTTATATAGTTGTAAGCAGGATAAAAAAAGATTTTGCTCTTCCACTCGAAAGGCAATGTCTCATACAAGCACCTGGATTAGATTAAGATTAACATTAGAGACAAGGAATAGCAACAAATACAGCTCGGTTACAACTAGGTTATTACCTGCCATAAAGATCCACTAAGCGGCTACTCATTTTAGAGTTAGTTGCACATAAAATTGCTATGTCAGATGCAACCACTTTCATTTCAGTCGGCGGACAATTCTTGAATGGCGTGAATGGCATAAATTCCATAAGTTTATCCTTGTCATCATTTCTGTTGTCAGATCCAAGATGTTAGTGTCATATTAACAATTGATCCATGACAATAAAGCATAAATTGATACCTTCCAATCTCTTTCAATTGGTTTAGACACGCAAAACGAGTAAAATATAATAAGCTACTGAAGTATAAGTAAGTCAATATAAGCTAGCAATTACCGTTTTGCGGCGGATGTCCCCGCCTCGGTTTGCACTCTCTTTCTTCCAATTTGTTTTGGCATCGCCTTTGACCATAAATTTAGTCGTTGCCTTGGCTGCAATCTCCAAGGCTTCTTCAACATCATCTAGCTCCTTTGAATCGTCGCAAGTCTCTGAAGACAAGAAAGTGCTTCATTCTAATGTTTTGAAAGCAAGACAAAAAAAGAAACACGTACCTGCCAAAGAACAAGCCTTTTCCTCAACTTGAACTTCAACAAAGCAGCTTTTCAGATTTGTTTTCAATGTCGTCACCAACATCTTCAGTAATTTTATCTGTAAACACGTCAACGTAAGTTTCAAAATACAAAGAAAAAAAAATAGAAACCCTGAAAAGGAGAGAGAATTACTTTCTGGGCTTTCAGCTAGTTGCTCCAATAATAGCAGCTCGGCTTCAACAGTGACTTTTTGGAAAACAACCTATGCTGCAAAATATTGAACATTAGTGAACTCTAACTACAACAGATGCAATCTTAATGTAATCAGAATGTAATCACCCTACCTTCCACATACCCCTTTGTCTCCAAATCCTGCGAGTTGTTGCAATTCTCAAAGGTGATGTAGATGTGGATGGACTTTCAACATCGATAGCAGCAGCATCTTTTGTGCCAGGTTCAGCAATTGGGATGTCTGAGAATGATAAATGCAACCCCTTCCCAATAACATTCTTCTTTTCACCTACAACATGAGATTTTGCTATATTCAGAACTTAAGCATAGTGCACCTTAAACATGAATTGTTTAGTTTACCCGCAGCTTTTACTTCTTCCTTTCTTGATATACTACCCATGCGCATTGACACAATTGGGTGTCAATAAGAAATGTAAACACTTGATTCAGAATCAAGGGGAGATGTAGAGTAGATAGAAGCAAAATCTGAAGAAAAACAATCGATGCAAATCAAAAATGTAACAAATGTTAATTACATGCAAGTAGGTTTTACTACAGGCAAACTTTCTGGCGATAATGTAACGACAAAATAGAAGTACATTAGTGTACATAGCTATCACAATGTAAAGGAAAACCAAATACTAAATTCAAATGCATTTTAACAAAATATTTTATCAATACACCCTAGCATTGAATGTAAAGGAAAGTCAAATACCAAATTCATATGCATTTGATCACATGTAAATGCAAAGTACGATCAATGCAATACACCCTATTAATACACCCCTGTAAAGGAATTCAGAAAAAGCACTTCATGGCACATGTAAATGTAAAGTACGTAGCAAATACATTTCCTCTTTACAAGAAAAGACAAAACCACGCCAAATCAAATGTTAATCTGATTATGTACATGATGGAAACTAACTACATCTAAGTACACTCAAACTAATTATGTAATCAAAATAGAAATAGATGTACCTTCGGAAGGGATTCCTAAAGCAAAGGTCGCAGTCCCCGGACCATGAACAATCATGTACACATGTATTCGTCGTTGAAACCCCCGAATACAAGACAAAATAGACAATATGTATGACCACAAAGTGGAGATATTACCATGGTCGAAGTCAAGGCAATCATTTAAAGCTGCTGCAAGTATTGCTTATATGTGAGAATGGCGCTCGCCTTCTTCTTTGAAAGTATGGGATCGGACTGCGCAGCCTATCGGGTCTGATCTTTCCAAATGCTTAGTCATCTCCTTTATTCTATTCTCACGGTTGGAATTAACTTCCAAATCCTTGCTGATTTTTTCAATGGCGACTTCTAATTCTTGCAAATCAGCCTTTAAACAATCAATGGGAATCATTAGAGCATCTAAGTCAGCAATATAACTTGATTTCTCCTCCTCTAAATGGGATGCCAAAGCCATTTGCACATCAGTTGGCTTCCGCTTGCTTTTAAACCTGCCATAATCTTTGAAGCTGCTCACATATTTTTGCATCTTTACTCGCACAAGTCTTGTCAAGAAGCTCTTATCACTCTCATGCTTCAACAGTTCAATTTCCATTGTTTTCTTTTTTCTCTTTTAAAGTCTGTATTTCATCAAGCATGGAGGCAGAATCTAATGCTCTTGTTTCCCTCCACCTTTTCATCATTTCCAACTGCTGCCCCAATTCTACCTGAGGCATATATTTAATAGCTTTAACATTGGAAGACTTTACTGTAGCTAATTGGTCAGTCGATTCTTTTTTGAGAGCCTTTTGAATGAAGACTTGCACTTGCTTTCACCTCATAATAGCTTTAACATTGGAAGACTTTATCAGTAGCTAATCCCAGTCGATTCGTTTTGAGAGCCTTTTGAATGAAGACTTGCACTTGCTTTCACCTCATCCCAATCAATGCTTACTCCTTTGTAATGAAGTGCATATGCTCGGGCAAAATACAATGGAATGTGATGATTTGCAATGTCCTTCCTACAAAAAACGTGCTCATACACAGAAAAAAAAATCTGCCATCCAACCAGGCTTAATCACGCACTCTTGATAACCCCTAACGGCGGGGGCTTGGAACCCCAAACATCCCGCACTATTTGCACTAGCCCCGAAACATGCTATCAAAATTGTTGCTCCTCACCGCCTCTGATGCTTACCTTGTCAAACTCGCGGCAAGACCTCCCGATCTGAAGAAGACCCACTCTTGAGTTTTTGGTGGCAAGTTCTAGTGGGAGACCTTGGCATGGGCTTTCTGGGTTTGTTTGCGAGGAGATTTCCTTGGAGATGTCTTTGTTCCAAGCTGCTTCGTCATGATCTCTTTCCTGGTGCTTCAGCTCTCTGAAAATGCAAGCTTTTGGCTATGGAGGTCCTGATCTTGGCTATGGAGGTTCGAATATGGATGTCAAGCTTTCGGCTATGGAGATTCGAATATGGATGTCAAGCTTTCGGCTATGGAGGTTCGAGCGGGAGGAAGGTTGAACAGAGCGCGGGAGGAGAGTTCAAAAATATTTGCCCTATTAATGATTCATTCCAAGAATAATAATTTCTGGGGGGGAGGGATTTCCTTACATTTTGAATTTGTAAATGTAAAATACGGACACTTTTTTTGCCCACCCTTTCATGCTTCTACCCAGGAGGGGCCTGACACGGTAATAGAGACATGCATTTACTTTTTGTGGGGGAGTAATTGTTGCTTGTTTATAGGTGTTGGAGGTGTAGTTACATTTAATTTGGTAGCCATTGCCGTGTCTCTCCCATGTAGTGCATTTATTGCCGAAACTGTAATGGGTCTTTGGTGGCGTGATTCCTCCTCCATCTACATATTTCGACAAGGTAGACAAAAATTCTATTGATGATTTGGACCTTTTATGATGTTGTTGGGACTTTGTGTGCATTTATCAGAGACATCTAGGTACTGATTGGATGCAAAGGTGGAGGGTATTCTGATATGCAATATACTCACTGGTACATTTAGACAAGTGGGAGCCCGAAAGACTTGAGTTGACATTAAAGATTTAAGTTGGATCTTTTAAGTTTTATAATGATCTCGGATCTAGAAAACATAAATGAAAGGTGTAATTTTAAGAAAGGTGTGATTTTATCTGGGGTAATAGATGGGGCAAAAGGATTTTTTGTTCCTAACAATCTCTTCCTAGGAAGAAAGGAGCACAAAGGCCAATGCTTAGCGAGATGATTATCTTAGTTTTTTGCGAGATCACATGGGAGGTGAATGTTTGAAGGAGCCAATATGTGTAGTATGCATAGATTAGGCGCATCAAGTTTGCACTGTTATAAAAGAGAAACTTTCTACTTACAATAAGCTTCTTTCCCGATTCTTCCATGTGATAGTTTATTTTCTCTTTGAGCTTGAGATCCGCATATATGTTGCATGGTTTTGGATTTGTTTTATCTTTGGAAAGGGTTATGTTCTCCCCACTGCTTGATTAGAGAGCGACTTCAAAGTTTCAAATGAATGATGGGCAAACCGCCACTTGAGACGACTTCCAAAGTTTCAAATGAATGATGGGCAAAGCGCCACTTTTCCGGCATCTACGGTTTATTGTCAACTCTTTAGCATCTTGGCCTTTCTTCATAAGCTTGGTAATAAGTCTGATAGTCTTCAAGTTGTAACAAAACTTATCCAAACATGATAGTGGTGTTGATGCATTGTGTGAATAAAACTTGCTTAGAGACATAAATCGGTGAAATACCTTGTTGGATCCTTTATTCATTTGAATTTCACGATAGTTATTCCATTTTTATACGGATCAAGTGGTCCTCAAGCGATATGATGTACTTTTTATTGTTGTGAGGCAAGAAGTTCGCAACTAATTGGGGTTATGTACAAATTTAGGGAGGAACATGGATATCAATGTGCAAGCTACACGGTCGCTTGATGCAAACAACTGCAGGTTTCTATGAGCGAGGCGGTTGCGGTGCACATATTTGCCTCGGCCGGGCATTCAAAGACAAGTTGGCCGCTTAAAGGTTCTGTTAGACCATACAAAAGTTGTTGCTCGTATTGACTTGGGAAGAGCATCGCCCTTACATCGCATTGAGTTCAAGCTTTTCATTATCAAACCATACACATGACGATTACAACAAAGAGCTATGAGCCTTAAGCGGCGGGTGTGACTATTAAGGCCATAGGTATGGTTATTTTTTGAGTAATTGGGGTGCTGATTGTATTTGTCTCAGGTGATTGGGCCGTTTTGTGCTCGGCTTGATCCAAGATTTGCATTGGATGCCTCACTTTGGAGAACGTGGTCAAATTTGCAAGAAATAACATATGGATTTGACTGCTCGTTAGAGTCACTAGGTGCTGCTAAACTAGTAGCCTGGTATTCACCAACAAGAGGAGAAGGTATGGCAGAGATTCGGCTTTTAGAGAGGTGATTGTTATTATTCATTGTTTTTCTTGGCAGCCACATGGTTGGATCATGTTGAATTTTACATTTATGATTCAAAGCATATGATGTAAAAGACAAAGGTTAGAGTGGACAAAGAATGATACATTTTGTGGGAACCTGCTCTGGCTTATTTCATCATTGTACTTGTACTTGTGGAAATCATAATGACAATTTGAACAGGCTTTTGGAGGGAAACTGCGCCCATGCACCTACATATGTCTAGGGGGAGTCACAAGGTCTTGGTGCAACGGTTAAGCTTGTTTTTTTTTGGGGCAAGCAAAGGAGCTGGTCACTCTAAACGAGGTGCCGTCACATAAAGGATTGCCCTTAAATGTTTGTGAAAAAAGATCGGTAAAAGTGAAAGGATAAAAAGAAAAAAATTCATTAGAACTAGTAAGGGGTGCAACGGTTAAGCTTTTTTTTTGGGGCAAGCAAAGGAGCTGGTCACTCTAAACGAGGTGCTGTCACATAAAGGATTGCCCTTAAATGTTTGTGAAAAAGATACGTAAAAGTGAAAGGATTAAAAAAAAAAATTCATTAGAACTAAGAGGGACCATTGAACCATTGAACCCTAAACCTTGAGTTAAACTATTGCCTTGAATTTTAAGCATGTTTGGGTCAAGCATAGAATACTTAGAAGTTAATTGGGAGTAGATAATATAAAAACATTGATCTTATGGAACATATGCCTATAGTTCTTAGCCTTCATGTCAAGGAGCTCTATAGTCCTCTAGTCCTATGCAACCACTCTACAGGCACAAAAGAAATCCCAGATGTGCAATTTGGCTGAACTCAAGTTCAACTAATGCATGCGATTCGACACCGTCGGATCGCCATTTTGGGGAGAGACGAGGCTATATATATGTTGTAGGGCTCTTTCTCCATTATCGGCGTCTTCTCACAGCAGTTTTTTAGTCTCGGTTCGTCTTAGTTTTGTCTTGTCAATTCACTATGTTCATCAACGTTCTTGTCTCTTCTTGGTGCTAGCGGTAGCGCTTATTCTTATCTGGCAGATAAGATTTTGAATTGTTGATCTTTGTTGATCTTTGGCTTTCGGCAACAGTTTTTGAGATCTTCATATTCTTTTTTCTGCAGTGTCAATTACCTTGTACTGGTTTTTCTTTGATTTTGGATTTGTGCACTTTAGTGTCAATTACCTTATACTGGTTTTTCTTTGCTTTTGGATTTGTGCACTTTCGATTTCATGATGGATGTATATCGGCTTTGGCATAGCAAAGCATAGCAAGCATGGATGGCTTCCTCTTCTGATGCATCGATTTTCTTCTGGTATTTTCAGATTATTTCATGTCAATTGAGCCAAGCATCGATTGCTTCTTGATCTGCAACGATTCTTTTTTTGCCTCAGCATAAAACTTTCATATATATTTCCGATAGCATCAATAGGGCTTTTCCAGTATAAAATATGATGGTTTGCTGTGGATTTGCAGCTCCTGTGTTCTTTTATATTACTGTAATCTGATCCCAATCCGTATTTTCCCTATCAGATCGCTTGGTCCAATCATCCCTTCAAATCTCCTTTGTTTCCTATAGCTTTCACATCTCTGTGGGTCTACTTTTCTTCCTGTCACTTGGCCTGATCCGTCTGTTTTTATGGGTTTGCCCTTTGCCTTCTGCCTTCTGGACTGGTGCTTCCTTCTTCCAGCCATATTTGTTCATCTCTAATCCCTCGGCCATCATCAAACGGCATGCCGTTCTGTCTCACGGCATCCTTCCCTTTCTATTTCCGCTTGTGCAGGCGTCCATCCCTTTCTATTTTCGTTTGTGTAGGTTATGCTCTGTAGTTTCTGCATTCTACAACAGTAATATCAAACACTTTATTAATTTCGTAGCAGTTGTTGGCCTATTGGTTGGGATGTGGGGCTTTTAAACTTGTGGTTTAGAGTTCGAATCCCAATCTTGGCATATTTTGTTTATTTACTAACGTATCTTCCTTTCATGGGGTGTGCGGCTTTTACATTATGGTTAGCTTTTCCATTATTTTGTGATCGTATATTGTCCCCTTTTCCCTCTCGTCTTGTCTTTTGTCATAACTTAATATCTTTTATCTTTTGGTTAATATCCGTGATGGCACCCTTAAAATTGTTTTTGCCCTTGTTCCTTACGCCCGTCAATTCCTCTGTCATAACATTTTTATGCCTAATTGTTCTCTAGCTATGGGACTTTCCAAACACATTGTTTTTGTTGAGTGTTGGTGTTATTGTTATGAGTGCATTCAGGATTTGGTCTGTCATTATTTGACTGCTTGTTAAGTTTTTTATTTCCGTTTACCACGTCCAACTTAGTCTTGCTTGCATTTTCTCTATTGTCATACGCCCTCTTTCTTGTGTTTCAATATTTGCTCATGGGCTTCGGAATGGAAGTTCTCTTTTGATCGGCCGGTTTTCCCCCTCCAGACGAGTCTCTCACCAAAATGCATGCGATTCGACACCGTCGGATCGCCATTTTGGGGAGAGACGAGGCTATATATATGTTGTAGGGCTCTTTCTCCATTATCGGCGTCTTCTTCTCACGTTAGTTTTTTTAGTCTCGGTTCCCTCCTCCCCACCCTAAGTTGTTTGCATTCATGTTTTTCCTTTCGATTTGTGATTCCATTTAAGCGTGGGCTCGTGACCGGACCCTCTCTATATTTGAGAAATTTTTAAAATATGATGTTATGTCGCGTGGCTCGCGTGACCAGCCCCTTTGTATTTGAGAGGTTATATTGTTTGAAGATATGCTCCTATGTCGCGTGGCTCGCGTGACCAGCCCCTTCTCTTATTGGAGGATTGTGATTTATCATGGACCAGCCTCCTTTGGAGGCTTCGCCGCGCCGGCGTGATGGCTTCTATTTTTTGAGTTAATTGCTTCTTTTTGTTGTTTTTTCAGGTCATCTCCTCCTATGGCGACTTTGTTGCGTTACTTTTCTAACGTCTAATGCATTCTGTTTGTTTTCTTTTCTCCTAAGTTTTCAGGTGATCATCGCTATTTCTTTCTTTTGTTCGACTCTCTCATGGAGTTTGAGATGCATCATCGAATCTGCGACCTCCATCTTGTGCTTCCTCGACTTTTTCATCAATGATCTTCACTTTGATGGCCCGGGCTTTTTTCTTTGGAGCCGTCGGGCGAAGGTTTATCATTAGGGTTTTCCTCGAAAACCCGAAAGGGCGGGGTTTTTCATCCCGGTGATAAACTTTCGCACGTTGCCTCCTACTTGCCTTTCTTATTTTACGCCATCTTAAACGGGGCCTGGGTTGTTCCTATGGCAGGTCTCCTTTATTATTAGTGGGTAGTCAGACCCAATTGGTGGACTACCCTCCACCTTAGATATTTTTCAAAATGTTGTACACTGCTGTGATGAAAGATATGCCTATCTATCGGCCGGTTTTCCCCCTCCAGACGAGTCTCTCACCAAAATATGAATTTAGCATTGGTATGCAACCAACCTTGTGGAGCTTGCAAAATTTGGAGGTTGAATGTAAATGTAAGGTAGAGGGTAGGCTACATTAGTGATATACTTGACGTAAAAATGCGGTTAAGGGTAGGGTCAATGGGGATTGGACTAGGCGTAAAAGTATGGAATCAGGTATTATTTTTCACCAACACCAGACTATATACATAGGGGTTTCTATGGGGGGCAAGCCGTATACGGAGGGGTTTCTCCCGACCCCTGGAACGCACATGCCATATCCCCTTTACATAGAGGTGAACCCCCCGGGGCAGCTACCCCTTCTTCAAACTTGTGAAAGAGGGTGTCTATTTGCTATATAGAAATCTAACTATTACTCAATTTAGATATAATTCTTTATCCATCGAATGAAGAAGTGCATTCTGTAGAAATAAGTGTGGTCCCTTTAACTGGGGGTTGAGCTACATAAAGAAATGATATTATGGTGGATAGAGCAGATTGCAGCAGGGACAAGAAGGGCCCATTACTTTCCATCACCTTTTGGATGATTGTATAGAGGTATAACATAAAGATGTAGACGTCAAAATAAGCACATGGTAGAAAAAGAGAAAGAGACAGGCCAATAAAGAATGGCAAGCCACAGTGCGAGGTGTGGACAAAGGAGGGCCATATACTAGAGAGACGAGGCAGGTTGAAAACGGCAAAAAGGGAGGCAGATGAAAGGGCATGGCGGATGAGATGAGATCATAAAGACAATCATTTACAACAATAATTTAAAGAGCAATTTCTTGACATCATAAAGACAATCATTTACATCAATAATTTAAAGAGCAATTTCTTCTGATTACATTTCCTATTTCCACTTTCTACAGAGACATAGCATCTTTTTTGAATTCAATAGATTAAGGAAAAAGAGCAAGGCTTTTTCATGTTAAGGGAGCATATAGAAACTAAAATCTTGATACAAGTTTAAGATTATGTATATGAATATATGCCAGCTTCTAAATCTTTACATCTCATCAAATCTTTCTCCAACCTATCTTGGCTTGAATAAAATTACTAAAAATTATGAGGGAAAGATTTTGCATATCAAATGAACAAATAACAACATGCAATTTTATTGTGTATATAGTTACATGCTATATTTAAATTTTTGCAACTAGTGAGTTAATTGAATTGAATGCGACAATGACTTGTTTGGTACACCCACTACTTTAGTGGACTAGCCTATGAAGAATCTCCGTTAAATCAAAAAAGAAAATGAAAATAGGAATGGAACATTTGACAACCCCATAACAAAGATAACTATAACATAAGTTCCATCCTTTTCTTTTTTTCTGAGGGATTAGGTTAATATAATTTAGTAATATAAGGTGGAAAAAATGTATTGAAGTTGTTATTGTTGTGCTAAAACAATTCTAGGTTGGTTCTATACCCCATAAAACACAATCCTAGGATATTTTCATACATCCGAATGACTGGATATTTGGATATTGAACAAAACATAGTCATATTTAGCACAATGGTTTTTATTCTAGTACTTAAGGGATACATTCCATTAATTATTATGAGCAACTACGTGATAAAATAGGATGAGTATAGTATTTAAAAGCATCATACATACGAAGATAGGATGAGTAAAGTACTTTGTAGTACAAATGAGATAAACTTTTTGTTATTTGAGAATGACATTTATTTCCAAAAGAAACCTGATGATTGACCTCAAAGTATATTATATGTCTCAATAATATAAAACATTTTGCACATTTTTCCACGTCCATATAAATATATAACGTTGCTAGATGATTGGGATAGGAAAGTGGGTGATTGTTACCTCAACCACAAAGTGACATGGCCATAGAGGCCGGATTAAGATTCCACTAGACTTTTGAACACCCTTTTGTTGCATTGTGTGGAAAACTAGGCGAGGTGCCTTTTGTGTTTCTTACTAGAAGAAGAAGTTACATGTTGTACAAATAAGTGTGGTCCCGTTAACAAAGAGTGGGCTACATACAAATATGATATTATGGTGGTGCCATTTGTGTTTCTTGCTAGAAGAAGAAGTTGCATGTTGTACAAATAAGCGTGGTCCCGTTAACAAAGAGTGGGCTACATACAAATATGATATTATGGTGTGTAGGGCAGGCTGTGGGAGGGACGAGAATCAGCCTTTACTTTCTGGACGATTGCATGTATTTTAATATACAGATGTAGGCATCAAAGGAAGCACGTGATAGAAAGGGAGAAAAGGACGGGGCAATAAAGAAACGAGGCAGACTGGACGAGCCAGGGTGGAAGGTACGGAGCAAGGATGGCCATACACGTGGAGGGAGCCGTACATGTGGAAAGGAAGATTGAAATAGGCGAAAGAGGCGAGGTAGCAAGGAGGCCACTTGAGGAGCGAGTGGGTATGGCGAAGTATAGGGGGGTGAAGAGGAGGCCATGGGGTAAGTGGGCAGCGGAAATACGCGATACCAGAAGAGGAATCCGCAAGTGGATCGGTACCTTCCCCACTGCTGAAGATGCAGCGCGCGCTTACGACGCTGAAGCTATTCGGATCAAAGGCATCCGAGCCAAGCTCAACTTTCCTGATGATTGCAAATGGCCTGGCGATTTCGGGTCCCTGCCCTCCACCACCATCAAGGGATTCCAGACCCCTGCTATTCCTCCCCCCTCAGAGCCTCGTATCCACATGCCAGATCTATCCTGTATTTCCCTTGAACAGTCCAATGATACCTCTCTCGGCTGGTTGGATGAGCCTCTTGATTGGGAAGATTGCTTGCATATGCTCAACTTGCCATCTCCTTAGGTTGCTTTTCTTCTTTACCATGTATTCCTCTTCGTTTTCTATATTTTTAGTATATCAATTCCAGCTTCTTTTTGGTTGCCTCTTTTCTTTCGGAATAGTGTGCACGCATATCATCTTACATCCATGACATGGCATGAATTTTACGATAAGAGAACTTCAGTACAATCTTGCCAATCTTGGGCATCCCTTGTTTGTGAAAGTATCAAGTTAATGTCTTTCCAACCATGCGCCTCCAAGATAAGTGGCAGTTATTGATGTCTGTCACAAAATCATAAATGAGGGCCATCGAGGTTGCCAGATTATAAAGATTCATATGCCATATCATGCAGTACAAATCCAGAGAGTCTGATTCTTGTAGCTTACTGGAAAAAAAATTGCATAAGAAGACAACTACTATTTAAGGCAGAGATAGCTAATTATGCCCAATAATCAGCCTATTGAGGGGCTTGCTGATTATTAGCCATAGCCGGCTCTAGAGGCAGGTTCTCTCCCTCTTTACATGCTCATTGTGCCATCATTTGTGTTTTAGCACAGCCCATGTAACAAGTCCATCTATGTCCAGATTGTAATTTTATTGTATATAAATAAGATCCTATTATTTTATGATAAGAATGAGCCGCACAAATACCATTGCTACAGAAACCAAAAGAGGCGCACCTTCATGTGCTAATTCTCAATACATTGTATTCTTATCCCATGCTATAGGTTAACGGTTAACCCCTCGTGATGTTTTAAGCCTAGAAACCACTCAACTTGCTACATTGGTGACAATGCTTGTCAAGGATGTTTATCATCCATTACATTCATGACATGCATAAAAGCAACACTAGTTTTGAGGGAAGCCAAGGAAACCACATGGATGCCCTTGAGGTGACAAAGCCATGCCAATAATAACTTGATTGTACCATGATACAAACTTGCATAAACTTGATTCATAATTGGCATGTTGGATGACAATATAAACATAAGGTGTGATGCAGTTGGTTAAAAATATGGCTTCCAATTTGTATTCTGGAATCGTGTGAGTGTGCAAGGTCCTATTTTGAAATAGTATCAGAGTGCAAGAGCTACAATCCTAATTTGGAATAGCTCTAAAGACACTGATTAGGTTCTTTTTTAAACAGATTTGCCATGCTCTGGTGATTTTCTTACCGCAAAACTTTATAATTACATTTTTTTCCACACCTTGCACTTTTTATTTAATCTTCGTAAGTTAATATGTGATCTACTACAATTCTTACCTTTTGTTGTCCTGTGTTCACAATAGCCCAGTGGTAGAATAAAAAAATATAGTTGAAATAGCATATATCAAGTCATACTCACCACGATGTTATGAACTTAACCTAAAAAGATGCCATTTTACGTGGTTGATATGTTGATCCAACTTTTTTTTTCCTCTCCCCTTTTTTTTTTTTTTGGGCGCCCGGGGGCTAAAATAGCATATATGAAATTGTAATCTTCGTAATCCAAATAATTAATTTCCTTTTTAGAAGAGAATCTTCAAACGCGAGTGTTGCAACACTTTCGTTTGGTATGCAACCTTGTTAGTAGTGCAAAAGGTGAAGGTGCTAATGTTGTGGTAACCAATTCTAGGTTGTTTTCATACCAAAGAACACAACCTTAAAATATTTTCATACCTAAAATGACTTGGGTGTTTGGTCTTGTCTTGATATATTTTAGCACAATACTTTCTATGATACATTCCATTAACCTATATGCACAATTGATAAACTATTATGGGATAGGATAGATGAGATATTTTAAAGCGCTTATACATACAATCTGTTTGTAGTACATACAATCTGTTTGTAGTACGCGGGGACAATCTTTTTTATGCAACTTTTACTTCCAACCCACTTGACAACTGACCTTGAAGTACACTTATGAAGATAAATGATGTATGATTTATATATTTGAGATGCACATTTTGCCACGCCGAAATATTTGTCATGATATATGTAAAACACCATAATAACTAGATGACAGATTGAGATTGATTGTTACCTCAAGACAAGGCTCCATAAGTGGCATGGCCATAAAGGCCAAATCAAAGGTCATGAGAGATGTTCTCCTCCATGAATTTGAGTTAGAAGGTCGTTGATGCATACCGTAGGAACTAGGCATGGTCCCTTTTTCTCAATATGAGAAGAAGGAGATGTTGCATTTTGTATAAATAAGTGTGGTCCCTTTAAGGTAGGGTGGGCTACATACATGTACGCTATTATGGTAGATGGACAGGTTTCGACAAGGACATGAAGTTGAACGCACAATATTTTCCACCACATTTTGGGTAATTTCATGTATATGATATAAAGATGTAGATGTCAACAGAGAACATGGTAGATAAAGAGAAAGGGCCGAGGAAATAAAGAAATAAGGTAGAATAGGTGAACCAACATGAAAGGTACAGAGGAAGGAGAGTCATACAAATCTATAAGGTTTGACGTAACAATATTGTGACGTTCCAAGTATTTATACGGTATACGTATAAATATGTTGACACGTCACCCAGTATAGATACGCTACCATGGGCCATGGTAACCTAGGGGGTTGACTTAAAAAGGATTAAATTAGCTATGCTAATTTAATTGTTAAAGATAATAACCTACATTTAAGGGATCATTATTTATAAAGGATAATTAAACTAATTATCCTTTGGGGCCAGCCACACGGCCAAACTGGGTTGGCCAAACATGGTGAATGCTATTTTGGACCCATAAGGTGGATCACCACCCCCCGTATCCACCATAATCGACTGAAATGGCCTACCTTGGAATTGGTGGCGCCACCTTGCCAAGTACTCTGCACTGTGTGATCGAGTCGGTGAGCATCGAAGTTCGAAGGATGGAGGCACCAAGCGATAGCAGGTCGGCGGCAGAGTATGGTGGGTGGCTAGTATAGGTGATATTCTAGGGTAGCGCCCCTTTTGGGCACTTGTGTGTGTTGTCTTGTATGTTTCTCGTGCTTTTATTCGTAGGAACTAACCCTTGGTTGAAAAGGTAAGTTCTCTTTATATTTTGATTCGGGTTTTGCTCTCAAAGGATGAATTGATAGTTCTTTGCTTAGTTAGCACTCGAGAGATGGGGATTACGAGGAGGGTAGAGACCCCCGAGCCCATATATTGTAGTATGCTCCTAGATAAAGCCCCGTATTATCCCAATAATGCGCCATTGCACAAGAGCCCACCGGGTCATAGATGCTATGGTACCGGGCTTAGCACCGCATAAGGAACACAATGGTGAAGTGGAGGTGGGGTCTTGCACTAACATAAAGGCTCCTGGGACCCCTATAGCGAGCTAGGGCGACAGTCGGCCACGAGAGGGCGGGCATGGGTCTGACACTCGGTGGGAAGGTGTGACCCATGGGGCACCTTGCACTTTGAGTAGATTTAGGGTGAGTAAGCGGGTGCACGGATGCGGGGTCGCCGACGGCACGATTCTCTAGCTCGCCCATGGAGCCACTGTGATTCCGAAGGGGACGCCTCGACCGCCCCATCTGACCGGGGCTTCATGAACCCCGGAGTAGGCTCAACAGGTGATGCCTCGAGCTGCGCCTCCTGAAGGCTATAGCGACGCCATAAGCGTGAATTGACCCATCCGCAAAGTGTGCACTGGGAGGGGCGGATGGAGTGGACAACCCTAGCCAATGTTCTATGCCGACCAATGCCATGTCAAGATTTGGCCCCGCTGATCTCTTGAGGCCTAGCCGTCGGTCGATCCTCATTGGAGTCCAGGCAGGGGTAGAACCATGGGTTTGGGGTGTTTTCTTAGGTTTAGATGCATATTCTTTGTCGTTGGTATTTGGATGGATATGCCACCCTTCGTGGTGGTTATTTATATGTGATTTATGCTGTGTGCTAACCCTTGTATTCACGCTTCCGCGACGTAGGAGCCCCATTGAAGGCGTGGGCCGAATGACCCCTTCGTGTCCTTCTTTCGGGCATCATGTTATAGATGGCCCGAAATAGACGGAGGGCCCTGCTCATGGCGAGTTGGTCGCCATGGGAGGGGAAAGTCCCCGTATGTATACGTCCGAGGGTCGTATATGTTCAGGGAGCGTCACAAATATAGTCATCATGATGACAATGTTCAGGGTAAAAAAACATTACCAATCTAACTTGTAGTGCGAAATCAAAACATTTTGGTCGTATATTAGCCCTTGCGAATCCACCTTTTATTTTGTCACAAAAATGAAAAGCCCCAAGAAGAAAGCAAAGTCGAATTTATATTAAACTTCCACCCTATAATTGATGGGGGATTTTTCACCACATAGATGAAAGCACATCCAATGGTTCATATTAGAATCTAAACTAGAAAAAGAAAATGACAACATTTGCCATTTTTTATCAGGATAGATTTCGATACACGTGGCATATACTTTGGATCAAATAAATGGGCGGTGAAATAAATTGAATTGAGTTAAAAAGTTTTGAAATTGTTTTCTTTCTCATAATTATGGCATTACTGCGCCCTTTGCGAGGAGTTGTTACTCCTGCTATCTGCCCATTGCGACATCAATGCCACCCCAATACTCACGCTAGTGCTTCCTCTCCGCCCATTCGGTAGCCCATCCTGCTCTAACACCACCTACTACCCCTTCTTTGCCGCCTCAACTCCATCGCATCTATCAGACAAATGGGAATTGTGCCTCCTTATGGTGATGCAGGCCTTCGGGACTTCCTTTTGGCGGAAATGAGAGTCTCAACTCTATTGCGGCCAGATATGGATCTCATTTTCTTATGGACCGCGTGGAAAGATCACGGGGCACGGTGCGCCCAGACCTTCCGGGATATCTACATTGCTCGGTGTTCAATCATACACGGTGGCGGGGACATGGGGAAGTAAGCCTACTACTATCTCGCTGACAACCTTGGCGCGGTCAATCTCTGCGCACAAGACAGACATGCAGAATCACTACTTGTGGGTGCGCATACAACATTGCAGTGGCAACCCCCTCTTTGTGGAACATGCTCAGACTAAGGAAAAGAAAAGAATAGAATAGATTTTTTAACTATCTATCTATCTATCTATCTATCTATCTATCTATCTATCTATCTATCTATCTATCTATCTATCTATCTATCTATCTATCTATCTATCTATCTATCTATCTATCTATCTATCTATCTATCTATCTATCTATCTATCTTTTATCGTATGTTTCAGCTTCTTTTTTGTTGCCTCTTGGCTTTGAGAATGGTGTATGTGGGGTGAAAGCATGTTAGGGTGTCCCTTAAAAAGTATTATTTAGTGACTAAAAAAGTACCTAAAAAGGTACCGGAATTTGGAGTCTTGGGTACAATGTGTAATATGTCAATAAAAGGTACATTTTAGAACTTTTATATATATTTTGGGCTTAGATAGCATTATATTTATCTTACCTTTAAATATTAACACGTCCTTGACTTTTATTTTGGACTTTTGTACTAGTTTTAATGAAAAGAAAAATGAGAAAGTACCCAGTTCTGAAGTACCTAGTGTATGTACTTTTGCAGGTTCCAAAAGTGGTACACCCTAACATGCTTTTACCCTGTGCATATCACCTCATAGTGATGTGGGCTGTACCGGAGCAATAAACTACATCAACCACACATGTCGCCTCTTCCCCACAGTGTTTCAAAATGCCCCAGAAAGATGGGATGTTTAAATCGTGCTCCATACTGATGTCTGATGGGTTCCCCTAGAAGCCCAAGGGCCAAAATCATAATATTTTTCAATGCTTTGGTCTTTTAGCCTTTGTTCAATGTTCATAACATACCTCCTCCTTCAAATCCTTGATTTCCAAGTGTAGTAGAAAAGTTAATGAGCTAACATGTTTAGGAAACTATGAAGATCTTAGGTAGCTATGAAGACTTTTTTTTTTTTTTTTGAGGAAAAGGAAGGATTATATTACTCATAAATTAAAAACATACAAAATAAGGCTCAGAGCCCATAACAGAAAAAATTAAAACAGTAATATAGTAGCAGTAGATCCAATTAGCCATTTGGCACAAAATGTAGACTGTCTGATCTGATGATCACCTTCAGAGCCATATACCAGAAGAGGGAACAGGATTTTGGGAAATTGGGGTAACAACAGAAGGAATGGGCAAAGGAGATAGATACAGTAATGAATCCGGAATGGCAGGGAGGTCAGGGAAGGAGTGTGTAGCATTAAGGTTCAATGAAAAACAAGGGGGCAAGCCAATTGATCTCAGCCGGGGAGGGGGTCAAAGAAAGCAGTTCATCAATGGGGAACTGAATAATATCCAACAAAACACCGGCCTGCAGACTTCACATCTACCTTTGTGATAATAATACATGGATCTTAAGCATGAAAATTGTCTTTCTCGTGAGAAGGCGATTATGAGCTCAATAAACTTGTGCAAGATATGGCGTTGTAGGCTTCCTTGAGCAGAAATTTTAACAGAAAAGTAGCCCTTACAGACTGCCTGGGAGTCCCCGAATGGTGAGTGGGTACATCGTGGGAGAATTGTCCTCCTAAAAACCCTGGACCACCTTTGTTCAAGAAATTCTGCAATCCACGAATGCATTCAAATCAATGAGAGAATCCAAATGAATAGTAAAAAGTTAGACTTGAAGGATCCCAATTCACCAATCCAAGTCAAACTTTTCTAATTTAAACCTTATGAGCCATGGCACATCGATAAGTTCAAATTGAAAATTAAGCTTCATCGATTAAGGTCATTTTTCTGTTTGCGAGCCACATTATTTCTATGTTTCCAAATTATCCACAAGGCTAATTGTAAAATTGTGCGAGTTGACATTGGAATTGGAGGTTTGGAAGAATTGGGAAATACTAGAAAGCAGAATCAAGGTCGAGGGGATTTTTAAGCAGGGCCGAGTCAACCATCTCCAAAAATCCTGAATCCTTTGGCAAGTGAAAATGTGTAGCACTGACTCATCATGAGTATTACAGAGCTGGCAGGAAGCACTATGAACAGACTTGAACTTTCTCTTGATCATGTTAGTATTGCTCAAAATAGCATTATGGAGAATGAGCCAAGAAAAAACTTTAATCTTGGGGCAGGCATAGGATTTCCAGCTGGATTGAAGAATTTTCTTAAAGTTCTTGGGAGAAAGGCCGTGGAGAGAGGCATGCTTTTTGCTTTTTTGAGGAAGACATGCATGATAAATCTTAGAAACTTTGTAGCTCCTCTTGATTTTGAAGAACCAGTTCAAAGAAGAATGACTTTCCCCTTTACCATCTTTGCCTAAGAAGGGGGAGTAGATCTGGACAACTTTCTTGTAAATAGATCTATGGGTAGCACTCCCTCCCACTTTCTTTTTAATCACTTCCCAAGGAATCCAGTTTTCCTCATCATCAATAAGATCTCTGACATGAAGAATATTAGCAGCATGCCATTTTTTGTAGCAGGTCGGATGGCTTATAGCCATGGCTAGGGAGGAGGAAGGGGCCATCACAGGTGACCAGAAAATGGAAGTATCCCTCACAGAATTTGAGAGTTTGTCATGGGTAAAGATAGCAGCTACCTTTTCCCAGGCTTTAAAGATACTTCTGAGAAGAGGGGAAGTATTGGCTGCACATTGAAAATTATAAAAGGGCACATTGGTAGCTATGAAGACTGAAGGAAGGGCATTGGCACAAAACTTCAAACATGGTCATACTATGGAGCCAAAGAGAGGATCTATCGAAGGTGAAGAAGTGTAGAGGACTCCTAGACAAAGTTTGGAAGACCCTAAGGAATGAGGTATGTTTTGTCATTTATGGTTTGATCATATCTTGGAGCATTATACACCATCTTACCTTCCCACGCTAAAAAATCTATTCTATTCTATTTTTCATTCTCATGCAAGCCATTCTCCATTAGTCTACCCATACACTCTCTCATCATTCCATCTTGACCCTACATCACATTCAGTCATGTTATCATTGTCCATTTTTGTTGCTACCCATATCGCAAGTTCTCTTTTCCTAGCTCAAAAGTTGCAAAAAGACGTGGCAACATCACTTGACATGTCATGGGACTAATATGCCAACAAACTTGACACCTCACATGCCTAGTCAGCATGGGACCTCATTTTTCGAGCAAAGTCAACTTTTCCCTAAATTATGCCCTAAGCAATTTTTTTGTTGTCCTGCCGCGTCTCTCACATATTTTACACCCATAAACATAGGTCATACTATTTAAAGGTGGAAAAATCAAGAAAACTACAACTGCTGCTTTGAAAATTTGAGCTAGACTATCTTATAGTCCAGGAAGAAACATTAGATTTGTCACTTTGAAGAAGTCAATTTGGGCTAGATTTGGCCTACAAATCTTCATTCTTGGAAAATGTGGTATGATATAAAAAAATGGTAAAACTAGCCTATTCTACCCTAGTAACCTTCCTGCCTATCATATCCTGCCACCTGTCATACACATCATCCACCCATCCCCTGCTACATGCCACTCCAGGCATGTGGATCGGCAACGGGCCGGGTCCCATGTGGAGTGCACGCAAACACAAATTAAGTTTTTTCTCTTTGTTTCTACATTTACACCTTGACTACATTTTTTGCTTGACAACTGTGGGATATTCTAGGGAAAGGTCCTTATGCACAAATATTATTGGTATTCTATTGAGCTGAATGAAAAAATGAGTACAATAACCCATAGGGGAACAAACTGATGAACCTCAAAATGAGTGAAGAGGAGAACAAAATGATAAACCCCAAATGAGTGAAATAACAAACACAACCCCGGGTTAGACCACCTGATATATAAGATAATTGTGTACAATGAATTCAGGCCCCCACATAGAACATTCAGAAAGTTGCTATACTATAATGCTCCCGAACTGCAACAACTGCAATAGTCAGGTCACGCCACCCATCCAAGTAGTGACTCAAATCCATCCCGCTAAGATACTGCTCCATGTGTCCCTCTTGGCTGCTCGTATAAAAAGCAACCTTATGCACATCAGAGAGCTCCAAACTGCAAGACCAAAGGGTCAAAGCATGGAGGTGGGAGACACTTTTTGTGTCAGCGACACATGGTGCTTAGGGGGTGCTTTCCGGAGCTATTTTCTTTGTATTTTTAAAAAATATTTTTCTTTTATTTTTTTGATATTTTTCCCTGAAACGCATTCACTTTACGCCTTGGAATACAAAATTTCAGCTTCATTGGAGTTATAGAAAAAAAGATAAAAATAAGTAAAATTTCCCGCATTATGTGCTTAGGGGTGCTTAGGCAAAAAGCCCACTCCATGCTTTGACCCCAAACAACATGTGATTGTGAATTGTGTTAGGAGCCGTTTACGGGCCAAGAGTTAGCAAGCTACAAAGTTGGATTAGAAATATAAGAGCACAATATCAAAATGGAAAAGACAATCCATGAGGATCCTTGGAAACCACATGGCTACACTGAGATACAAAAATATAGGCGCGACAAGCTATCTCTATTGTAGCTAGGGAGTCAAAGAAAATATTTTGTGATAAGTTTTTATATGATGTTGTAAATTTTATGAAGAATGAGAGCCCAAGATGAAGATCCTCTAAACAATAACAAAAATATTATGGAAAAGCAAGCCATTGATGCCATCCAATTTGGTGATTGGCATTTTACCAAAGCCACTTAATAGCAATGCAATCTTACTTGCTAGGCAACAAATACTGTGAGGATAACTTCTCGCCTTTTTCATGTTCTCTCTTTTCATCTATCTTTACTCGTTTCATGTCCTTAAAACGTAGTGATGGGATCCTCTATCTTAATTTTTTTTTCCGATGTTGTTCTTAAAAGTGGTGGTTGGACAATATCAAAATGGAAAAGACAATCCATGAGGATCCTCGGAAACCACATGGCTACAGTGAGATACAAAAATATAGGCGCGACAAGCTATCTCTATTGTAGCTGGGGAGTCAAAGAAAATATTTTGTGATAAGTTTTCATATGATGTTGTAAATTTTATGAAGAATGGGAGCCCAAGATGAAGATCCTCTAAACAATAACAAAAATATTATGGAAAAGCAAGCCATTGAAGATGCCATCCAATTTGGTGATTATACTAATCATGTTGGCATTTTACCAAAGCCACTTAATAGCAATGCAAAAGCAGCAACAATCTTACTTGCTAGGCAACAAATACTGTGAGGATAACTTCTCGCCTTTTTCATGTTCTCTCTTTTCATCTATCTTTACTCGTTTCATGTCCTTAAAACGTAGTGATGGGATCCTCTATCTTAATTTTTTTTTTTCCGATGTTGTTCTTAATAGTGGTGGTTGGGTCGGACTCAATCTGTAAATTTCAACTTTTAATAATGAATTGTTTAGGAAGTTGTTGGGTTGGACTCAGTGAATTTGAACTTTTAATAATGAATTATTTGGGAAGTTGATGGAAACTCAAGTCTGTGAATTTTTAATAATGAATTATTTGGGAAGTTGATGGGAACTCAAGTTCGTAAACTTTTACTAATGAATTGTTGATGGGTCAGGCTCAAGTAAACCTTTAATAATGAATTTTTTGGTAAGTTGATGGTTCGGACCCAAGTCCGTGAACTTTTACTAATGAATTATTTTTTTACATTTAGGTTTGAGTCAGAAACCGAAGGGGATGGACTTCATGAACCTAGAGTTTTAGAAGATACTCCTCTTGAGGAGTTGAACAATCAGGGTGGCCTACAAGAACCTAGACCATTAGATTTGCATCAGGTTGAGTTAGATCATGGTAATGGAGATCATGGTGATAGGGACGGGAATGACATAGAGAAGGTTGGAAATGATGCAAATAAATTAGACGAACACCAACATGATAGTCCAGATGGAATCAACTCAGAACACAAGAAGAATGTATTATTACTAACCCATGTGTTCATAGAAAGCTATTGATATTTTCTCTATTCATGCCAGAAAGGACGTGTGTCTATCAACTCTGTGACTGTGACATCTATCGAGACGAAAACAAGGCATATATTTGTTCGTCCTCGAGTTCTTGACGACATTCAGACATGTTTTAAGTTTTTGGTGTGGCTATTTGGTCAGATCGGGATTTGGAAAGTATCAGATCAACTCTAACTATATTTCTTCCAGATTCAGTCATGAAATCCTTTGCTATTCTATTCTATTCTATTCTATTCTATTCTATTCTATTCTATTCTTTTATTTGGTCTTTTATTTGGTCATTGTGTTTTGAATCCTCTATTACCCTTCGTAAGTATGGAAAGACATCTTTATTTATTAAGACCTTGGAAAAGGTTTACAATAAGTTTTTCGGCAAATATAACTCAGAAAATACATTTATAGTTGATAACTATGGCTATAAGTGGTACTACAACCCCGGGGGGTGCACTTATTGTATAGGGGGTATGCCACCTGCGTGCAAGGGGTCGGCAAAAACCCCCATGTATATGTGTTTGAATTTTTACAGAAACCCCCTTTCCAGCCACATACAGTGCCAAATATCGCCCTAAAAACCCCAAAAAGCTACCTCTAGGTACAAGTATATGTACGGTTTAAGGGTAAAACAAACCCTTTCGGATCACTCACATGGTTTGTACGGCCAAAACTATGTGAATCCCCCTTGACTACAACTTGAATAATGCTTGGTTTGTAGAACCATATTTGGTATCCAATTAGATTATCTGATGGGCGAGCTGTTGCCAAAGTTACAGATTGTAAGTGCATCAGAAAATCTTTTAGATGCTTTGGCATCTTTCCCAGAATTGAAGCAGATAACTCCCGACGATGCTGATGTGATAGAGATTCTAGATAGAAGGTCATTCAATATACATGAACATAAGATTGTCATAACGTAATGTATAATGGACATGGATTTATGTTGTAATAACCGTGCTATAATATCATGTCGTGTCTATGATGTATGATGGATATGGATTTATGTCGTAATAACTGTGCTATAATATCATGTCTTTTTATGTTTACTTCTATAGATAGAAGTAAAAGTCTATTTTCTTCTCAATTTTTGCAATACCCTTTCTCCAATGGAACACAAATTATAACAAGGTTAGTCTGCTAAATTGACTATTAAACAGAGGCCAAGCTTAGTTCGCTAAGTTGTATAACACTAATAATACCAACTTCAAATGGTGCAGAAATTATATAACAAATAATGCCAAACTTAGTACACTAAACTCTAATGGTACACAAATTATAAAACAAAAATGCTAAACTTAGTCCGCTAAAATAAAAAGTAGAAATTGGATTTTTTTCAATTCAATTGCATAGGTCTTTGATACTTTCTCATCCAATCCTTAACTATATAAAACCCACACCAGTTTTTATTATTAAACACTCTTAATATTTACAAGCCACATCCATGATCAATCGGATTTGGCCTCGCCCGAGGTCATGGAGGAGAAGTCAGATGAGTTCTCCTTTGTGAAATACTCATCCCCAGATTCTTCGTCTGAAGCCTGGATTCAGGGAACCCGCTATTAGTAGTAGAGTTGCCGATATACCCTTGTCTTTGAGATCATCTCCGGCTCATCATTTGTCTCCCGGAACCACCACATCACGAAGGAGTCGAGATGCAGGATTATGGTAGTTTCAAGACGTGCACGTGCCCACTTGAATAACAAATACATGCTAGGGGTTAGTCCACAAGGACTAAATGGGGAGGAAGCTTTATGGGAGCATTCAAAACATCAATATCACAATGCATCAATAATAAGAACAATGTTTTACCTGCTCCTGCGCGGTCCCTGCATGGGTTCGAACTAAACTTTGAACATGCTAATACATTTCTATATGCCTTTTTGCATGCATACATGCCAAGCGTACTCCTTGAGTTGCAACCCCCAAGAGTTAGCTTTTCTTTCTCTGTACATAGATTTTTTTCACAAGCTGGCTCTCCCCTTGCTTCATCCGTCTAGCCATCCGACTACAGATGCCAAGTTACACGGCCACCCCACCCCTCTGAAGATAGGCCACTCAATCATGGTGCAAAAATTCCATGTAATACTTATTACAAACCTTTATCAAAGCATATGTAATGATACATCCAATTTCGATTTTTTATTTTTTTTCGATAGCTAATATTTCTGGGTTCTGCCCCCAGGCGAGGCCGACACGTGTGCTTCATTTATTCTTTTTCTTTTCGTGGTTCTCCACAATAATCCAGGTGCAGCAATCTCTGCACACGACAAGAAGCCCACAGTTTTTGGGCTTAAATCCGGCCAAGGGATATGGCTGGAGTCGAAATATGGCAGCCACAGCATAATTGGAGTGATAGACACAGGGATATGGCGGAGAGCCAGCTTCAGGACGACGGGGATTCGCAGAGCCATGGAACGCGCATTGCTTCGATCGCTACTGGTAGATTTGAATGCAAGTTTTTTTGGATTGGCCGCCGGAGTAGCGCAGGGTATGGTCCCTTTGGCCCGAATCGCTGTGTACAAAGTTTGCTGGGCTTGCAGTGGTGGATCAAGCTCTTGGCGATGTCGTAGATGCGATTTCTCTGTCCCTTGGGGGCTCTGTTTCGTTGTATTACAGCGACCTTATCGCCATTGTTGCATGGTATGAGGTGTTTTTTTTCTGCCTCTGTCGGAAATGATGGCCCCTCCCTTCTCAACGTCAGAAATGATGCTCCATGGATTGCTACTGTCGGAGCTAGCACCATGGATCGATCCGTCCCTGCCGTAGTTGCTCTGGGTTCCGGCCAAAAATTCCCCCTTCTCAATCCATCTTCTTCGCCCATTCCTGATAAATCATCCCGCTGCTTGCCCGGATTTTGAAATCCTGATATAGTGCGGGGGAATGTTGTACTCTGTCAAATGGGTCGCATCTCCGATGCAAAGAAAAGCATGGCGCATGATGCAGGCGGATTGGGCATGATTCTGATTATGCCTGCGTATCTAGGAGATGGGATTCTTCTGCAAATTCATATTTAATACCTGCGGCGAAACAAATTTGGCTCTATTTTTGCCATCTATTTGTCTAATTTGAATGGCCAGGATGATAAAAATGATGAGTGCAGGTATCCCCAAATCTGTAAAGCATGCCTAAGTTTGCCCTGATGCTTCTTGCAATCCAAAGAAAAGACAACGCCCTTAAATTCTTCATTCCGCCAAGAATTGGAGAGGTTTTCCTTTTGCAATAAGTTACACAACAAGAATTGTGCAAAAACATGGCTTTACTGAGCTGAGAGAGAACGCTGGCATCGTGAGAGAAACTGAGCCAACGTTTTCCAGAAAATAAAACGGCCTCTATGATTTCTAATGAATAAAGTGTGCAATGACACAACAGTAGTTTAATGTCTAAGATGTTCTTACAACTAAATTATGTGGGTGTAATAATGGTATAAAATATTCTACATCATCCAAAATCTAGGACATGTATACCTTTGTCTACCTAACTGCTAATGGAGGCCATGCACATTTTGACAAGGACGTCACTTATTCCATCCTAATTCCTAAACAAGTTGACAAAATGAATTGTGACAGATAGACCAACAATATTAGAAGGTATATCTATGTAAAAAAGATTAGATACCATCACAATTGTTTTACCCAATCATCAAATTTGCTATCCAATAAATTATCGATTACCATAAACAGAAGCATTCGTCACATGGCCCAGAAGAAAAGGAGGAAAATTCACAACTACAATTTCCTACTATATTGATGCATATAATTAAATCCAATATGACTTGAGTTGTGACGAACACAATAGAAATTAAATCCAACTTGGCTTGAGCTGTTAGGAACACAATAGGCGATATCAACTCCCTAGCAAAGTGTTTGAATATGCACTTCCCACAAATGTAGAAAGAGTCTCCAACCATGAAAAAAGGTGCATATTCTCCTCCAAGGGTGCGAAACTTTTGCATCGAATATCTTATATACAACACAAGGTGGCCTTTGCACTGGACTGGACAAAAGAAATGTTCGCGGCAGCCTACAACACAAGGTGGCCTTTGCACTTGACTGGACAAAAGAAATGTTCGAGGCGACGGCCTTGGCTGCCGCGATAAATTTCTTGTATGGTATAATCTTACAAGATGGTCCAAGCCCCATTTACACATTCCATACAATATACGGAATACACATATAACCCCTCAATTCCTAGTAATATCATTCTACTTCCTAGGCTTTTGTATCATCATGCCCCTTGGCTCCATACCCTAACCTGATCTAGAAGAGATTTATGTAATATGGACTAGTCATGTCTCACTCTTGGATGACATTCCCTATGCATGGTCTTATAACTTAATATACTAACAAGTATGGAACTTAATATCCTTCCTATAGTAAAGCAGTTTCAATTTCTGTTTGCACTTAATTTCTTCCTTAAAAATTACAATGGCATGACACGTTGCATCCATCGCATTTATGGCACACATGCATTTATGGCGGCCATTAATACACTGCAATAATACACGCATTGAAGCAGAAGAAGATGTGGGCACAGCAGCCGGCACCGGATTTGAAGAAGCTGGAGCTCGAGAATGGCGAGGAGAAGAACTCACACTATGGGTCTCTTTGGGGCCGCTTCTAAAACGCCGCGTAATCAACAAAACTATGAGGAAAAGCTTCCCGCACGCTGATTTTGAACTAATAGAGATTTTATTATCGGACAAGGTTTTTTTGGCACAATGTGCAAAAAAATAGGGTGCTGGATTGAAAAAAAAAAGAAAAATAGGAGCCGTATGAAGCTAGATAACTGTCGATCGAAGATATTTCTTGTGTGTGACAAACGGCAGTCGCGAATTTGTTTGGGCATGGTAGGAACCTGTTCTTGAAAGGATTGAAAAGAGAACACATTGATCTTCTCCTCTGTTTCACCCATTTCAAACCATGGCTCTGAATTTTGCTTTTCAAGCAAAAATTACAGGAATTTTATGCCAATGCTTAGATCTCAGAGATAAGCTTTTAACCGATTTCAGCAGGAAAGGGAAGAAAAGCTTACCTTCTGGTCCCTAAAACTCGTAGGCGCCGCAAAGCTCAAGTTTCTGGCGGATATAGTGCCGGGCAAACTGTGCTTGCTTTTCTCTAGCACCTCCGGAATAGGCCCACATGCCCATCAACATCTTACAACAAGCATTTAAAATCAATCAAGAAATCAAAGGTCCGTAATATAATAGAAACATGCTATGCCGGAATTTCGGCCTGTTTTCGCCACTTCGGCCCTCGCGCCAAGACCGTGAATCCAAAAACGGACGACCCAAAAACCGAAAAGCCCAACTTATGTAGGACCCAAGAATCAAAAGACTGTGCTCAAGCCGAGGACATGGGCAAATGAAAAATGGATCCGTTTTTAACGAAAAGGCATGCCCGGGCGTGAAAAATATATCGAGATTAGCAAGCATTTGGGTACAATGGATGCATCCAGAATCTACCGACCGACCGCCGACACCGGATTATCGAGAGATAAGGGTTAGGCTTGGGCTACGTGGTCTTTGGGCCTTGCCTTCATTTATAAATGTAGTCATGGTGATGTCAACAAAGGAATTTTGCCACTTTGTTTTCAAACATTGAGTATACAATCAAGCACTTTATATTTGGTGCTAAAATGACATATAAGGACTTTTTCAACCATTTCTCGCTCCCAACTCAACAATTGGCGGTTTAACTACTACAAGTCTTCAATATTGTGCCCATATATTAGAACACCGTGGAGAACACTCATTCTGGTTGCAACCTTGGACCTTGAGTCTACTAAAAGTACATAATTTGTAATTTTAATGTCCCGCAAATGTGCTCGCGATGTCGCCATTAACAAAGACTGTTTCAAAATCATTTCGCTTGCAACCTTGGCTTGCCTACCAAGATTATTCCACATTCGCATCATAGGCCTTATCAACATACTAAATTCAGTGTGTATTTGGAAGGCTTAAACTATTGAGCGCACTTCTAATGAGCTTATTGTATGCTCACATCAAAAAATAATACTCGGCTAATTCATTACCTAATTCTTGTTACTTCTCACCGCTTGTTCGGACGCTTTGAATTTGATGAAAGGCTTGATTGAAAGGACGAATATTACATCATAGAAAATATGCACCTAATAGTAATTTAAGGAAAAGTCTCCTCTTGACATGTGTGATCTTTTGTAACAAGATTGTGATAAGTATCATGATCAACTATGTCCCAATGCGCACTATAATAAATCCAATGCTATATAAAACTAGAACATAGACTCGAGCCAACTTTATTGTGGTTAGGACTAAAGAAATGTTCGAATAAGGCCTTCATCAAGATAAATTTCTTTGTCCTTCCTATTAAAGGCGATACATTTTTCTCGCCCGCCTAATTTCTTCCTTACAAATTCTATTTGCATGACGCTGTGGTTTGTGCATTTATTGCAGATTCGACATTTAACAAGCATTTATGGCAGACACGATTTATGGCGAAAGCAAATATGGCTCTGAGGTTGACCCGCTGATGTCGGCGGTTATGGAAGCAAAGAAGGCCAAAAGCCCTCAAATATCCATTGCAGATCTTCCACTCCTACACAGAGCTCGGGCCGGCTATGGCGACAACGCCTCTCCACACATCCTTCATTTACGGATCTTGGCCCCTTTCGCCGGCCTCTTCAATCAAAATTTTGTCCCAAATCTTCCTCGCCCACAAACACGGGTTTCAAGAGCATGCGGGGGTGGCCAATCCACTACGGTGGTAGCAATCAGACTGTGGACATTGACAAATTGATCAAGAAATCAAATGCCTTACCTTGGCTCAAGCTAGAACGCCACGATAGGTTGCAAGATGAATTGGGAGTAATCGCTACTTTTCGCCCCGGTCCACAAAGCCCATCGGTGGCGGGAGTCGCTGTTTCCCCCGTTGTTGAAGAAAAACAGAGTTTGATGTGGTCTTGGATGAGGTACCTACTGCTTAGAATTTCGTTATTAAGGCCATTAGGGCTTTGACAGATTAGGGCTAAAAGAGGCCAAAGATGCAATTGAAACTACTCCTAAAGTTGTAAAAAGAAGGGATCTCTAAAGATGAGGCTGAAGAGGCAAAGAAGCAATTGAGGTCACGGGTGCCAAGTGTAGCATTAAATGAGACATAGTAGTTCTAAGAAAGGATGCAAGTTTAGAGGAAGACTTTGTAGAGCTTTTGGAATTCTGATTTATGTGGGTTGATGCCTTCTTTACAATGGTGAGTTGTAGTTGCCAATTGGGCACATTTATGCCTCCGCCATAATCAATGTCTTATCCATTTCGTGGTGTTTCAATGTGATAAATTGCACATGTTTTTGGAGGTTCAACTGGTTTTGATATTTTTGTGCAAGAGATAGTGTGCATTCTTTTCGAAAGTGCTTCCAATTTATGCAAAATAAATAAGTGAAGATGCAGATCCTATTGCTAGTTTATGCGCATTTCTCGCCTCCAAAACAAAGGAAGTGGCATCTTGAATTCTCTTCTTTTTGGTTTCTTTTAGTTCCTTTCTACATAATTAGGCCCTAATGTGTTTAATGTCCAAATTGGAAAGGAAATAATTTAACCAAGCAACTATTCATCATTCATATTCCCTTACTAATACAAGAAATTTATCAACTGGCCATTTTCTTTTTCCACACCATGTATCTAGAGAAGCAAATCACTAGAAAAGCAAATCAAGAGGTGAAACGAAGATGAAAAACAAAATGGACTATCTTTTACAAAGTGAACTTATGTAGAAGGTGAAGTTCATGATTACATCTCTTGGGCTTCGCTCCACGCTCACCACCAATACCACATTCATATGTAGTATAGCGGCAACATGCCAAATTTTTAACATTTTTGCACGATCAAATTCCCTTTGGTAAAACATATTTCAACCAAAATCCAAGCAATGCATCTTGGCACTTAGTCGAAAAAAACTATTAGCTTCCCAAGCAAACCATCAGATTCAAAGATGTGTGCAACCTCATGGAAAAATGACAATTAATATATAACAAACATCTTCAACCCATATGTGTTATGTTGTCTATTTCAAGCTCTAGAATTATAGCAGCTCAAAAGGTACATCAAACAATAAATGGCATACTAATAGTACCATAGTTGTGCAATATCCGACATCCGCCTCTCCTCAATCATGCATTCTACAAAGATTATTAAATAAGATTATATATTCTTATCATGCCTTCGTTATAACAAAGGCCTTAATTAAGGAAATAATCTTAAACTGGTTGATCACAGGTTGCTTAATCAACCACGAAGGTTCAAATCCTGCATGTTCAACCACGTATAGATGAGTTGGGGAAGAGAAACGTTCGCGGCGGCCTTGGCTGCCGCGATAAGTTTCTTGTACTAATAAGTATGACTCAATAACTTAGAACCTACATATATATTTTAGTATGGCCGAAACCTTAGAATTCTAATGTTTATTATATTAAAGTAATGGGAATACCCGACCCTGGTATCCCCTTAAATATTAAAAGCAAAAAGCCACGACAGAACAATCGCGGCCAAGCTACAGATCCAGCTGGGCCCAAGCATGATTCTGTTATTCGTCAATAAGGCTAAGTTCTCCACAAAGAATCGGATTCACAGAAACACAAGCAAGAATCTGATTGATAAAGCGAGGCCAGGGATGATCATACAACAGAAATCGATATGGCAGCACAGGAACAGATTTTGCATGGAAGACTAAGAACCTGGTCGGATTTACAGCTGAGTTCCAAAACTTATTTTTCAATTAATGTTTTTCCCAAAAAAAAACTTCAAAAAACCATTTGCCAACATAATGGAAGATGTTTTTTTGGTGTGAAAAAAAAAATTAAGATTCAAAAATCATGGGCAAGTTCATGAATAATAATATAAACTATTGATCATAATACAAATCTCATAACACACCAAAACAAAAATTTCAACCTTTTTTTATACAAAGCGCGGCTGCATTTTTGCTTTTTTATTTTTTTTTTCAAACCCAAAAATACGACGCCTCTATTATTCTTCCAAAACAAAACTATAACTACCAGCCCTGAAAACAAAGTGCCTAGGCTCCTCCAGAATGCAAATCATTGCCATAGCCAGGAGCTCCATCGACCGCCCTGTTTGTGAGACTGCTACAAACAACCACCCCAAATGCATGAAGGGATGGACTATTAAGTGTAGCATGTAGCAAAAAAGTTGTGGATATAAAAGCTTTCCTTTTATTAGCTTCAACATCCATCTTTATATACATTCTATTCAAGGTTCCTCCTTGATATTTAAACGGTCCACCTTTTTTTATTGTAAGCTTGATGCCACAATAATATCTTCTCAATCCTTAGATATTCCAGTGGCCCGTAGATAAGGTTCTTAAAACCAACGGTCCATAAAAAAATAACCTTTTGATTAAAAACTTTTTCCTTCAACCAAAATTTTGAAAAAAGCATTTTCCAACATAATGATAGATAGATAGATAGATAGATAGATAGATAGTATTTTAACGTCATACCACTAGGAACTAAGTAGATGTTTGTAGCCGAATGCACAAATTCATAATATTTATACTATGATCTAAAGAATGGAAGCAATATCAGAACAAAAATCTCATTCAAATGGATGACATGGATTGCATTACCAGCTGGATTGATGCCTTGGCTCAACCTGAACCATTGATGAGGAGGATCATCCAAATGTACATGGTTGTGTTAAAAGTTAAATGGGAGGGAAATTGAGCTCCAAGACTTGAAAAAACGTATACCTTCTTAATCTACTAAACAAATCATCTAATTGCATGATTAGAGGCATACCATGGAAATATTTGAGGGAATAAATATTGAATGACTAGATTCTTCTTTCACTCATGCAAAAGTTGGCAAAACTTGTGCCATTTTAGGGCGACTAATGGGAAAAACAGGCACTTTCCTCTCCACTACAGGGTTTAGACATGCACCAAATGTGACATAGATACGTTGCAAGTAAGGTCCCAAGAATAGCCATACATGGACATGAAATGGACATATGAAGGATCGGTTATGGACCAAATGGGGCACACCCTGCACCATGAAGAGCAGAGTTTTTTGAAGGCGCACCAATTTTGGCATTGTTCTACTCTACATTTGGGTATCTTGAGGCCTTGTTGGCGGCCAACGTGGCACCATTCGCTTTAATTGTAGCCATCCCACTCTAAAAACTTCAAGATAAGCTGGTTCCCAGATTCCTCGCCCATTCTTGGATCATTCTTCTCAAGAATGAAAAGTTGTTGCAGAAAAACAAATAGAATTCAGTCAGGCTTACATCGACATAGTGAAAACAGAAAGGGGTTAGGCATTCTTGCCAGCTTCCGACTTGTGGAAAATCTGCCGCTACCAACGACGCTTCAAGATCCCGAGAGGCCTGTTGGCAGCCAACGTGGCACCATTCAGTATTACATACGGGGACCAATTTTTTGGCCATCGTTTAGTTGTGGGCATCCTACTCTAAGAACATCAAGGTAAGTCGGTGTGTATTCCGACAGTTCTTCATCCACCGTAATAGCAACCCAAAAAAAAAAAAAAAAAAACCCCCCGAACATATTTGGAATTTTCATGTATTTTTTCACCGTAGATGAAATCAAACGGTTGAAATAGCTTCCACTTGCACAAAAATCCCACTTGGCGGCAACGTGGACACTCTAAAATTGCTTCAAAGTGTCAACTTGTGTTTGTGCAAACGTGCGGGAAAAAAAAAAAAAAAAAAAAAAAAAACCCTGCAGAATTTGATCCCGCCGGCGCTCCCGGATTTCTTCAGGTCAGGGGGCTAGCAAGAATGCCCTCCCCTTCCCGTTCCACATCACTTCTCAATTGTTGAGAAGAATTTGGGACACGTGGCAGGCTTAATTCACTGATAAACTTTGAGTCATCCAGGAGCATCTACGCGAATTTATCAATTGATGCTTGAAAGTTTATACTCATACTGGGGTTTTCAGAGGAGAAGAAGATTATGGCTTTAGTGTCTGCTACCACCGTTAATGGACGTCCTCTGTGCACGACTCGGATGGAATTAAGAGACCCTAGGTATATCGTGTAGAATTTTCATGTTGCTGGCTATTCTGCTTATGCCGCTTTAGATTGCAGGATATGCAACCTGGTCTTTCTTATAAGCCTGGGCTTCTAGACAACATTTTCTTGACTGCTTTTCGGCGCAAGATGGTCCAGGTAACCATTTCTAAATGGCCTGTTAGGTGCTTAATTTAATTGGTTATGCCTCTTGATAAGACTAGGATGGTTTCCTCTTCTATATTACCAAACCTATTCTTAGTTTTTGTTTGGATTATATGGTCTTAGATGGCAACATGGGATTCTGAGATGCCTGGTTATGATGGCTTGATTGATATATCTAGACACTTGATGTCAAAATACAAAAACAAGTTGGAGACTGAACAAGTCATGTATAATTACACCAAATATGCAAACTTATATATAATACACCTTTACTTAATTGCATTATTCTTATAATGCAGGTAGAGATAATTAGGTCTTTGTTTCCCCCATTTTTGTTGCCTCTATTTCGCCTCCTTATAGCACCTTTACTTCATGGTAAACTTGCTGCTATTATGACAGGTAAGACTGTTCTTCCACGTTCAGCATTTCATTTAATTTTTTTTCTTTTTCTTCTTATCTTATTTCTTTTGTTATTCTTGATTAAAAACCAGCAAAAATTACTCAAGCTACCTGTCAATGGCTTCTTGGACCTTGTACGGTGAATACAGTCCAGCTAGCTAATGGAGATTCCATTCCAGGCGGGGTCAATTTCTGAATTTTCTTCTAGAATTGTTATTGCTTTACCATGGCTGTGCAGTTTCTGAATACTGCCTATGTTTAAGATCGTTACAACTCTAGAAAGTGAACACGGTGTTCATGTAAAGGGAGTACCAAGTAGTCTTTATACGGATTTGTTCTTCATGTAGAAGGTATAAAAGTGAGATACAAAAATCAGTAATTCTTTGCAGGTCTTCGTTGAACGATGCAAATATCTAGAAGAAAGCAAGTGTGTTGGAATTTGCACGCATATATGCAAGTTTCCAACTCAGGTTTGTGTGCATCTTATGTGACTTCTATGCATCATATATACAAGAGTTTGAAAGCTTTACCTATAGACTGCATTGAACTGGCATAAGTGTTGTCTCATACCATTTCTTGAGAGAAGTAAATTTGAAGATGGAGCTGTATTTCCCCTTTTTAATGTAAGTATAGTTGCAGAGCTTTATGAAGCAGCACATGGGAATACCACTACACATGGAACCAAACTTTGAGGACTTTAGTTGTCAGGTAGCTCTTTAATTTCTTTGCCTGGCTAAGAGTCTTGGTTGAATGAGAAACTATTTAAATAAGAAGAGTGGTTGTGCTTTTCCTGGTCATGAAACTGTTGTAATGTGCCACCACTCATCCTGACCGCGTAGCCAAAAGATTAGCTATCAAGTTCAACTCTCCTGTTGTAATGTGCCACCACCCATCCTGACCACATAGCCAAAAGATTAGCTATCAATTTCAACTCTCCAGCCCTGTTGCTTGTGATGGGGTATTATTGTGTGGCCATTTGTAGTTCCTATTGAAGTAACATGGATGTCTCGCATTGGTGTCTACACCCTTTCTATGATAATTTAACTGACATGGTACTCGTTTATCACTTTGACCTATGTACTTTTAGTTAGCTATTTTACCATTTCAAATACTGTCTCATGAAGCTTGATGTTTTCATGCAGTTCAAGTTTGGCGTAGATCCTCCTTTGGCTCCATTGGATGAAGTTTTTAACAGCCCTTGTTTAAAACTGTGTCCCAATCAAAATAAGACGTCAATGAAATGCCACCAAATTGGCTCACCCCTGATCAAAAGCCCCTTATAAAAAGAAATTTGATTCCAAAAGGTTGAAAAAGAAACAGGAAGAGAAGATCGTGTCTCCTTGAAAAGAGAACATTAATGTATGTAAATACATAAGATAAAATTAGCCCAAAGCATGTTTGATTACTTTGTATTAGGGATGACAAGCACATCAAGCTTTGAAGATAGTGTGAATAAGACTCCATAGCCACTGTAAGGTTGATTGGTATGTTGAGCATCAGCCTGGCAATGGCCGACGCAATGTGAGCCAAACATGGCACTTCAAAAGTACACTTTTTGACACATTTTTATCTGCTCATCCGACTAACATTGACATTGACAGAGTCACAGCTGATAATGCAAAGTTAAAAGAGTGTGGTGGTACAAAATCCTAAACTAAAAGCGTGACAAATTGGTATTAATCTTCGTTGGCTAATCATTTTTTGTGGGCTTCAACTACAACATAGATCGACACCTTAATATTTCTTATGTGCGGGCCCTTAAAATACAAAGGTGTCCAATCAGAGCCATAGATATTAACGAAGATTACATTAACAAAGCTTACACAAAAGTCAAACCCACTTCTCAACGGATACAAAATATAAAACAAATGGTACACTAAATATGAACATAATACAAACAGTACACTTAAATATAAAACAAATGGTAACACTAAATATGAACATAATACAAACAGTACACGGTTACTATGGAATAATAACAAACCAAAACAAATATGACAATGTGAGACTCCCTAGAGGTTGAGATATGATATAACATAAGAGGCTTCAATAACTTTACAATGGAATGCTTACAACAAGTTGTTTCTTCTATGGTTCATGGTGATTACCAAATTTTCTTTGTGATCTACATCCTCGATTTTTGTTGCTGTCTGCATGGTCTAGATTCTATGCAACAAGATATTCCTGTGATGGTATTCCTAGGAGGCATGGGAGATGCCGTTTATTCTTAGGTAGTTTCAACTGTTTGATTAGCTTGTAAATGATAAATGTACAAGTTGGATGCAATCACCAACTATTTTGTTTTCAAAGACACAAGCAATATGGCATGCATTCAGTGTTCATTCAGACCATACATATTCGTTCGAAACTAGATGATTGGACTAACACTAAATGTGGGAGGGTTCTGAAACTGGTATTTTTAGCTAACATGTGAGATCAAAGCCATTTGCACCCATGTTCTTTGCCTTGTCCAACTTGCTCAGGCACGTTTGGATGGAAACAAACTATGCCGATATGTGGCAAAGACTCTCTAAGCAATTTACAAAAAATCCTACTCAAATATGTTTCTAAGCCGGGCCATTTAATCTGTTAGCAAAGGTTTCTACTTTGACGGGGCTTATTTTGCTCGAGAAAATTCCTTTTAGATATAAGTTTACTCATTCTATGCCTCTTTCCTTTTGAAGCTTTTGGACAAATTTGATTGCAGAGTGTTTGTCGGCCCGCGACAGTGTTTGATCTCTCATCCAGCATTATATTTTGTGCATCTTTACTGGTAAATGCACTACAAGAAATAGCATGCTATAGGATAACCATTTAGAAAAGAACTTTTCAGATTAATTCATCAAATTCAGCCAATAGCAAGCTCCTGCATCCTGCTAGTTGATAGCCATTTTATACATATGCCATGCAATCTCAATTTAACAGCCCCACAAAACTCTGCAACTACTCATTGGGTTGTGGTGTATCCCACACTATAAGCATCTGCAATGTCTCTGATTATGTTCCCTGTAGCTAGTCTGCACAATGCAATGCATACTCTCTTCTCTACTAGAATTGCTGCACGCATTCTAGTATCTTCATGCATCATATCACCTGCCAAACTCTTACAAATGTAGATGAAGGTATCCTTTGATACCCTTAAATCTCCTTTTGAACATAGTGTCAGTATAGGACTAGAGCAAACTTACTTATGTAATTGTCACACTACAAGAGGAATGGGGTATTAGAGTCAGTTTTAGAGTCAGACCTTAGTTATAAACTTAAACTAAAAAAAATAAGGGAGAAGACCCTTAAACTGACATTACTGCTGATGCTACATCTGATCTACGCTCTTCGTTTAAATGTCAGAATTAGCGTCAGAATTTAGAATCAGAATTTGCGTCAACATTAGAATCAGTATTTGAGTCAGAATTAGACTCAAAATTAGAGACAAAATTAGAATCAGAATTTGAGTTGGAATTAGACTCAGAATTAGAATCAGTATTTGAGTCAGAATTAGACTCAAAATTAGAATCATAATTTGAGTTAGAATTTGCATTCGAATTAGAGTCAGAATTTGAGTCAATTTTTGACTTAGAATTAGAGTCAGAATTAATGTCAATAAAGTTAAAAATTGAGGCGATTTTGTGTCAGGGTTAGAGTTAGATCTAGCATCAGAATTTAGGGCAGCCCTAGCATCATAACAAAGTCAGTGGTATCGTCAACCCTCATGTCAGTGTACATTAGATAGCCCAAGGGATTTGAACCCTGATGTTGCCATTTAGCCTACCGTGCAGACGCAATGGGCAAGGGAGAGACATCCTCCATGAAGGAGGAGGCAGGGCCAAGGCCCACACGTGCCCGGCTCGTGAGGGCGGAAGTTGGTTGCTTGCCCCCCCACGGGCCCCCTCATTGGTAGAACCTTGCGCCGCCATCCAAGCTGGGGTTGAGGCCAATAGTGCCCGCATTGCGGGCCTGGAGACGGAGATGGAGTCTGCAACATCCCACGTGTTGCGCAGACAGTTGGTGATAGCAAAGCAATAGATCACTGAGTTGGAGACCCAAGCACACCGGGTGGACGACAACATCCGCTTGGTGCACTCTGAGAGACAAAGAAGATCACGCGTGCTTTCGCATGTCGTGCTCGCGGATACCACGGATGTTGGCGAGGCAGGTGGACCGGGCAACGCCGCGAGACACTTGCAATCACGCCTCGGCCCGTGACGAGGTCGATGAGGCTAATACCATGGCACGGCTACAAGACAGCCACCTCCAGTTGGAAGTTGAGGAGGCTATACGAAGAAGGCAGGCCGCAGTCGCCTTTGGAAGTTAACTGTGCAAAGATCGAGCGGCGCCTTCGAGAAGGATTTGGCAGTTCTGCGGAAGAGCTGGAGAGAATCTCCCAGGAAGATACAATACGAATCCTTGGGCACATGACGTTTCCTCGGTCCACGACTGCTTCAGTTACGCGACCAGCCCTTCGGAGGCGGGGCCTGTGCCTGGCCAAAGTCATCGTGTTCGCTACACGGATGCAAGTTCGAGAGGCCATACCGCGACATGGCAAGTTACCAAGGGCACATCTCTCAGATGTGAGCCGATCTTACTCCGGTGCAACAAGAGGCCTTGGTGGGAGTTCGCTAGGGTCGGGGGCCGCCGCCGCCGATCAAATGCCGCACCGCACTTTCGACCAAATGCTACCCCGGCCGCCTCCCACTCTCGATCCTCGCGCACCGCCCCTACAACTCGGTGCTCCTCGCTCGACCAAATGCTGCCCTGGCGCCTCCGCTTCGCTTGTCCGGTCCGCCCCGAACTTCGGTCTGCTCCGCTGCCGGTCCATCCGTGACACACACTACACAAGCATCTCCGGCCGCTCAATAGGAATTGTGCCTCCCGGGGTGGTGGTGCAGGAACTGTCGGGGTTTCCGTGGGGGAAAGGGCGATAGCCTCAATTCGAAGGCTGTGGACATGGACCTCATCTTCCCCATGGAACATGGGAACACCGAAGCCACAGTCGCCCAATCTGCCAGGTACCAGCATTTTTCGGTGTTCAATGGTTATGCAGGGGAGGCGTGGACGCGGTGGGGTTGCTCGCTACCACGGGTAGCCTTGGCACATTTGGTTTCCCTCCTAAGACCGCATTGCATATAACCGCTACTTGTGGGTGGCGGAGATCCTCTCTTCCTAGCTGCTTGCTACTTTCCCTATGCAGAGAGTCCCTTCTATCACAGCCATCCGGAGGTGGACAGGATGGACCCGTATGTCGATCTATATGATGACATACAGCAGCACAAGCGGATGGGCAGAGTCATGCTTCTTGAAGACTTCAATGCGCGGACAAGGGTGGAACAGGCCATGCGGCTGGACCCCGGGCGCGGATGATGCGTCTTAGCCGATTCGTCCGCAGAGGCGGCTTGCCCACGACACTCGATGATGACGGTCGGGTCACGGCCCGCGCACAATTGCTCCTGATGTGCGGTATCTTTGACCTGCTCATATGCAATGGCCTACCACAATGGCCCTCTAAACGGGTACACTTGCAGACAGGACAATCACGGCGGCGGAACTAGTGTCGTGGATTATGTCATAGTGGCTGCACATGATGTACACCTTGTCAGCCATTTTCACGTCGGCACGGACAGTGGGGATGAGGAGGCCGACTCAGATCACCTCCCACTCTATGTGAAGCTGGCCTGGCCAGCCGCTACGGCCCCCTCAGTAGCAGCACCTTGCCGACCTCGGTTGCGCTTGGATTATGAGCAGGCGGAGGGTTACGCTGACATGCTCGCAGAAGCCCTCCCGACAGTTCTGCGGGCCCACACGCTGGAGCAGCAAAACGACCAGTTGGTTGAGCTCCTCAGAACAGGGGCAGACATGTGCTTTGGGAGACCTCCCCCATGCCAGATATCAGAGGCCGCAACCTTTCCGTAATAGATGGTTTGATGCTGAGTGTAAGGAACGCAAACGCGCACTCCGTCTCATCGTGGATCAGGACACGCGAGCTCAGGCCACCAGCCATTACCGCGCCTTCCTCAAGGAAACAAAGGCAAGGTACCTGGCAAGGCACCAAGGAGAAATGTTCGGCCTACTAGACGCCCACCCGAGAACTTTCTGGCGCAGGGTACTCTGCAGGCCAGCACAGCCTACGGGGAACATCATGACGGTGCAATGGGAGCATTACCTGCAACAGCTTTATGATCCCCGGGGAACACGGATAGATATGCCCCCGCAACATGGACCACCACTGGTGATCACAGAAGAAGATGTCGAAGAAGGGCTGCAGGGCCTGGCTAATGGGAGACCGCAGGTTGGAAGGCGCTGTACACAATGCAAAACAATAGTAACAGGGCAGAGTTGTATGACTGGGGCCACCAGTCACATTTGTTCCGGGCACTGGTGGAGCCAGTTCTTCTGTATGGGGTCGAGGTGTGGGGCCCAGTGTTGTCTTTGGCAACTTGGAATGACTTAGAGCAGGTCCAGAAGGCATTTTTGACGCGGGCACTTCAGTTCCATATCAGATCTTGTTGCAGGAGACAGGATTCATGCCCCTGCAGCATGCGGCCCTCGATAGGCACATTGTTTATTTCCGTAAGGTGGCAAAGATGGGCTTACACACACTCCGCACTTGGCTTACGCCTGTGATGATGAGCCCCGCGAACTTCGGGGGCTTGTTGGAAGGACAAAGAGCCCCTGGTCATCGGGCGCTATTGAACGATAGACGACATAGGGTACGTCCGGTGCACCACGTGACGCCGAGGGATAGGCTGAGGGGGTACTTGGACTCTTGTTTCCTGGGGAAGCTCTGGGACCACCATGCTCTGGAACAGGTAAAGATGGCACACTACAAACAACACATAAACCCCACCCTGGTTCGAGGCCCACAGCTCTACCTGCGTTCTCAGTTGCCCATGAAGAAGCGCAGGATCATCGCGTCCATTCGAACATGGGCCCACCATCTTCGGCTTGAGACGGGTCGGTGGGTTGGAGAGCCGCGCCAGGACAGGCTTTGTTAGTCTTGCCCGCTGGGGGTTGTTGAGGATGAAAGCCATGCCTTCCAGAGCTGTCCAGCCTATAGTTAGATTCAGGCTCGCTACGTTATCTTGGTGCGACCTGATCTACCCCTGCACGAGCTACTCAGTACGCCATCAGTTCGAACCCTTGGCTCCTACCTCCAGGAGGTTTTGGATCTGCGGACTCACCTCTGCCCCCGAGCGCCTACCTGAAGTGCCGGGAATTCATATGTATATGTATATTTGTACAGCTGCCAGTAGGCTTGTTGCTGCGACGATTTTTTCCTCGTAAGGGGGGGTTTCTTAATCCGGGTAGCAACGGGCTTGCTGCACCCGTGTAATTTGGGTCCCATAGAATTCAAAAATGTAGTCCAAGGCAAGACATTCTTCTTGGCACTAGATTAGCATGTTTATGGCTGAGGGGACCAAGTTGCCTCCATTGGGCAAAATATGGCCTTTGTTTCTATTTGAGGTCTTAGATTTTGCAGATTGAAGACCTTGATAGGGGACATTGATATTGAAGCCAAATTTAAGAAAAAGAAAACTTTGGAAGATGCCTATTTGAAGTTTGGAAGACAAGATATTGAAGTTTGGAAGACTCCATGGTATTATACCTCAAGTTCCTAGCCACATTTTTCATCTCTACACCTATACTTCATTTTTATCCCTATTATGACTACTTTTCTATAAGTCCACCTTTGGAATCTTTTGCCTATACCTTATTTTTCTATGCAGATCCCCTTTGGCCAT
Source organism: Isoetes taiwanensis (assembly GCA_021234155.1). Classification (NCBI taxonomy): domain Eukaryota; kingdom Viridiplantae; phylum Streptophyta; class Lycopodiopsida; order Isoetales; family Isoetaceae; genus Isoetes; species Isoetes taiwanensis. Next base: position 31,035,488 of record JAJEKV010000002.1, on the reverse strand, counting down.
TCATGTTTACCACTTTGACACCCTACCTATATCTCTTGTTCTAAAGCTCCATACCTTTGCCATTTTGATCAAATATTCATATCACCATTCTTTCATATTCATTGCCCTCAAAATTTCGCTAAGATCCATCATCTCCCTTCTTACATTATTTTCCATTACCATGGCCACAACATTGCTTTTTTACTTTTATTTCCTCTTTAGCAGACTTGCCTAACCTCCCCTACAACAATCTCTAGAATTCTAGCTTGTCCACATGCCTGCCATATCATCTCAATGATATGGCATAATCCTGACCTTTAGATTTTATATTTTTGAATTTACAGTTAGAGAAATTACTAATTCCTCTAAAATTTGCCTTCTCGAATCGCAATTTTTTTGGGTTCTTGTGAAGGCCATTCTTAGACTCAAGCCTTCAATCGTGGCTTCCAAAATAGATACCGCCTTCATTCTAGTAGATTTGAGAACGGAATGCAAATAACTGGGAGCTGGAACAAAACTACAATCTTTCATGTAGAACATTCATCTTCGACCTGTTTTTCTCCTTTCTTCTTTTCTTCCTTGTTTCCAGTAAGACGTACTTGTATTTTTCTATACTTTGAAGCAAGTGAGTTTTCTTTTCAAACGTGGGCTTTACCTGCTAGCATCGAAAAGGCACAAACTTACGATCTTTTTTACAAGTCGAACATGTAAGAATACAATTCGAGCTAAGATGAACTGTTTGCCCAGTAAATTCAACTGTCCTTTTATCATGTTTGCGATTTCAAAGGATCATCCTACTATACAGTATCATGTTAATAGCATCTTGATGTTAATTTTTCAATGAAGCATAAAGGGCATTGGAAGGGCACTTGAAGAGCGCATGTAGTACACTTTTTTGTTGTAATGCATTTTCTACTATAACTTTTGATCCCAGACTCCATTTCTGGTGAGATTTATTGCATTGGAAAGTGCTCTTCGATTTTTTTTTAATGGACGTATGATATGCCCATGTTTGTGTGTTGGGCCTGCCAAGTTAGCGTTCCAGGTAACTCGAGATCCCATCACGACTGGCATGAACACAAACAAATTGGTAATGAGTTGACCAATGCAATGCAAAAGCATTCTTAAGCCAAAGCTCAAGGTAAAGAAATGAATCTTGTATCCCAACCATATCCAATAACACGTATGAGCTCAACCCTCAAAGATAACACATGATGCTATATACAATGGCAATGCTTTATGCTCTAAGAATCCACAGGTTAAGTTTATAAAACATTAACAAGGACTTGCTAAAGGCTCACAAAGATCTTACAAGCTTCTAACTCAGTTGAGACTCTAAACTACACAACGATCCTTCAAGTCTCATATCTATCTACTTACATTAGGAATAGATGGGGTTAGTTACAAAGACTAAGCCGGGGTTTAAGGGTGCTAATAAATGCCCAAGATATCGTACACAACCATCATGCCTATAGTAATACAACCATGAGGTCCATTCTCATATAAACAACTTACAACGAGAGTCCCACTATGCAAAACCTATATGTTGTCAGTATTCCATACCAAAATTATGCTAGCATGAGATAAGGATTGCAGAGAATACACTACAGAGAGCATTACCAATGCATCGAAATAACCTCTACATGATGTCATAACCAGATTATGAGATAATAATGAGACAACCATGAAATAACTGTGAAAGACCATGAGATAACCATAAGCATGCAGTGCGAACTCCGGTTCCATGCAGGCCACCAAAGCACAATTTCATTATAATGGGAAAATTTTTAGTAAACTGGAATTTTTTTATTATAGACCTTATGCAGGGGTTGTATACACGTGTACAGTACCCTGTATCATAGACCTTATGCAGGGGTTGTATACACGTGTACAGTACCCTGTATCATAGACCTTATGCAGGGGTTGTATACACGTGCAGTACCCATGTATCATACATACATGAATATTTAGAGAACATATTAACACGGTATCATATACCAACTTCCAATAGAGACCGAAGTATGAACTATGTATGATAGATAGCAAAGGTTACTAGAGACCACGGCAGTATGTCCCTAGTAACCTTCCCCTAGGTTCCTAACCCCTTCCCCTTCCCCTTCCCCTTCCCCTTTCCCTTCCCCTGCGAGGTATAACCCACGCAGCTGGGTTAGGAACCCAGAGCTCACACATATCCCAGTCTGATTCTTCCCACCATATGGGGTACCTAGTCATTGCAAAAAGTAATTCCCTACTCACGGAAGAAGAGCGGATCCAACTCCAGAAAGTTGTTGTACTCGTGGTAGTACGTCCTAATAAGGCCATACATCTGTCCCTTACAAATTTCATGAATGAACTCTGATATGTATTGATTTATAGAGTGTGCTAAATAACCAGCACGAAGAAGAGGCCTCAACTGTTGTAGCATCTCGTCCAGATGAGGAGGGGGTTCAAGAATTCCCCTCATTGCAAGTCTCCTATAACATTCAGATGGATTAATTTCCATCAGTGGCTCATGACCACAATCAAATCACGCCAGAATGAAGTTGATCAACTCTATTGCAAGCTCCTTGATGGGACTGTGGCGCAGCCTCCACTCCAAGAAATGGTCAAATAACTCATCTTGATCAGGCCGCACACAATGCCTGGGGCATGCTTGCAGGGCTTCTGGAGTAGCCCAGGGAGGATTGGGTCCAATCATTTGCAAAAGCAAGCAAGGATCACCGACGGAGCAAGGAACACGGAGCAAGGAGCAAGGAACAAGGAGCAAGAAGCAAGGAACAAGGTCAAGGAGCAAGGAGCACACAAGGTGAGAAAGAGCTACAGGGATAAATTCGTGGGTGAGAAGTGAAAGCAAGGTGAAACAATTTATAGCTACGAATCCAATAATGTTGAAGTATAATACCAATAATGTTGAAGTATAAATACCAATAATGTTGAAGTATAATACCAATAATGTTGAAGTATAATACCAATAATGCTGAAGTATTATACCAATAATGCTACAACGACTATAAAAGCAGCTCCATTCGGTGGTAGAAGTCATTCATCTTCCATGGCTTATCACGGAAGAAGAGCGGATCCAACTCCAGAAAGTTATTGTACTCGTGGTAGTACGTCCTAATAAGGCCATACATCTGTCCCTTACAAATTTCATGAATGAACTCTGATATGTATTGATTTAGAGAGTGTGCTAAATAACCAGCACGAAGAAGAGGCCTCAACTGCTGTAGCATCTCGTCCAGATGAGGAGGGGGTTCAAGAATTCCCCTCATTGCAAGTCTTCTATAACATTCAGATGGATTAATTTCCATCAGTGGCTCATGACCACAATCAAATCACGCCAGAATGAAGTTGATCACCTCTATTGCAAGCTACTTGATGTGACTGTGGCGCAACCTCCACTCCAAGAAATGGTCAAATAACTCATCTTGATCAGGCCGCCACGTAATGCCCAGGGCATGCTTGCGAGGGTTTCGGAGTAGCCTGGGAGGATTGGGTCCAATCATTTGCAAAAGCAAGCAAAAATCACCGACGGAGCAAGGAACACAGAGCAAGGAGCAAGGAACAAGAAGCAAGAAGCAAGGAACAAGATCAAGGAGCAAGGAGCACACAAGGTGAGAAAGAGCTGCAGGGATAAATTCGTGGGTGAGAAACAATTTATAGCTACGAATCCAATAATGTTGAAGTATAATACCAATAATGTTGAAGTATAATACCAATAATGCTGAAGTATTATACCAATAATGCTACAACGACTATAAAAGCAGCTCCATTCGGTGGTAGAAGTCATTATCTTCCATGGCTTATCTGCTTTGTCTAGATCAGTTCGAGACCATTACTTGCTCCATGAGCTACAATGATCTTGTTGGATGCATACATAGAGGTATTCACCTCGATCCTTACCTGCAATCCAAAGCTAATGGTCGTGAGTGCCATTGCCCCGACCTTACTCGTGTTGTGATCCATCTTGTTTGGCTTCCTGAGCGCCATACCTACGAGCTGAATGCGATCACGTTAGCAGGGGTTGATGAGCGAATCATTGACTGTATGCCATCAATAATATGTGCATCTAAATTAGATGTATGCCATCAATAATGTGTGCATCAGATGTAATGATGTATTCTACTATAAAAGATGTAAGGATGTATAAGCATAATGAATATTATCTGATGTATCGAACCTGAGTATTAATTGTCCAAAATGCTTAAGTATTATAGCAAAATGTTGAAGTATTACATAAAAAATGGCAACTAAATATAGCTATTTGATGCATTACCATTATGATAGCAAGAGAAATTACATACATGATTATCGAGAACATGACTGAGATTGAGAGCTTTTAGCTAATGCTATGTCCCCCCACATGTCAACAATGTATTTTGGAATCTGAACAGTCTTCAATCTTTTGCCATTTGCATCCCATGCATAATGTATGGCATCTAACTTCTCATACCTTGATGGATCTGATGGATTGGGTCGCCAACGTTTAGTTAAGCAACCTGTATAGTCACGACCAACAGAGATCCACCATGATACATAAATGTGACCATAATTGGTAGACTCTGGATCTAGGATGGCATCTTCTTCTGTAAAGCCCACCACGTTGGAGTTTCATCGTCTCTAGGTCGGACTAAAACGAACATACCTTTCGTAACATGTGCATGAGGATCGAACTCATCCATAGGTAACACTGGACGCCCATCTGCTGGCCCACAATACGTAGGTAAAGGTCTTACAAGCACAGCGACTTCATTGACCTCTGGAGTAAAGGCAGCTTGTAGAGGTTCTTGCCTTGTACGCAACTAAAAGTTATCATTTTGAGGTCGTCCTGGAGATACATCTTCCAAACATAAAAGAATCTCGTTCGAGTAATCCATAGTTGCTTTCTACTGTCATGTAAACACACTATCTTCTTGATTTTTGCAGAAGGAATTCCATAATGCTATGTACTTGCTAATGATGTCTGCCAGGCCAGGGAGATCTTTCAATGTCTTCCCTGGAGGGATATTTTTAGGCACCCCTGTTGGTAACGTTGGCTCACCATTTTCATCCTCCTTCCATATTCTTATTCCTTTTTCTGGAATCCACTCTTTATGGGTTGGCCGCATCTTATATTGCATAATGGGTCATTTCCCATCCATTTTAAATCGGAATAGCAATGGGTCGGTATCTCCACCAGACATATTATATCACAACTATGTGCTCCTTCCAGCCTCTCCCCGCCATCCCAAGGGTACCCAGTACAGTTCCAATACCATATCTTTAGCGTTTCTTTCCTCGAGGTTGATCTCTCGGGGTCTCCGTGTGTTCTGCTCCGTTTCCCATTCTTCTCGGTCTCCCCCTTGTCTTCATGGTCGGGGTTGGATCCATGTTCCCGGCTTGTGCTATTCGGTCTATGCCGTCCTCTTTTCCCCCTCTTTCTTCCCTTCTGTACTGGTTCGTGTCGGGGGCTGATGCTGCTATTGCCCTCCCCATTGCCATGTTCTCGTGCCCCTGTGCTAGGACCCCCAGTGGGTTTATATTCTCCTTCTCCGCATCCGCCGATCTCCCTGTTTCCAGTACTCCCGAACTTTGCTCCTGCCCCGTTCCTGTCAATTCTCGTACTCTTTTGTGCAGAAACACCTTGCCATTCTTGACCCCTGCCTGTATCCCTGCCTGATTCAGTTCTCTGGCCTTGGCCAGCTCCCTGTGTAGCCCCTGTCGTTGCATGACTGTTAGGGCTTCCTGTACCTTGATCCCGTTCCTCAGCCTGGATCCCGTGCGCAACATTCTTTCCTTGGCTGACCGATCCCTGAGCGTCAAGTTTATGTGCCTCGCCCTCCCCCTCCATTGGCCCGATCGTACGGCTTTGACAATGATGCTCCGGTGCTCTTTGAAGACCACCTCTATCACCTCTGCAGTCACTCGGTACGTATCCTCGTTAGGTTTCTCTGCTACCCCTATCAGCCTAACGTCATGCCTAATTCTATTCTGTTCCTCATACTCTATGATGTGCGGTTTTATTTTATCAAATGATTCCCATGCATTCAATTGAACATTTCCTTTTTCTAATTCAACCAACCTATTCAGAATTTTGTCTTTCTCCTCCCAAATTTCGTCCATTCTCTTTGCATTTCCTCGTTTGTCTTTTCCACTCCCTCTATCCTCGCGTCCATCTTTGGCGATGGCCACTTTTATTCGGTTGGCCGATTACGCGGCGTGTTGAGTGCATCCATCTTTGGGTATCCTAGTCTCCAGTTTGCTTGTTTATCGTGCTAGAAAATCTACGAGGTCCTGTGACTTCTTTTGGTGCTTTTGCCGCATCTTCTCTCTTTAGCTGACTAAGGCTGGTGCTTTCCGCCATTGCTTCGAGGTGTATCGTGCCGCTGTGCACTTCGTCCGGGTGATCACTACAGACTGTACGATGCGATATTGTCATATTCATTCTACAAAGTATATATATTGAAGCCCTCAAGCGGTCCGTTAATTCAAAATTCACCGTTAATCACGGTTTTGAAATTTTGAATATTGAATCGCCAATTAATTAATTATTCGTCTCCACTATTTATTATTTGCTCGTCCCGGTCTCTCGGTATCCCATATTCTCTAATGATTGGCTGGCGATGATCTCCTTCTTTTATGGTGCTCGTCTTCCTGTGTTTATTTATACACTTCTCCATTTTCGATGAGTCCGCGACCTAGCCTGGGGTCGTACACTGTACTTGTATGAATTTGAGTTTATAGTGAATACGGATACGGTTGGTGGGTCTAGCCCTCGCTATCTGGTGTCACGGAGGCTGGACCTCTCCAGATCCGTAACTTATCTCGTCCACTTTTTACTCTTGTGTATTCGCATTTCGCACTTTGTGCATTTTTGCGATATTTTTGAGTTTATAGTGGTCCAGATTTACCAGTTGGTGGGTCTAGCCCTCGCTATCCTGGTGTACGGCGGAGGCTGGGCCTCTCTGTCCCGTATCTTATTCTGTCCACCTTTTACTCTTATGGTCTTGCGACCTTGTATAGTTACCTTTTCTAGATTTGGAGTGGTTCAGTTTACCAGTTGGAGGGTCTAGCCCTCGCTATACTGGCGTGCGGCGGAGTTTGAGACTCTCTGTTCCGCACTTATGCTGTCCACCCTTGCTCCTATGATTTACTTTTCCCCCGTTGCCTTCACCTGTTTGTTTTTTCCACGTATGCGGTTAATTTCCATCTACATTTACGTCAGGTATTTGGTCGACTTCGTCCTCGTTTCTGGCGTCTATCTGTTTACCTGTCTCCCTTCATTTGTGTGTTCATCCCGAGTCCACCACCTTCGCCACCTTTTTGCTTAACGTTGATTCCCACCGTGTTACAGCGTACGTCCGTCCCTTTGTTTTTGTTTCGCTGCGTCTACCGCATTTTGTCCTTTCGTTCTGCCTTTCACTGTGTTGGTATCCTGCGGTTTCCACCTGTTTATTTATCTTTTACCACTAATACTGCTATCCTCAATACATGCTTTTCGCTATCCCCCTATTTCCACCTGTTTATGTATCCTTTTTACCACTACTAAGCCTGTTGTTTTCAATATCTGCGTTCTCTACTTCCTCCTGGTTATGTGTACAATAACTCTTCCTTATTCTTGTGTATCTGTTCATGTGCCCTTTGGTTTCTATCTGTTAACTAATACCTTTACTGTCGTGTCTGCTGTCATCTTCCCTTGTATTTGGGTGGATACTGATACTGTGTACTGTGTAACTAACCATGTACGATGAGAATTTACCATTTGTTAGTTTGTAACAATTGTTAGTCGCCTAGTTTATACAATTTACGAAAAATACAATCGTGGAGAGGGTAATACATGGAGAAAGATAACTATTCCTATAGCTAGGGATAGTGATAGTCTTTGCAAAATCATAACAGAAGATGTGAGGGTGTTAACAAGTTACCGAGCTAGGTGGTCGGATTGGTGTTATGTCATAAACTGCAGGCAAGACGGGATCAGAATGAAAGCAATTCGTAGCACCATCTATTCCATAGCACTATGTTGGTGTTTTCGTCTTCTAAATTATATAGAGAATCTGTTTTACGTATACACGCCGAAAGTCCTTCCATATATTCATAGAGATTGTTTTTCCAGATACATGTGCCTTTGGCAGATTCAACCGCAGTTGATATGCAAAGCTATTCTTGATTACAAAAATGACTAATTCTGATTCATTTAGACTACCTGAGAAATTAAACATTAAACAGAGAACAAAATATAAGTGGTGTAATGCAGATGAGGGAGCTATCACAAAGGAGCTGTAGCAAAGATTTAGAGAAAATATTTTTATCCTAATCTATCATCCCCCCAGCATACTCTCTTGCAGATAAGGTCTTCCTGTCTTTGAAAACTCAATTTTTAACTTTCTTCCCTGTCGATATCTCTCCCACTTGCTTCCGCTTCTCTATATTTCGGGTCATATACCCTCTGCATAAGAAATCAAACGGGTTCTTCTCGCAGCATAGAATACATACCTTTCCGAGATCGCATATCTGAAGCTCATGCTGGTACTGCTTTGATTTCTGCATGGACGAAATTATCTGCAGCCCGTTAAAACACAATAAAACCCTGTCTTTATCCTCTTCCCGAACTGTGTCGTTTTTATCAGATAATACTCCTAGCGCCTCAAGCAGACGGAGACCATACCCGGCATCTTTCATGGATTGGGCGTGATGAATCCTATCACAGTATAAACAATGAACCCTCCCGCAGTTGATGCATGCCGCTAATCCCTGTTCAAGGCAGTAACAATCTTTCTTGCAAATGCACCATGGATTAATTTTTTCTAGATCTGGATTGTAAGGAACCGTGAGGTTTCCTGGAACCCTTGATCTCGGGCGCTTCCGGCCCGCCTTTTCGTCGCCATCCTGATGCATAACAATCCCTTACCCTTATACATCTGTTTCTGCCTGTCGGATTGAAAAACGAAACTAAAGCGGAATTGATCGACTGGTTGCTGTTGGCGCTGCTTGATTTCATCCTGAGCTAAATAACAGCGTATCCCCTTCTTATTCCTGTTATATCTGCTACTTTTAGGGTTTTTGATTTCACATCCCCCCGCCTCTTTATGATATCCGGCAACATTAATTGCATGTCTTGTCTTTATCCTGTCCTATTTCCTTTTTACGATTTTCGTATGCGTGATCAATAAGCCTCCTTGCCGTCTTCTGACATTCGTACTCCACTTTATCTTCCGTATAATCATCATTCTGTGCCTGTCATCCTACATTTATTAATTGATTAATTATTTATTTAATTACCTATTTACCTATTTGCCGCCACGTCCTCAATCGAATACCAACTTTATGTGTTCCCTGCCGTGACAGATATTCCTATTATTTTATTATTTATTTATTTATTTGTTTCTATATGTGATATATACCTATATACGTCAGCGCTCCAGAATGCTAAATAATGTTACCCATTGCCTATAATTAGCTGTTTTATAGTTAAGGGGCTATTATTTTAAACTATCAGGTTACCATTGTACTGTACATAGCTGAGGTCGTGGCGTGATGGCTCTCCCGCCTTGTATGAGTTCCCAACCCATCTCCGGAATTCTGTACCATTACATACTACCATACTATTTCTGAACCCGGGATTAAGCAAGGTATCAATGATTAATAACATTATGTAATACTACTGATTCACTTCTAAGTCCGAGTTTAAGGAAGATCTTAATTTCTAGTTTCCGGGACAGTTTCTAAGTCTTCTTTCATATGAATACTTCCAAATATACCTCGGTTTATCAGTCATGAAGCAAAATCCCAGATACCGATAACATTGGTGGCTATATCTTTGGCCATTCCTCCGTTGTTCAGTGCTCATCAACCCGCACCTAACGTCTGACCTGTCCATCGCCCATCGTCGCCTATCGTCGTCCATCGCCCATAAATTAAGCCCATCCTCTAGATAAATCAAGATATGAGTCACTACGAGTTCACAGTGATACATAAATCAAGATACAAACATACATGAACATGTTCAAAAACCTAAAAAAAAAAGGGACTACATTGTTCCTTTTCCTCTAATGCTTCAACTTTGTAATTGGAACAAGAAAGAAAAAGGAAAAAAAGAAAAGAAAAATATAAACCCTATTTGAAATTTCTTAAAGTTAGTACATACGCTGGTGTTGAATTTCAGGCTAATCCATCCATTTTTCCAAGACCACTCTACCTTAGGTTTAGCTAATCAATGTTCTGATGGATATGTCTGGAGGTAAAGGTTTGGCTATTCAACCTAAAGACTCACTTGGTGAAAAAAAATTGGGCTAAAATTTTCTTTTGTTTTGGGCATTTTTCCATTTACTTTAGCCATTTTTCTTGGCAAAACTGCTACAAAATAGCCATTTGGCTAACCTTAGCCGTTATTTTATTCCACGCGCCATGCGGGTGTGACACTCCACTCGGAGACCACTACTTTAAGCCTCAGGCTCCCACGTATAAGTTACACTCAACACATAAAAACAATCGTAATCCTTACCTTTGCTTGATTGAGAATAAAATTCTTTTCTTAAGGTATATACTTGCTCTCATTTTCGGTTTTTGACACATTTATCCTTGCAGCATGTTGATTTTAGAGCACTCTTGATTGAATTGGAAGCACACATCCTCTCCTCCTTGCTATCCCCCTTTGGTTCCCTCCTGACCCTCTTCACATATGTATATTTCCTTTTCCTCTTGAATTGCTTCTCAACATCAGCTTCCAAGCACTCAACTTCTAAGTCATCCTGTTCGAGAGCAGCTCGAGCTTGTAAATGTTGTGAAACTGTCCTACCATCACGAAGCAAAACATCACGGGTCTCCCAAGATATTAGACTGTTAGCTGGAGGCCTCTCAGCACAAGCATGACATGACCTCATATTTTGGTTCCTCGTTGGATCTATTATGTTACCCACTGAAAGTCCGACCTTTGATACACCTAAGAATTCATCGTCTATAGCATCCTGAGGATCACTAAAGACTATATTTGCCGCCGAATATTTAGATGCAATGCAAGAGAGAAGAATGTAGCATGGCAAACCAAGTAGATCTGATTGCGGAGTAGTAGATTGTCTCATCTTCGGGCTTAAACAACACGAGACCAAGACACGCACCTAAATTCTCATGACCTCAATCTCCTCTACTATCTCGTCTTCTTCATTTGTTCTTTGTGTTCCTTGGTTCACCACGGTGAAGCGATGAAACCGATGTCCCGAACTCTTGGCGGATGGTGGACTACTAGATGAATCCTCTTCTGAAGAGGGCAAATTGAGGGATGTTGAAGACGTATCTTCACTTGAGGGGCACTCAACATATATTACATCACTTGAGAGGCCTTGAATGAATGTGCCCCTCTTGCTTCACCAATGTTATCGCCCTTCGCGGGGATTTGGAAGCTCGTCGATGGGATCACGGACTCCGTGACCTCAATTGCTACATTTAAAGGATCTATTTCCTTGCCATGAAGAGTGGTTCTGTTCAAAATATGGCCCCTTTAGGGCAACAATGGTCCTTTTGACGAATAGGTTGTACAGGGGAAAATTGAATCTGTTTCAATCAAGCAAGGTGACACTTTTTAGAACATATGAATTAGACGAAAAACAAGCAATAAACAAGCAAAAATGGCGCCATTTAGTACAAAAAAAATAAATTTTAGTGTAAATTTGGAGCCAAATGGCCATTTGGTCGAAATGGCAAACGCTTGGAACAAATGGCGCCATTTGTTCGAAATTTACACCAAAAATGGTGTCCAAATGGCGCCATTTGGTCCAATACACCATTTTTGGTGTAAATTTGGAACAAATGCCACCATGCATTTGTTCCAAGTGTTTGCCATTTTGACCAAATGGCGCCATTTGGCTCCAAATTTAGATCATTCACTTTGAACTTTGCAAAGATGGACTGAAATGCCCAGCTGGTATAAAATTCAATTAGAGAGAAAGACCTGTAATGATTATATTTAGTGATTACCAACACTCTACACCTTAACTCCATCACAAAATCTACACGAGGTGCCTATGTTATGCATTCTTGCTCCCATTGCTGTATATGGGTCAATAAGAGCAGGCATGCATAACACGGGCACCCCATGCCAATTTTGTAAATGAAACCAAGGCTCTTACTGTGTCAAGCAGTATGGATTTTAGCAATTGGAGAACACGGTATATACATGGCAGCAATAAAACACAATTCCTACCAGAATTAGTGGACTTACTTGATATTAGATAGATCCATAGTGGTATCTTTGTCTTTGGGCGATAGATGGAACTAGAGAAACAAGCTGATCTCAGCAGATATGAATTCACACTGCGCCTTGAATAACTAGGAGTCGCTGAGAACTGAAATCGCCTATAGCTGCAAGAAGGTTCACCAGGAATTTCTGTGAGTGCCAAGAAGAAAGCGCCTGACAGCATGCATGCGCCTTGCAAAGTTTCTGCCTAGGCGCCTGAGAAAAGTCGCGCGCCTTATGCGAACGGCAGCTGAAATAAGCAGGCGGATTCGAAAGCGCCTGAACCGTGCGCAAAAACGTCTGCGTCGTACCATGGTCACCTTAAGAGGGCGATCGACGACAGAGACGGAGCTTTAAATGCCAAGTAATATTTTAAAATAAGAGTTTTGAAAATTAAGCGGCAATATTTAAATTTAAAGCGGGTGATTCAAATTTGCACAGTTGGCAAGTTCAAATTTCAATTTACGGGCGGGATTTTTGAATTTTATGTTCAAATCTGGGTGGGCTGGAGGAAGGGTCAGTAACGGCACACCAGATGAACAAACAGGCAAACCAGACAAACAAGCAGGCAAACGGCGCCATGGCGCCATTTGCATATGAATTGAGTGTATTGACACCCATGGAAGCATTTGCATATGCATTAGCTGTATTGATATGAATAGAGAACGCAAAACCCAATAAGAAGCAATCTATTTGTTTGGTAGATTGCTTCTCCATGGTGCATTGGTCGTATTGACACCCATGGATAAGCAATCTACCAAGCAAATGGCGCCATGGCGCCATTTGCATGTGCACTGGGTGTATTTACACCCATGGTGAACACAAAACCCATTAAGAAGCAATCTACCAAGCAAATGGCGCCATGGCGCCATGTGCAGATGAAATGGTTATATTGGCACCCATGGAGAACACCAATATGTTTGGTACACTGCACATGCCATGGCGCCATTTGCTTAGTAGATTGCTTCTCTATGGTGCATTGGGCATATTGACACGCATTGAGAAGCAATCTACCAAGCAAACACTACAAGAGGAAGGGGGTATTAGAGTCAGTTTTAGCGTCAGAAGGATATTTTTGGTGTTTTTTGAGGTGAAAACATTGTTCTGTAGTTATTAGCAACACTTATAGTTAGATATTTCTTTGTTGCTAATTCTGACGCTATATCTGACTCTATGGATGACGCTATATCATTTTAACCAAACTAATGCTATAGCTGACGTTATAGCTGATGTAGAAGGTGATGCAATATGAGTCAGAGGTGTTAACATTAGATTCAGGCATACATGTCATCTGACTCTAATTTTGACGCTATGTCTGACTCTAAAGCTGATGCTATATCATTTTAACCAACCTAATGCTATAACTGACGTTATAACTGACGTAACAGCTGATGCACTATGAGTCAAAGATGTTGGCATTAGGTTCAAGCATACACGTCATCTGACTCTAGTTCGACCTTACAATTGACGCTATACGACTTTATGTTGACATCTACGCCGACGCTATGTCCGACACTATCATTAGTTCCAATTCGACTCTACCCGGTGACTCTATATTAGATGCTACTATTGACTCTATTTCTAACCCTATGTCCGATGCTGCCGACGCTATGTGCGACACTATCATTAGTTCCAATTCGATTTCGACCGGTGACTCTATATTAGATGCTACTATTGACTCTATTTCTAACCCTATGTCTGATGCTACTATTGACTCATTTAGTAGTACGAACTCTACTACTCATGCTAAGATGTGATCTAACTCATGTTTGTACATTACGTCTAGAGTTGATGCTATTTTTGACTCTATGTCTAACTTTATACCATTGACTCATATAGTATGCACTCTACTTATAGTCATGCACTTTACTATTCGTTTTAAGCCTTTTGAATAATCCCATATGCAAAGATACCAAAAGAGACACTTGCCATCTATTCAAATAACCATTTGTCTATACACTCTTAATATAACTACTTATTCTCTAGATTTTTCACTTGCTCAAAAGTCCTCATTTCATACATACCTATGTGGCTAGAATAAGATTGCCAAGGCTACGAATATACAATAAAGTGTGCATTATCATACTTGTCTCATATGATTTAAAAGTTCACCAATACATAATATTAGCAATTTTATCAAGAGGATCTGAACACAATATTCCTCAACGACAATGACATATACTTAAAAAAAATCATTGAACTAGTCTTTAGTAATGTCATATAGCAAATCCTGCTCAACTTCTTCTATTTCATCATCATCCAATTGCAAAAGGAGCCGCGATACATGTCTCTGTGTCCCATTTTCTGTGTCGTTCTCCTCATCAAAGTAGTCATCAAGTATACAATGTTCTGGGCTATGCATTGGAGACCTTAACTGAAGGCCTTGATGGTCCTCTAATTGTGAATCATGCTCGTGGTCAATGGTTTCTTCAACTGGGTCAACCAACTCCAACTCACAAGGAAGTGGAATATCAGATGAGGATCCTTGGGTGTCACAATTAGGATCATTGAGGATAGGCATGGCAATAACTCTTCGAGAAGTTGGTTGTGAATGAACCACTATTCGCCATTTCTTATCCATAGGATTATCATGGAAAAAAACTTGCTTCACCTGACTAGGAAATACAAAAGGCTCGTCTAGATCTCTTAAGACGTGTGAAGTGTCTACCTCATAGAATCCAGAAGGGTGTGCTCGAATGGTTTGATTTCTTCCTTGGGTCTGTGTTTTGAACCATTTGGCTTTTTAGCGTTCACATGGAATGAGCGAAAGTTCAAGTCCATGATTTTGGTAATAACTCCAATATAATCCACATTGCCATCAATAGGATTTATGTCCCCCGCACTACATTGACTCCTTTGAAGAAAAGAAGCAATTATTCCAGAGTCAAAAGTGACACGACCTTTATCAACTTCCTCAATACGAAAGTGTTGTCCATATGCCCACATTGAAGAATGATATCTTATCTACAAGTGAGAATAAGAAACATTAGTCATAATTTGGAAATAAAACACAAATTGGAAAACATTGCTCGTGGCTTACAACAACATATATATTAGATTGATATCTCTAAAATATAAATAGGACTGAAATTCCTTTAATAGGAACATTACCTTCCTCTCACAACCTAAAGCAATGTTGAAGTCATCAATAGATATCTTCGCCTTTCTCCTTTGCTTTGTCCATCTCTGGACCAACCACCAATTTGGCATTGATGAAGGTAAATCCTCTAGATGATCCGGATATCTTAATCTCCCTCTTGAGATACTCTGTTTTTCTCGTGCATATGCTTCTCTAGCCTTTTTATTTCATCACGTGCCTTCTCATATAATTCATGCCATCGTCCAAGGCTTTCAGTATTGTTAATGACAAACTTATTGATGGCAAAAAATTCTTCATCACTTAGCTTTCGACCTTCCTTACCCAATCCTTGTAACACTTCACCTTCTAGCTCTTCTTGATATCTTTTTCCATATTCTAGGTGCATTAGGATGTACTGAGGTCGTAGCTTCAGTAAGAAAAAATAATGTCTCTTGTACCAAATGTCCCTCAGCAATACAACCTTCAGGCTTTGCCATTTGGCGCACAAATCCTTTCAAAACTTTCATATATCGCTCAAAAAGAACATCCACCTAGATGGAGCTGGACCAACGAGCATAATTTCTCGTGGTAAATGTAGTAGTAGATGCACCTAACATATAAACATTAATCTTCCCATATTTCAAAGTCATAATCTATAAGTATCTTGTACTTACTTGTAGGTCAAAGAAGCTGGTGGGGGAAAATCATCTCAAGCATACACAAAGTCTCTACAATTTCAATTTCCATTGCGGGGAATGTCTTCAACGTTAATTTCCTTTGATGCAACCCATCTAGAGAATTTGCCAAGTCTATAAATGATTGTACGTCACGGATGGTGTAAAAGGCAGTTTTCGATAGCACAAGGAAGAAGATCGCACCCACACAAATGGGACATTAGTTTGCATGCATAAAAACCAAATGCATAGTATAATAAGATCTAACAATAACACGTAAAAATTTGTGCCAATCGTGTGTCTTCAATCCAAAGTAATTTTATCCTCCTTTGTAAAAGCCCTTTTTAGAGACGCCGCCATAACCCGTAGGCGTGCGCATTTTTTTTATAACATTTTTCACTTGCATAAGTTCTTGTTTTTTCAAAACCCATGGGGCTTGTCGAATAAGAGGTGTTTTGCCATCTTTTTCGATGGGCCATAACTCGAACATTATTTGTTGTTCCTTGAGATCATACCTTGCATTTAGTGTCTCGCACTCTCTCGTCAAGTGCCTCCACAAAGAATGTGCAACATTCTTGAAAATGTGCATTGGATCCAACAAATGTACAATCTTTAGGTCACACCAATAGTCTAGTCGATAGAATATTGACAATCTCTTCATTCCTGGTGGAGGAGAGTTGGAGGTATTATTGTTCCACTTTTCCAACCAATCTTGAGGAGTTAGTACCCTTGGTTGGTTTGTTACGTCATTACCACGAAGAGAATGACCATGTGGCAAATACTTTTTATGCCCCTTATAAACC
Organism: Isoetes taiwanensis; assembly: GCA_021234155.1. Classification (NCBI taxonomy): domain Eukaryota; kingdom Viridiplantae; phylum Streptophyta; class Lycopodiopsida; order Isoetales; family Isoetaceae; genus Isoetes; species Isoetes taiwanensis. The sequence goes on along the minus strand of JAJEKV010000002.1, from coordinate 31,018,742 downwards.
ATTTTTGATAGATGTTTTGAGCTATACGAGGGAACTTTATCACCACATGATGGACAACCACTAGCACCTTTAGTTTGCAAACCTATATGACCAGTAAATAAGTATTAATACATCATTACACAAAAAAGAAATACTAAAATTGATCAAAGTACCTGAGGCTACACTAAACCCAGGATAATCATGGATCGTGAAACATAAGATCCCATGAAATGTAAAAACATGGGGTGCCTTCACAATGTCGTACATTTTTATGCCTTTCCACAATATCTCTAGCTCCTCAACAAGAGGTTCCATGTAAACATCCATATTCTTTACTTGATACTTCCCTATTGATAACGATTGAAAAATATATGAGAAAAATGCATAAAAACATAATGCACTTTAGAAATATGTTATAACTCAAACATCTAATATGTAGCATAATAACAGGGGGTTTTTTTTGTACTTTTATACAGTTTTCTCTAAGGTTTTCATATGATTTGGTGGGCGTATTGCATAAGGTGTACTAATTGGTACATCTAGAGCGCACCAAGTATTTGCATGCAACTTGCGCCCTTTTTTATTTGGCCCTTCTTAATGGTCAAGATCAAAGGGCTTACAACAAAAGCCCTCTTTAAAAAGACAAGATCGAAGGGCTTACAACAAAAGCCCACTTTTTTTGGAAAAAAAAAAAAAGAAATAAGGAAGAAAAAAAAAAAGGGAGAACACATGCAACCATCGTGCATATGCACTCTAGGGTTTCAGAGAGACTTAGGGTTTCATCTGGTCTGATAGTCGTGTCCATGCCCAGATGCTTCCAGATTCCGCCCAGAAGAGGAAGAATCAAAGCTCCCATTTTCCCAGGCATGCTCCAAGCATGTGGATTGATTTCCTCTGCCACGACAAGAACACGAAAAGCCGAGTCGCGCGACCCACGTAATCGAAGAGGGCGAGAGAAGGAAATCGCCGCGACACGCTATCGGGGCATGGCCATGAAGCGGTTCATATCAAGACATATTAGATTGTCGGTTAGGCACTAAGCGTCTTCCATTTTAGGAGAAGCTTCGGGGCACTTATCCGGATAAAAAGTTGTAACCGATAGGGTGTTATCCGTCATCAAGAAGCTGTCCAAAGGTGGATCCGGCAAAAGTTTCACCACACTCACTTTGAGAAAGACACGGGGTTGGATAGCTTGGACACGGTAGAAGTTGTGATGGGTTTTGAAGAAGAATTTGCTTTGGAAATTTCGATAATGAAGCCGACAAGATTGCTACATGCCATGATGCCATTGAGTACATTGCTTCACACCCAATGGCAAAATAGCTTAGTTGTGTACCCTCCATATTTTTGGCAAAAAACAGATGCCACACCTTTGTTATACCATGGTAACACCTTCTAGGCTTAAGAGGCCGGGCTTCTTTGAATATGAGATTTGAATAATCATCATGTAACTTCGAAATTGGACATGAAACTGGTTCTGGTTTTTATGTAAGGTATGGTGGCTTACTCCTTTTGCGATTCTGAGAGATTTTAGAAGGATCGGTTTATGCCCACCAATTTCCGCCCATGGAAGTGGTGTCTGAGAGATGGATATTTTCATTCTTTAGATAGAATGCTCTGGATCTTCAAAAAAGCTAAGATAAGCAGCGTGAGGGTGCTTCTTATTCATATACCTTGTGAAAAATCTGTTCAACGATTCTCAGGACTTGATGCTTTGGATCTTGATGCGTGGAGTATATGCCTCGAGTTCGGGGATATGTGAGAGAATATTGGTCCAAAGCAGAGCTCAAAGCAGAGATTAAATGTTTCTTCCAACATCTGATTCGCAGATCAAATGCTAAACATAGGCAAGGTAAAGTTATTTATCATGGATATGATTTTCAAGATGAAAATGAATATGATGAATATGAAGAAGCTGGGCTTTTTGAAGAAGAATATGAAGCAGATGCATATGAAGATGACTATGAAGATGTATGTGAAGAATATAGCGCATATGAAGATCCACATGCATTTCCAAGTCCATTTCCAAATGCATTTCCAAGTGCCCAAATAGGTGAATCCTTTTTTCTACCTGTTCGGTTCAATCCGTGCATGGTGCGCTAGGCTTGTGCATTCCTTGAGAGCTATGGCGAATATTCGCCGGACCTAGAAGAGTGGTGTATTCTGTTAAAGGTATGCTACATTTTATTCTGTTTGCTTTTTTGGAGGAAGTAACTATGTAGCTCTTCCTCATTTCTTATTTTCCTCAAAGATAAGAAGCTACTAAACCTTTGGTTGGGCGGTGTACATTTAATGAAAAAGTTGCTTATGTATATTAATTGACTCCTCTCGCTTTCCATTTTTATGCAAACCGCTTATGCGTTCTAGTTTGATTAGAATAACGAGAACAGAAATTTTAGGCCCGAAGGGCCGAAAATTTTTTTCGATATAACAACCAACACATAGCTATCATTAACATTATTAACATAAACACATAACACATATTGCTACATGTTTTAAATGTCTTTTATATTCTCACGTCTGCTTTTTTTTTTTATGGCCCGAAGGGCCAAAAAATTTTTTTAGTATAATAACCAACACATAACTACCATTGACATTAATAAATATAACCATTGGATCCAACACATTTAAATTAAAATCCCCCTTAAACCCCCTTTGGTTTGGGTGCATATTCACACGGGGGGTGACGTAGGGCAGCGAGAGCCCTCATAATTGTATTTTGGACGTACGAAATCAACACCATATAGTATTCCGGTTGAAATCTTATAGTATTTTGCGAATCTTATTATACAGTATAGCAAATCTTGTACTTGCATACCCCACAAATGAGGAGCTTTACGTACGGTGTAGATTAAAGGATAAGGGGTGAATATGCCTATCCAACAGCTCTCGTTGCCCGGAGTCACCCCCCGTGTGAATATGCACCCAAACCAAAGGGGGTTTAAGGGGGATTTTAATTTAAATGTGTTGGATCCAATGGTTATATTTATTAATGTCAATGGTACAATTAGTGTCAACATCATGTGCCCAGGCTTAGTTGCCATCCAAGGTGGAATGTTGTAGTTAACAACAACAATGGGCCAAACACTATGTGAGGATGACATTGTACCAAATGGACAAATACCATCCATCCCAAGTGCAAGGCATATGTTTCTTGGTTCATCCTTGAAAATTGGCCATTTGTCTTCAATGTGCCTCAAAGCTTCACCGTCTGCAGGAATTCTCATGATGCCATCTTTGCTCCTATGCGTGGCATGGAAATCCATAAATGCTGCTAGTGATGGTGACCTAAACATGTGTTGTAGTCGAGGGATGATTGGCATGTGTCTCAGCACCTTCTTAGGCACTTTTGTTTTCGTGTGGTCAACATATCTTGGTTCTTTGCATTTTGGACATTCTTGCATATCCTTGTACTCATTACGAAATAGAACACAATCATTTGGACATGCATGTATGCAATTATATTCCAACCCCAGTTCTCGTAGTAACTCTCTTGCCTCCCTTCTATTTTTAGGAAGGCAATTGTCACTTGGAAGTATCTCACCAAGCAAACTTAAAAAAGAGAACAAAGTGTCAACCAAAGATAAATAAATTGATAGGAAAATTTATAACGCAATTGATATTCTCATATTCAAATATAAGGAATAACATACCTGAAAAGCTCTGACACACTGTTATTACTCCAACCGGATTTATGTTGCAAGTTTAGGATGAGCAGCGAGATGTCTTTGCACCAGGATATAAAGGCTTACTAGCCTCTGAATATAGAACCTTCCCTGTGCAAGTTATGTTGTCTGACTCATCTACATCCATTTCGTCCATGACGGGAAAATAATTGTGTATTGTGTCAAACAATCCAGGTTCAGGGCAAAACTCACTGCCCGAGGAGGAAACTTTTACTCCGCCCTCACCATCATCATCCGAGGACTGCTCCTCATCCTCTATGGGCTGCCAAACATAAACTAATCTCAAATTAGTGGTTGTTTCAAGGTTAGTTGTTATCTTACCTTCATATCCTTAACCATTACCCTCATTTAACTTTTAATCAATTGAAATAAATAATCATCAATATTCGTCTCAGACACGTACATGATACATTATATTGCACGAGATCACATATGCGTATGAGTATATGATTGTAAACTAACACGATACTACTAAATTTATATCATAATATTATGTACACGATGTAAAATCGCACCGAAGTGCCTACATCATTTCAACTTATGGTCTTAGGTCTAGGGTTATGTTTTCGTCCATAAGGAACTACAATAGGGTCACCCTTTTGTTGACGTTGTCTTCGTCTTGGGACACTCCTCCTAAAAGAGTAGTTAATAAACAGTTCATCCCCTGGTTTTAAACTTCGCTTAGCACAAACACGAACATATGGTCCGACATGACCATGCATATAATGCAAGTCATGGTCATCTGTCTCCTCAAAATCTGCATTTGTCAACTCTGGACGACTACGTGAGCTATTTATAAGACCTGCAATATTCCCATGAAGACTTGGTCGGCCATCAACAAAAATCAACTCATTGCGACAAACATTTTGCCCCTGACTTCTACGTTCCAACCAAGATGCAGCATTCAGTGTCATGCCATAAGTAGACATGCTTGGCATGAAGGATGCTAGTTTTTGCCATGTACCCCATGGGTACGAAGGACCACCATATGCCATCAATATTGCTATTTCTCCCGGTCGCACATTGACATGATCTAAAATATACAAACCCCTGCCTGCCTCAGGTAAAAGTTTTGATGGTGCAATCATGTATTTATGGCCCCAATATATAAACTCCTCTAACATAGAAGGTAGTTGTCCATCCCAACATCCCAGTGTCCTGCGGTCAAATGGAATAATGACGGCTTTGAGGGAATCAGGGATTTCATTAGTAAAATCTCCGTCGGTCTCATCTGCATGAGTAAGTGTATATGTTCCCTTCTCGAAATGAGCTCTTAAAGTTAAAGCAATTGATTTTCCTCTAGTGCGTCCTACTAACGCAAGTGGTTCAACATCATCTCCTCCACTTGTGTTGTCCTTACTCGATGAGCTATCATCCATTATGCCAGTAACATATGCTGTATTATCTGAAGATGATCCGGAAGATGGTTGAATATCAACTTTCTTTTCAAGATTTGGATGTTTACGGATTAACTCAATGTACTGCAAATTATGTTACTCGAAATAAGCTAAAATGATCCTAAACACAATTATTTTCATTCAATATGAATAGATAGTACCTCCTCGGCTTCACGTCGAACACGGCGCTCCTCGTCGCTTGGCGGTGGTGCATTCCTCATCCAACCATGCTTTAATCTATGTTGCTCTCTAATAGAATATATCTTTGCCTTTGTCCCTTTGCACTGTTTACACCAACAAGTCCCAACTTGTCTGTATTGCCTTTGAATGGGATCGTCATAAAGCGCTGCCATGCGTTTGCTTTTTGAAGAGCGTGATGAGGAACTAAGCTCCCTAGACACAAAAAGAAAAAAAATGATGCATTTAACATGAAATTAATACTAAATCATAAGCTGTGTTCTTACCTCGGTAGCAAGTCTATAGGTGGCATAGGCTCACTACTAGAATCATGTGAATCAACATTGGAACTCTCAGTATTAGATGAAGCCATGAGCAGTGGAATACACAACCAAACTGGAAAATAAACCATGAAAAACACAACTACATTAAAATACATCATGCCTTAAAGTACATAAAGGAAAATTTTTTAGAACCACCCTTATATTTGAAGGGATTTATCAAAATGCATTGTTGCATCTATATTATGCATCTGACGCGAAGGGATTTATCAAAATGCCCATTGCATGCTATTATATTGTTGCATCTATATTATGCATCTGACGCAATGTGCTTTTTTTTTTGACGCACCCAACGTCACATTAGCGTCAAAGTAAATTCTATTTTTTTCTTTGCCGCCTAAAATCTTCGTCCAAAAATCACAGTAGAGAGGTATTTTTTGCTTACCTTCGTTTAGAGTGGTGCTGGTGGCTCTTCAGGCGCACAAGGTCGCACAGCTACAAACGCCCATTATGCACATTATCTAACTGAAATTATCGCTCAATTAGTAAGTTTGTTTTCAGTTCGGCAAACACGTTTTACAGTTTTAGAAATTAGTCGTCATTTTCTCCAGTTTTCTTTGGATTTTATTTGGCTTCCGAAATCGTTCTCTGGGCTCAATTCCGCCCTAGTTGTTGCTAGTCCAGTCAACACAGTCTTCAAATCCGGCCTAGTTAATGCTAGCTCCGTCATATGTGACCAGCTGGTATACAACCTCTAGCTGCAATGATGCCATGGGAAAATGCTCATTCAAGTTTAATTACCTTCTGTCTTCTGTTTTTTCCTGAAGATCGAATCCCAAATTCAAGAACCCAATAGCTTGAAGAAACCAAAAAGCTAAGCAAAAACCATGACCATGACCAGATGCCTGATTCCTGCATTGAAGCAGCAGATTGAAGCAGCAGATTAGGTTAAAGGTATCCAGAAAAACGTGATCAAAGCCTTGGATGCATGTATTGACGCATAAGCACCTGCGAAAAAGGAAATGAGCAGCTACATCAAATTTCAAATAAACCTCTCAAGGGAGTGAGCTTATCCACCTTGCGGGCTTTACATCATTTAACAACATTTTACAAGGACACAATTGCATGAAAATTGTCGTATGACAGGCCAGGGGTCCGTTATATTGTGTGGATCAAGATCTGGCCAACATCATGGTGCAACCATATATATAACAGTACATTTATGACAGTATTAATTGTCCAAAGTATTTTGCATATCAGAGCTGCAGCTTTGCAGAAGATAATGATAGACTTCTCTGATAATGATAGACAGCTTTGCATTGCTTCTCCAAGTTCTCGCATGCTTCTCCAAGTTCTCGCAAGATGGATCAAGATCTGGCCAACAACATGGTGCTATCATAACAGTATATTTAAGACAGTTTATAACAATATATTTCTGCTAATAAAAGGCTTGTAAGTGTGACATTAATGCTGGTAGTGAATGATGTTCTCTGCTGATTCTTTGCATCAACAACTTTGGTACGATTTTGAGCTGGAATCCGTACAGTTGGGGGCAGATCATGGATTTGATCCAAGTCACCATAGATTGGTACTTCTGGTGAGGCTTCTGAGGCGCAGCCCATAAGGATCTCTTCTGGTGAGGCTTCTGAGGCGCAGCCCATAGGGTAGCATTTACCAGCATTCTCTGTCGCTCCTCATTTGTCGTAGCCTGTCACATTTGTGTGACCTATTTGATGGTATGCCTGAGCACAATTTAATTTCATGGAATGCATTATTTGCAGCATATGCTAAGTTTGGAGAGGCAAGGGAAGCAGTTCAACTGCTCAAGAGAATTGAACAGAATGGCACGTTTCCAGATACCTTCATAATGATCATCCTTTTTGCTAGTTGTGCAACTGAGACAGCTCCGAAAAATGGTGCTTGTTTGCATGCAAAGACAGATCTTAAATCTGCTGTCACATTCAGTATGAGCCTCACCTGACCATTCAAAATCAGGCATCCATCTATCATAAATAATCCATGGTAGCATATTGTAGGCTATCTACATTTTCTGAATCAAATATGACATACCTCATCATTCCCAAATTAAGGTTTATAAAAGGAATCCATGCTCAAATTTGGAGTACCAAAACACATAATGTTAGAAAGATTGTTGTGGCAGCAGGACACGGGTAATGGCAGAGACCACCTAATATTTTGCAAAGTGATCATGTTTGAAAATATAATTTCAAAACAGTAACAACAGGGATGTCAGATAATAATAGATTGACATCAATATTACACCAGTTGGAGATGATCGACATTCTACAGAAGGTTATGTCACTATTATAGTTGGAGTAAGAAACGCTCAACTGAAACTGAAGCTGAAGTTGCATGTGAAGCAATCTGGATCTATAAACCGTCATACAATCTAGGCCTTGGAAAAAGATAGCAGCATAATAATATATTGAGAGAATTTGAGCATAATACAGCTAGTGAATAGTCATGTGTTTCATGCATGGAGTAAGCATGAGGACCAAAACCATTTCATTAGAGAAGTGCTCAATGGAACAGTTAATCTTGTTTTATGCAGGATAAAGGAGCAGCCAGCAGATATTCAAAAGGACATTTCCCAAAAGAGACAAATTTGGAAAATTCACACATCATTAAGGGGATCCATCTCTGACACTTTCAAACTAGTCCTTTAGAAGAAGCTTTGTTAAAATATCTGCTGGCCGCGCAGTAAACAACTGCCCGCTGTTCTCATTCTCTGTTTTCTCTCTTCCTGTTCTATGTCACCAATCTCTACCAAATTTTGCTGCACCTCAAACTGGTCGGCAACACCAAATTTGACAAAACTTAGCAAATTAGCACAAAAGGTCACCAACTTGTGAATTGGAAGTTGGAAATTTAATGTTGTTCAATTACAACCTGACCATACGTTTTAATCCGCATCCCCTGATAGATCAGAGAGAAGACATAATCTTTAATACGAGTAGAAGATCAGCTTGCCAGTTCAGACATCGACACTTTCCAGCTTTTTTTTTTTACTGTGACAGCCGACAGGGCTCACCTCTTGATATTGCTAATGTGCCTAATAGTTCAGAAATTGTGTGAAATTAAAAGGGAAACAGAAAAAATTTTAGGGAGCTCTTTTTGCTAGCATCTCCTTTTTAAACGGAGACAAATCCGTTTTTCACCTATGTTGTCCTTTGTGGCAAGGCTTTGATAGTAATCTACCAACACCTTCCACCCTCCTGGGCACATAAAACCAGCAGGAGGATTTTCTCCAGTCTTTGCAAAGTTGCGCATCTTTGTTCCTGAAAATGCTTAGAACCATTTTCCCATGATCAGGGTCATATAAATCACGCTTTTCTGTAGGGTGCCCCATACCAGCTGGATCACAACCCACAATATAAAAATCAGCTCCTGCATTTATTCGTGCTTTTGCGTGCCACTGCACCTCTGTTGGACCCGCATAATGCATGGGTGAAGGGAAAATTGCAACAACAGTTGTTTCAGGATCCAAAACACCTTCCTCTAACGTGTTTTAGGAACAAACGATTACTATGATATAATGACGTAATTTAAATTCACAGTTTATGTTAACCATGGATACGGTGCTTCATAAGTTTCTCAGTAAATTAAACGTTCTATAGATTCTTAAAAATGGAAGGTGGACCCATGTGATGCCATTTCATAAGATCAGAGAAGTGGATCTACTCACTGGTAGAAAAATATAGATGCCCGTAGTATAGATTAGGCAGTACCTTTATAAGGGAGGAAAATCTAAACTATTGATTATGCTCCTATAAACAAAACTCTAATTTCCTATTTATTATACTATGATTAAGATGTCTAAGAAGTTTATTTCATGTGTTAAATCTACTAAGATATCATCATTGTAAACATATAGAAACCTAATGTTTTGAGTAATGTTTTGAGTAGCTAGGTCTTCATTGATGCTATTTCAATTATATTGTTTCTAAAATTCTAATATTCTATGATTTTTTCTAGTGAGTACAAGCAAAGGCAAGAAGGGCAAAGGGCCAATGGCGTCCACCTCTACCACTAACTCCGAGGACATGGCGCAAGTGCTTGCCAATATGGATGTTGAAAATCTAAAGGCAATGCAAGAACTAATTGCTAGTAGACTGCAGTCGACCCCATCCTTACCCATGTCCTCAAAGCGAAGGGCTAGCATTTCTTCCTCTAGTGTTCATTGCACCGGTAAGAGTCTAGACTCATTGAACATTGATCCACATCCACTCACTATAGACGAGGATGCATACTCGAGTGGTCGCGAGGAAGAAGAGGCAATGGAGATCGAGTTCACAAAGCTTCCAAAAGGGGAGGTAAGATTAATTTTGTTGTATGTAGATGTAAATAATGTTCAATTAGGTGTATTTCATGTTGTAGTTGTATGTAGGTTGCTCTTTTAGGTGTTATTTCATGTTATAAGTCTTCTATAGGTTTTCTATTCAAAGGAATTTTAGGTCTTACTTCATGTTATAGATCTTCTATTAAACGAAAATTAGGTGTTATTTTACGTTATAGGTTTTCTATTCAAAAGGAGGTAGCCTTCATATGGATGAGCAGGGACGAGGCTTTACAAATACTTGTGCAATTGCCATGCGGCATTATTGTGGTACTCAAATTAACAAAAGTTGGCCACAAGTTAAGCAAAGCCGAAAATATGAAGCCGTTGAAGCGGTCTGAGGGGACTTATGGAAAGGGTGTTTTTGTGGAATACATCCTTGGAATTATGGCGAAGAGATGGAATCGTTGGAAGTATGCTTCTTTCTTTAATTCTTTGTTCTTTCGAACTTATCATTATATATATGCATACTAATTTGCAATTAAAAATAGGGACAATTTGCGCAAGAAGATACGCAAAGGATTAAAATGCAGGCCCATTAACGTCTCGGAAGAGGAATGGAAAATATTCAAAGCCTCCACATTCAAACCACATGAGCAACAAAAGAGAGCTGCATCTGCTAGGAAATATGTTCCAAAGACTGGAAGAGGAGGATGCGATGGAATACGTGCTGCATATGTATAATATACTTTTTTTTTTTGTTTTTTTCATGCTCAATGATATTGTATGATGCTGGTTGGATTAGATTAATGAAGTCTACTTTATTTTTATGCAATGCAATCTTTAAGTTCAAAGATTGGGGTTTGTACCCGGGAGATCAAATCTTGGACAAAATTAAACCGATCGGGTACAAAGCATACAGAGAAATGATGATTGAGGATGGACAAAAGCCTGGATCTGTAAGTTATCGAGTAAGTTGTTTTTTTTTACTTGTAAGTCATTTAACTTATCTTTACTTTATTTGGTTTTTGTAGTTTAAGCCTCAAGACTTTTGTGAAACAAAAGCAAGGAGTCGAACACAAAAGAAGACTAAGGTATGATATTGTAGTATCTAAATATTTCTCTTTTATTTGATTATATTACCACCCATTGTTTTGTTCCAAAAATGCTAGAAACAACATGTTGTTTTTATCCAAAAAGTCTATGCATACGAAACTGACATAGTTTTTAGATAAAATTTCAATATGTTGTTTTATTTTCTCACTATTGTTTCTAGTGCAACTAACTGTTGTTTGTTCTCAATATAAAACACATTATTTTAAGCCTTACAACACATGGAAAACCAATATTACTATATTAGAAAGAAAAAAACTATATGATAAGTCCAGACATGGAAAAGGAAAACAAATACTATTGTTTTAATGTCACTAGGCATTGTCTTTCTTCAAATAGGAGGCATTGTTTTATATATTAACAATACGTGGGAAACTAATATGCCAACACCATAAAAAAAATACTACGTGTCATATCCACACGTATGCGTTGAATTTTTTCAATTGAGATATGTTGTTTTAGATAGTACGATACGTGGAAAATGATTATTACAACCGCCTTCGCTCCGCTCCGGAGAGCTAGCGGCGCCATTTCCTCACCAAAGGGTGCTATTTGATAATCATTTGCATTCAAAACTAAATTCTTCTTGTTTCCAGCGTTATCTGGCTTTGGCTGAAGTTTTTTTTTTTTTTGAAGAATATAAGAATATATTAAACCACTAGAATGCGATCAAGTACAATGATAAGTGTGATGCTAAGAAATGAAGTGCCCATCATGATCCACAATCTGTAGGAATGTCGACGAAATTTCCCGCTTAACTGTGCCAGACAAGCTTGAGACTTGGTATGCCTGCCACAACTTATGCCTCAAGATTGGAACCAACCGAAAAGGGCTAAGCACTACATTCTGAAAGACCTTCGCTCTCCGTCTTTTCCAAATCAGCCACAAAAGCCAAGCTCTGCATAAATGAAACGCCTGCCGCTTGGCCAATGCCCATCTACTAGGAAGGACTCCCAAGAGAATCTTCTGACTACATAGTGAAGTCCCAAAGAGGGCTCTCACCCAGGACCAAGCTGCCCCTACCTCTGTGCATAGGACAAAGCAGTGCTCAATGGTCTCACGTCGCCTCCCACATAAAGGGCATGTTTCCGCTACCTGAGGCTTGAACCTGTGGACTCGGACATTCACCCTGAGGCTACGGTGCAAGATCTGCCACAAAAGGGTGCATGGATTTTAGGAGGAGGCAATGTATTCGCCCACTTCCACATAGCGGGCCACTTACTCCCGGGAAGCTTAAGCGACCACTTATCCGGCTGACAGCGTGTCTGGCGCTAGGAGCCCATAAGCCCGATGCTACAAACCGAGATGCATCAAGTCCACTATCGACTTCCAAACGCGATTGACTTGAGAAGACAAGCTGCAATGGAATAGCATTTGCAATTCTCGCCCAAATCCAGATGTCCCAACGCCGAAGGCCAAATCTCTCCCTAAAAACTCCCGGGCGGGCCGGATGACCCTCCCAATACCAATCACGGATGGATGTTACCCCTGTAGCAATCCATCGGCGTTGAGTACACGGGTGTAGGGAAGAGGTCAAGGGAGATCAGAGTCCAAGGGTACCCGAGAAAGGGCGATGAGGCTACCATACACACCGCTAGGGTCCAATGAAAAGAGAACCTTGACCACCTTCCGGGCCTTCGGTAGAGCCTTAAGAAAAGGCGAAGCATGAGGGAATGGCCGCAAATCATAAGCAGAGCCCACGGCAACCTGAGCGGAATAGGCGGCTTCCTAAACACAATAGAGTGGCCGGCGATTTGTGCCAACAGAGCCAAACACGGGGATTGTTGCTCTTGCAACAAGCGCCCGGATGAATTTCGACACGAGAACCCCGTGTGCAATGACACATCAAGCATACCCAAGCCCCCGCATGTGGGGCGCATACACTTCCACCATCGACGACCTTCATTGTAGCCCCCTCCTCATTCCCTCCCCAAACAAAATTGCGAATGGTGTCATCCAACTCCTTAACCACACTTTGGCGGCAAGTATGCGGGGGAGGTCGCGTAAACATGAGTGCTACGACTTGGCTACGAGAATCCTACCAGCCCTCGGGGGTACCACTTAGTGTATAAAGGATACGCCATGTAATGAGGAAGGGGTCATAAAAAACCCTTCATATATGTTTTTTAAGGTCTAAAAACCCTTTCCGTATGAAATACATCACTAGAGATTGAATTTTTAAGGTCTAAAGAACCCTTCCGTGCGTATTAAATGCGCTTTGGGTAAAAAAAAACCCTTATCGTCCACTCACATGGTATATCGGCCTACACTATGTGAATCCCAAAATTACCACCATGGTGAGTTTACTTCCCCTCCACCAATTCAAATCTTTGCTTAAGATTACGTAATGTCTCCGCCCAAAATCGCCCTAGCATTAATGTCCAAGCCAAATGGTATGCCCTAGCGGTTTGGCGGTTTGTGTCAATGGCGGTGTTAGAGCCCGAGGCCCGACTCAACCACGGGAGGAGGTTCCTCCGGTACCCACATGGCCGAGCACCCGACCCGGTTAAGCAAGCATCCGAAGCTAAAGAAAAGGCATCAAAATATTCTTGGCTACACGGAGATTGGACTCATGCATGAAGAAAGAGGAATGTATCATCCATAAAGCCCGGCGCAAACTGTTGCGACCCATCATCCATGCGGAGACCTTGCACCACATTGTCAGCAATTGCCATCTGAAAAAGCTGCGAGAGCCTCTGCCACTATAGTGAATAGGAAGGGGGCCAACGGACATCCCTGCCTAATGCCTCGGCCCACGAGAGAAGATTGAGGAGGTCTCACCCACGACACCACTTTGTTGCCCTAGCGGACCGCGTGCAACTTCATAACCGTTTCCACGAAACTAGGCACCCAAAGGCACGCATCATATCGCCAAGAAGCCCGGTGATGTCATAAGCCTTGGCAAAATCCAGCTTAAGAAAAACAAGGGGCTGCCTCATTTACGAGCCCAATGCACTCCCTCAAAAGCAGCAGCCCCATTATGAAGAATATTCCGCTGAGGTATAAAACCCGGGCCCCTTTCTGCACTAATGGCGTGAACTAGTATGCGGCTTAAGCCTCTCACCCAAAGCCTTAGTAATGATTTTATACACTACGAGACAATGAGTAAAAGGCCTCCGGTCATTGATGGTTTTAGGATGCTTACACTTGGGTATAAGTGAAATACAACTTTGTATTCAGCAGAGGATGCATCGAGTTATTCCCCAAAGATCCACATACACACGCACCTGCAAGGTCCCCACCCATTTCCAGTGCCGAAAAACTCCACTGGTATTCCATCCAACCCGGGACACTTATTAGAGCCAACAGTGACATCGTCCCCAAGCTGGCATACATCAGCGGCTCCTCTAAGCTCGACTTTGAAGGGCTGAGATTCTTGGCGATACCTTGGCGGACCGGCTCTTGCAAAACACTACGTGAGGGAAGCGGCCTCTCCTTGAAAAATGTTTCATAGTGCCCTTGCTACAAAGGCCTTGATAGCATCGGTTCTTTGCAACAACACTCCACGGGGGTGTAACTATGTCCGCCATGGGCTGCGCCGCATACTTCTTACGGCGGGGCTTTCGAGGAAAAAACTTTAGAGCAAGTGTCAGACTGCTTCAGCCACGTCAAACCCGCTTTGATGCTGGCCTGCGACACCTTGGCCTCCTCCTCAACCTCGATCTGACGAAGCACCTGCTGCTCACGCAAGCCATCAGAGACCCGCCCTCTAAGAGACTCCAGTTCCGCATATAAGGCATCCAACCTGCGACGCTAAGCCAAAGCATGCGTGGTAAGCAACCGAAAGATTTCAACAACTGGGTCTTCATGCCTGAAGATATTTTTCAGCTATTTCTGCCCCTATGGAACTTGTGGAAGGCTAGCAAGCTAAAAGATAACAAGGGACAAATTATAATCTGTACCTGGGCAAAAGACAGTGATTACTTCAGTCAGACCTACCTGAGATGCATGAGAGGTCTCGATTATGAAGACTGCCGGATTTTGTTCCAGGAAGTGCTGGATGGGAAGACCTACGTGAAGGTCACAAATGATTATAAAGGTGAACAATTCTTCAAGACAAGGGCAAAGACACTAAGATCTATAGCCTTCTTGAAGAAGGAGATTTGGGAATATGTGAAGGATAATTTCCCGAAGAAGTATACATCCTTCACAGATTTCAGTACTGTCGTGGCGGGCTTTGACGATGCTGACTTGATTTCCATGGCCACTTTGCATAGTAAGTGGGTAACAGACGGAGTGACCAAGGAAGGAGTTTAGGGTAACGTGCCACCTGCCTTGGCGAGATTTATACGTAATGATGTCTTGCAGAGAGAGGATACTGAAGACTTCCGTTGCGAAGTTGAACTAACAGATAGCAGAGGGCAAGTTGTATGCACTCCTGTACCAGTATCCTTGATAGTTTTGGACACTAGAGGCATAAGTCCAATGTGGGACACAACCACACTATCTAATTTTTTTAATACAGCTGTAAAGAACACCACAGCTGATTCTTTCTGGATAGTGTGCTTTGCAAGGCGAGCATAATTTTTGATTTCATCTGTCTTTGGATAACACGGACTCGGGTCGAGTTTTATTGGCATATATGAAGGCGAATACAAGAATCCGCTTTGCCTCCGGGGGGGAGTCCTATGCACTAGTATCGTCACAAAAATTCAGCCCTAGCGATGCTTCATCGATGATATTGATCTCAGATTCTTGTTTGCCAGTCATCCTCAAGAACTGCCACCAATTCCAGCACGTAATAAAGAAGAGGCAGACGGGGAGAGCAATGCTATGGCTCAGAAACTCTTCAACAGCAGATTCAGGTACAGCTGGCAAGGCTTGCCAGGGGACGTAATCATGAGAAACCAGCTGGGGCCTGCCACACGCTCTTATCTCGTGCAGAAGCTGGTACTACCAGGAATAGGAGTGTTGATTACTTCTCCTGCGGTTCGTTTGGCCGGGCTGCTTTGATCCATAAGAGATTTTATATTGTGTTTGAAAGTGACCCGGCTAAGCGGCAATGCCTACAAGGCATTCTTAGTAGGCTTGACCGCGTCCTGAATCCTATCATCGCTGCAGTTCCTGTGACAGAGAAACAAGGGCTGTTGTTGAAGAAGCCGTAGATCCATCAAGTCATGTGATACCTGAAGAGGAACCCGATGTTGATTATGATGTGATCAAGAATACAGAATTCAATCTGGACATTCTAACTGATCCCAATTTCATTGCCACGGGGTTCGAGACCTTTCGAGGAGATCCTATGGGCGCTTCATCCAGCCATGGCACTGGCGCTGGGGAACCTGATCCTGCTGAATAGACGAAATTCTCTCCAGAAATAGAAATGTAAATTGTACAATAATACTTTTGTTTACAGGCTCTCTCTTCCAAGTCCTAGCTTGGTGTGGCAAATTTATGGATATGCAAATCAATGAATATACAAATTTTACTGATTTTGTAATCTAATATTTCTTTAGCTCCATTATATGCACTGTTAGTATTTTTAATGGCGTCAATAAATGGCACTTAAGATACATATTTTAGCTTAATGGCGCCATAATTGCTCAAAAATGGTCATAAAATGGACTAAAAAACAATTTTGTCCCTAATTGGAATCACGAAATTTCTCGTTTTAATGAAATTGTGCTTTATCTAGATGTCAATGTTTGGCTGAGCCATCACTTTTCTTCTAATTTCTGCCAATACACTCCACATCCAGCTGCAGCAATGGCTTATGTACATTTCCTTTATTTTGCAGGCTTTAGCATTTACATGCGCTACTCTGAAGCTCCTCAAAGTTGTGCATACTCTGAAGTGATCATAGCCACCAACAAACTGCAAATATGCAGGCGCCCAAATTGAAACCAATCTAAATAAAATTAAAATATATTCAAATAATGCCTGATGCACATGAAATGCAATTGCCCTCCATGCAGTAGTGAAAACAAACAAAGGAATAAACGTTTAGATATTATAGATGCTGCTGAAGGACTGTGTATTGGAGTTAGAACATAATGATTGCAATAGTTCTACATCAGAAGCAGTATTTTCCACCATTTATACTCAGGTATTCTCGGGCACCAAATAGTAGATGTTCAAGTAGGGCATTTCCTGTGTTTTATTTTTCAGCACTTTCTTCTAAGCGTTTGCCAAAACAAATTGAAAAGCGAGAAAAATGTGCATCTAACCTTCCTATTCGGCAGCCATGTTGGCCCTTAAGAGCAATCAACATGTTTCTCCACCAGTCAAAGGCGTTACTTGAGCATATTCAACCTGTATGAATAACAACCTGCAGGAATAATAAGAAGTTCCAGTTAAGATTCCCTGAACTTGGCTGAATTTATCTACGGAAAGAAGTCATCGATAATACAAAAGAGGCAGTCAAAGAAGTTGGTTATAAAGGAGGATGGCATAGCTTGTGAGAAAAGTGCCAGCTACCATAAAAGAAAGATAGCGGGTAAATTGAACAACAAAGCCCGACCCTAAACAATCACACTAAGTTTTACGATTCCAACTTCAATGACAAATTCTTCCTTTAACCTGAAGTCATATAATGCTTTAATTGTTGTAGATTTGCAAGTGAAATCATTATGAATTTGAATAGGTTGTAAGCCTCTCCAACTAGCTGACATGATGAATTAGTGGAAAAAGCAGAGATTTAGAGCAAGAATTGGGTCTTTCTAATGTTAAAGATTGCCAAACCTTGAAAAAAATTAAAGGCAATGGAAACATTGAGATGCCTTCTGTGCTCCGAAATAAGGAGATATTCGCCAAATTGTTGGGAGGAATCCATAAAATGATTGAGAACTTTAAAACGGATCTTTATTCCATGTTCCCAACCCTTCTCTAACCCTGGTGTTACATCGATGTGGCATTCACAATCGTGCATCATGTAGGCACTGTGAGAAGGTAAACAAAAAAGAAAAATTGGAAAACTATGAGGCCACTATGAGAAGATAAACAAAATGAAAAACTAAAAAAACTATGCGACTTATAGCAGATCATTGAACTACCATTAGTGGAGAGCGTCCTAAAAAGGAAGTCGACTATGGCCTCTATAACCTCAACTTCAACAAGAGGGCGGAGGTCTGAAAGGGCGGACGGCCCTTTTCTTTAATACAAAAAAATCTTGGCCATTGGTTGTCATCGGATCATCTTAGCCGCCCAATTTAGGGTGTGATGCATTACAGACTTAAAACAAAACCTTATAAGATAAAGATTAGGGCGAATAGCAATCCTAAAACATTATAATCATCAAAACTTGTAGGGAGTTTGGTAATCTCCCCAAGAAAAAATGAGCAAAATCAACCTTGATGATGGGGCTAATGGAGCTCTTGCTTGTTTTAGGGCTACAAACGGAAATTTTGCCGCCCGGCAGCAGCAGTTCCACAATTCAATCCTAGCTAATGGAGCTCTTGCTTGTTTTAGTGCTACAAATGGGAAATTTTGCCGCATGGGAATGGCAGTTCCACAATTCAATCCTAACCTTAGCATCAAATCTTAAGGCTCTTGCATATTTTTGTAACAAACAAGAAGAAACTGGGTTGATTTTACAAAAAACTAAGTTTTCCTAGTTACAACATCTGTACTGCAAAAATTTAACATGAATGATGAATTAGAGATCTATAGATTTGTAGTGTGCAGCTGACATGGTTTTCTTCTCCAGGTAGCTATCCTAAGGCCACCTGCAAGGTAAAATGTATGTCAAACAGGTTATACAATGCATGGCAACTTACTTCCCTTCTTGTCACACTGCATTGCTTAGCAATCACTAAACAGAACTCCACTACAAAGACCTTTTGGATATACCTACAAATATAACCCTCTGACACAGCACTTACAAGATTGGCAGCAAAATATTTTCAATAATGGTGTACTTGTGCATTTTCCAGATCCTGCCAAATAGATACAAAAATTAAAAGGGTTAATGAGATTGTTGCCATCATTGATTCTTTCATGCCAAAATGCTTCCTAAACATTGAAAGAAAAACTATTGGGAAAACCCATCAAAATGACTGAAAGGAACCCTGGTATGGTTGTGGTCTCAACATTTACAAACAAGATACATTGGAAGTTTCAGGGCCCTTGCCAATAATAGTGGCGGGCAATGATGCAGGCACAAGAATGACAATGTTGGATGAATGAATGAGCATAGAATGACAATTTAGTGTTAATAACTGTCCTAAAGGTCTGCCATTACCATCTACCATTGCCCAGACGTGGAACACATTAAAAAATCAAAGAGACCAATATATGCCTCCTACGATCACTAATCCAAAAATTAATTAGTGAATGTTTCTCGCTAAGAGTATAATGGGCAGAGACCTCTGAACGCTCCATCGCAGTTTACAGTACAGCAGCTGCCAAAAAACTCCGCTTTCCAAGGCCTTCAAGGCCAATCACCTCCCACGCATTGGACTCTTTATAACGCTCCATCTGCATTATCTTACGCCAAAAACATTAACAAGAAGTGGAGGAAATAATGCATCATGCCCAAATAAGAACACTCTACCCACAATGGAATCACACAAATTTGGGCCATTCAAGCCTCCAATAACATAGATAGCATCTCCTAATACAACAGCAGTACCATATGCTCGTTTGCTATTCATTGGCCGTATCTGCAAGAATATTTCATGGTGGTTAAACATGCAACCTTATGGCCCAGAAAAATCTTACAGCAGAATAGGTACAATGATTAATTAAAAATAACATGGTATTTAAAATGTCGTGCATGCACATGTAAGGTCCCATTCACAATGTACCTAAATGTATAGAAACAAAAAAGCATTTTCAGGTAACTAACCAACTCCCATCTTTCAACTCGAGGGTCATAGACTTCCACAGCATCCAAAAACGATTCACCATCAAAACCTCCAACGGCATATCTGGTCCACATAAGCTGTTTAGTACTCTTAACCATTGATCTCTCAATCTTTCCTTCCTCCAGCTGCTAAATGTACCGAAATCACAATATACAAGCTCATATTTTATTCTATAAAACACTTACAACTTCCCATTCAAAACTGCAGCAGAGTGACTGCCCCGCTTTGATTTCATTGATGAAACCCTTGTCCAAAGTGCTTCTCGAGGATCAAAACGTTCCACTGTCCTAAAATAATATGCCAACAAACACATCATGTAATTATACTCCCCAATATTAAGAGCTGCAGCTGAAAACAGACTTACTTCAAGTAACAGTTCCCATCAAAACCACCCATGGCGTACAGTGCCCCTCCAAGTTCAGCAACAGCAACACAAAACCTCTGCAATAGAAGACTAAGTCAACTACTTATTGACTAGACTGCCAGCCAAAATCATGCATAGACCATAGCATACCTGCTCAAGCATGTCAGTAGACGGGATCCATGTGCCTAGTTCAGTGTCATAGCTTTTCGACTTCCTGGAATGTAGACTTGCCATCTCCACCTCCTATAGCAAAAATTCGATCGCCTAGTGTTGCTCCACCCAAACTTCCACGTTTTTGCCTCATGGGAGCACATCCCGTCCACCTCTCTTTCAGCGGGTCATAATATTCAACTAAAACATACCAGTAAGTCACAATATGGTACCATAATGCAACCTAAATTCTGCAGAACATCAAATAACATCTGTACCTGAGTCATACCAAAGTGTTCCATTCCCCCCACCAAATACAAATATTCTGCCATCTAATACACTTGCAGCAGCATAAGAACGAGGACAGCTCATTGATGAAACTGATCTTAAAGATCCTTTCACTGGGGAATACGTGTCCACAGTTTTCATCCACATTTCACCATTAAAACCGCCCATTATATAGACTTGTGGCCCAGTTTCTGAGACGGCTAAATTTTCCAATTGATGGCTTCCCCCTAGCTTTGTATTAGATACCTCTCTGTTTTGTGTGAGGAACTTGACTTGCAATTTAAGCTCGTTCACTTCTCCTTTTAAGGCCTGAATGTCAGAAGCCATAGCTCTCTGCACAATTTCCCAAAAGAGATGGGCTATTATCTGCTCTGATAATACGGAAATGCTTTGGCATTGCTAACTCGATCATTTGCCATATGAACAAAAAACTATGAGATGGAACAGTTTCTTACTCCAGTTAAGACAGAGACAGCAACCATGGGTGAGGGATGGCCTCAAGTTAAGAGAGAGACATATACCATGGGTGAAGGATGATATCAAATCATTTGACAAATAGTTACTACCTCCCTCATGGATGAAAATAGACCTTCAAAATCTAGACTTCTGCTCAATGACATTATCAAGACCAAATACGGAACTAGACAATTTACGAAACAAGAGAATAAACGTACGGGCTAGGGACTACGGAAACTTCATATTATCTCTTGTTCATTTTGATTCTAAAATTACCGTTTGAATTTGCAAACACTTCTATTAAACAAACACAAACTGCTAATACTTGCCAATCCGCTTCAATTGGCAAAAGGACAATAATTCCTGCCAAGATTTCCTTCTATCTTGAAACAAGCCAAGTAGATCTGTAGATTATAACTTACTTGTGAGCTCTCTAATATGGCATTTTCTTCTTGGAGTGTTTCGAAATCCTCAAGCTGCTTAGTCATTGAACGTGCTTCTTCCATTATCCTCCTTAATTCAACTGCATCTTGGCGCATCTTAGAGAAATTCCAA
Source organism: Isoetes taiwanensis (assembly GCA_021234155.1). Classification (NCBI taxonomy): domain Eukaryota; kingdom Viridiplantae; phylum Streptophyta; class Lycopodiopsida; order Isoetales; family Isoetaceae; genus Isoetes; species Isoetes taiwanensis. The sequence goes on along the minus strand of JAJEKV010000002.1, from coordinate 30,997,195 downwards.
CATCCCAAGTTAGAGATATTTGGTATAAGACCAATAATTAGAACCAGAGAGGAAAGAATAACTATACACCTGAGCTATCCCAGTGGCACAAATCTCCAAATTCTTTTGAACAGTTGTTGCAACAGAGGAGTCCACAGCTTGCAGCGTAATGCGCAGTCTCTCACGCTCTTCCTTCAGCATTTGCTGCTCCTTTATGCTGCGTTCTCTAGCCAACTTTTCCCATTCACTAATGCCCGGTTTACTAGATACAGCAGGCACTGTTCGGGACTGCTGCCCCACATTTTTGTTGGATGACAGTTCGATATTTCGTAACTTTTCCAAGACGGATACCTCTCTTTGCTTGTCTCCGTTGGCCAACATTTTGCTCAAAGTGATATTCTTGTTCTATCACGCAGGACCTCAAAGAAACCGCTTCTGACAGAATTTAAAAGGAATTACTCTGGCCAACCAAAAAATGAAGCTGTTTTCTACTTGATCATGTTCCTTCACGCCATCAAATTTTAAGCTAGATCCTCAATAGATTTACAAGGTAACAAACAATCTGATCAAGACTTACGATCATAATTCAGAGGTCTACTGCGATATCAAAAGAAGAGCCCTAAATCAAGGGTCGGCTAGGCGACCATCCTTGTAGCCGAGGCCACTTTAAACTTTCGTATTTGTTTTCTGAGGTTTAAAGTGACCACAACCTTGAAGAGGAAATCTATTGGCCTACTTAGTCTATATCTCTAACATATAATTACAAGAAATTTATCGCGGCGGCCTTTTTCTCTCCACTGAATATTGTTAAGTTAAAACAATGCCAGTTCTAGACATGTGAAAGTTAAAGTAATTGCATTGCTCATGCCTATGCTGGTGTACGAAGCAACTACAGAGTGCCGAATTGTAGCACAGGTTGCTATTTTTGCTTGCTCTGACTCTTCTAGCCGGAAGGTGTTTGATGTAGTAAATTGCCAGTGCGTCGCCAGCCGGCAAAGCAAACTTTTGCGCGTCGCCAAGCTGGCAATTGCAGCCAGATCCGCCTGAAGGATCAACCTTGAAATGCCTCAATTTTAAGCTTAGATTTGCATGAAACAATTTACAGCATGACAGTTCTGCTTTGATCCAAGCTAGATCCAACTAAATCTTTGCTAAATCCAAGTCGAATCCATTTCAAAATACTGCTGTCAATTCTGAAAGACAATATCTTTTGCTTGAATTAAGTAGAACATCTGAGATCTTGCGAAATCACTCCCAAGAAGAGAAACCATGAAGGAAACAGGGCTTTCAGATCCTGGAACTGGCATGGCGTGTAAATCTTTTGCAATAAATCAATCCATCAGCTTCATTTAATGCCTAAAGGTCGACGTCACTGTAATAAATGAGGTGTCAACGTCACGAAATCCTCCCTAATAAATAAGCATGTATACGTGTCTCGTCCAAGTAATTTTGAAGGGAGAAAATGTGCGAGAACAAAAAAATGATTATATAGGTGTCATGATTTATTGCGCCATAAATGCACGCAATGAATGAGTCTACACGTGTCATGTTGTGGTAATTTTCAAGGCGTGTAAATCTTACGTAATAAATCGGTCCATGGGCTTCATTTAATGCCTAAAGGTCGCCAATCACAAAATCTTACGTAATAAATGAGATGTGGCGTCACGCAATCCTCCCTAATAAATAAGCATGTATCGTGTCTCGTCCAAGTAATGTGTGAAACAAAAAAAAAAAATGATTATATAGGTGTGTCATGATTGTCGCCATAAATGGTAAATAACAAATGAGCCCACAATCTTACGTAATAAATGAGATGTCGACGTCACACAATCCTCCCTAATAAATAAGCATGTATCGTGTACCGTCCCAAGTAATGTGTGAGAAAAAAAATGATTATATAGGTGTCATGATTGTCGCATATAAATCTTTGATCACGGATCCCCATGTCCCCATAAATGTTGATCAAGTAGCTTCTCGACACATTTAAGCTATCAAAAATCTGCTATAAATGCTATGAAGTCAGCGTGTAAATGCGATCGTAATTTTGAAGGAACAAATTAAGTGCGAACAAAAATTGAAAATCCTCCTAATAAATAAGCATGTATCGTGTCTCGGCCCAAGTAATTTTGAAGGGAGAAAATGTGCGAGAACAAAAAATGATTATATAGGTGTCATGATTATGCGCCATAAATGCATGCAATGAATGAGTCTACACACGTGTCATGTTGTGGTAATTTTCAAAGGCGTGTAAATCTTACGTAATAAATCGGTCCATGGGCTTCATTTAATGCCTAAAGGTCGTAGATCCACAAAATCTTACGTAATAAATGAGATGTGGCGTCCACGCAATCCTCCCTAATAAATAAGCATGTATACGTGTCTCATCCAAGTAATGTGTGAGAACAACAAAAAATGATTATATAGGTGTCATGATTGTCAGCCATAAATGGCGCAAACAAATGAGCCCACAATCTTCTGTAATAAATGAGATGTCGACGTCACACAATCCTCCCTAATAAATAAGCATGTATACGTGTCTCGTCCAAGTAATGTGTGAGAACAAAAAAAAATGATTATATAGGTGTCATGATTGTCTGCCATAAATGCCGATGAAGATCCCCATATCCCCCATAAATGTTGATCCGTAGCTTCTCGACACATTTAAGCTATCAGAAATCTGCTATAAATGCTATGAAGTCAACGTGTCATGCGATCGTAATTTTGAAGGAACAAATTAAGTGCGAACAAAAATTGGATACTGCTTTATATAGGAAGGACAAAATGGGATTGCATGCAATTAGTGAAGCAGAAGAGAAGTGCTCACAATAGCTCTTCAAGTGCTCTCAATGCGTCGAGACAATAAGAAGGCCTTCTATTTATAAGATGGAGTTTTGTTGGATGATCGACACACATGACTAATCTAGGGCTATATTTATGCCAAGTGCCTATATCGCAACTCGCATGTAATCATTAATATCATTCGATATATATTTCATATCCATAATTATCCTAAAATGGATATCATTAAGATTCTATATATATTGGGATTGATATCTTCTAGAAAAATTTGCCAATAATGGCATAATAAATGCAAAGTGCACACATGTCGTGCTTTGATAATTCGCAATAAATGCAAAGCGTATTAATGACCGTTAATAAATGCAAAGTGCACACATGTCGTGCTTTGATAACTTTCATAATAAATGCAAAGCGTATTAATGGCCGCAATAAATGCAAAGCGTATTAATGGCCGCAATAAATGCAAAGGGTATTAATAAGCGCAATAAATGCAAAGTGCACACATGTGGCGTGCTTTGATAACTTCATAATAAATGCAAAGCGTATTAATGGCAATAAATGCAAAGCGTATTAATGGTTGCAATAAATGCAAAAGGTATTAATGGCTACAATAAATGCAAAGTGCACACATATGCGTCTTTGCGGGGGGCTCAGATTAGGGGGTTCCTCCCGAAATTCCGGTTGAAGTTGTTATTATCCGGTTTCTTTAATAGATCTTGAAAGGCAAAATTTCAGGTCAAAATTTAGTAAAATCCTTGTTAAATCCAGGTAAATTAGAGGATATTTTTACGAAAAATCCGGTAAAAGTACCAACAAAACGGCATTTTGCGGTTTAAGCAAAATCTAATCGGAGGGCTGGTGCTTTGATAATTATTAATAAATTCAAAGCGTATTAATGGCCAAAAAAAAATGCAAAGTGTATTAATGGCATAATAAATGCAAAGTGCACAAATCGCCATAAATGCGATGAATGCAGCGTGTCATCCTATGGTAATGCTCATATCTTCCTCGCCATAAATGCTCATAAATGCCTCAAATCCGAAATTAATGCCCACAATAAATGCTTTATAATCAATGAATGCACACAATATTCGAGGGTTATTAATGGGCCGCGATAAATGCTTTACAATCAATGAATGCACACTGTACACGTGTCATGTAATCACGTCAACATCACGAAATATTCGAGTTTACCGCAATAAATGCTTTATATAATCAATGAATGCAAAAATGAATGCAAAGAAGGTTATTAAGTGGCCGCAATAAATGCTGCAATAAATGCTTTATAAGTAATAAATGCACACAAGTACACGTGCCATGTTTTAAGAATTTTGAAGGAACAAAATGAAGGAGAACAGAAATTGGACACTCAATTACATAGGAAGGATAATGGGGCAGTTTCTGGAATGTTCCATAAATAGAAATCGAGCTTAAATTTTTTAATGGTTCGTGGGAGGAAGGTACTAGAAGATTGTAGGAGGAGGATGTTCCATAAATAGAAATCGAGCTTAAATTTTTTAATGGTTCGTGGGAGGAAGGTACTAGAAGATTGTAGGAGGAGGATGAGGCGCCGTTTCTAGAAGCTGGGCTTCTAGAAGGTACCCGGAATGCCCGGGGCTTCTCGAATGATCTGGAGACGTCTCTGTTTTGGTATAAAAGGGAGGAGCGGCGGTCGGTTTAACCCATAGCGACCTGTGGTGGCTGGAGAGAGGCAACGGAAGTGGTGTTTGAGGCAACGGAAGTGGTGTTTGAGTTTAGTGACTATTAAAGGCTGGGTTGGGTTGAGTTTTTGTGTATCGGCTCGCGCCTCCGGCATCAGGGATAACGTCAGGTCTGTGTAGCGAGGTCTGTGTAGCGATGTAGATTCAAGCAGAAACCTGGCTGTTCAGTTGCGTATAAATCAGGTAGCTAACCTCAATTACTGGGCACGTATGGGTCATCGGATTATTTGGACTGGTCTATTCAAGATTGCCATGATAGATTCTGTAGTCAAGGGCGGGCCATAAACCTGTTCTTCTGAATATGAATATCATGGTCTGACGGCAAAAACAGTGTATTTCTTTCTGATTTCCGTCCAATTTTGAGCCTTGAAAGAGCAGATGTTCGGTCTGCATCAGTTCTGAATTTAATTATTCACATGTGGAGCAGAACACGAAGTGCCAACAAACGGCAAGAATTTATCTGATCAAACTCAGGTTTTCATTCAAAGTTTTAACTAAAGTCTTTCCATTTATGCTCTGATGCAGGACAAAACTAGCCGAATCTTCATGGACGAATCCGTCAGAAATGCACGCTGAAGATGTTTTTCCTTGATCCCTTTTTTTAGCTGTTCTATTTCCTCGCCATAGCTAAGCGATCCCTTTTTTTAGCTGTTCTATTTCCTCGCCATAGCTAAGCATAGCTTAAAGATCCTATTGAATAGTATTTCAAACTTTTTCCCTCTACTATTAGGTATTTCGGGTTGGTAAGATATGAACTTGGCTTTTTTTATTAGAGTAGAAAAATCCTTCAGACATGAGTCATAGAAATCCGTCAGTTCTAAGAGGTTCGTCCCTGCTCATGATATTTCCCGCTAGGAATTGTTGAGAAGTATTTTTCTTTGAGGCATCCGCAAAATTTTAGTCCTTACAGTGTTACAACCCTTTTCCACGTCTTGCTGTGCCTTCTTGGAGATGATTTGCCTACTCTAGAAGCTTGAGATTAGGATCTGGAAGCTCGAGTATGTTCCAGAGTGTCTGCTGGAAGCTTCGGCAAGTGCCAGGATGTCACAATAGTCTTTGTCAGACTGGTGTGATTCAAGCCCAATGGATATGGCGTCCAATGCTGCAGCTGGAGATGGTAGAAGCCAACTGCAGTTCCATGCTTTGGAGAGCTCCAGGTTTGGTTTGTTTCTCTAAATGAATTTGAGGTTGTATAGAATTTCTGTAAGCTGCAAGTTATTAGCAAAAGCATTCTGTTATGGGCAAACAATGTGTGCAAGACAACTAACTGATCTTGTGATGGTCTAAATTTTGTTGCTATTGAATGACTGCTTTTCTTTCTTAGTTATTTCAAAAGCAAGAAACAAATATCTTGAACATTAATGGACTATGAGAACATATTCGTTGGTAGTGAAATATGCCTTTGAAATACATTGAAAGGCTTTATATCAGAGAAGCTTTTTGTATCTACATATCTAGATCTTATTTCTAGAAACGCTCTTTTACTATATGAAGCCAGCTGTGTTTTTCCTCTTTGTATTTATGGATTAGAGATTGAGGGAATGATTTTTTCTCTCTCCCTCTTTCCATTGCTTTTTTGTGATGCCATCTCCATGCAATTCCTGAGATTTATATCGAATGGTAACTCCTCAAGGACCTAAGGACCTAGCAATGTGATGGAACATACAGAAATAACCTGCAGAGTGACAAGAATGAGAGCTCTATGTGGTTATTGTGGTGGCCCCAGAAGACAAATAGTTCATATTCAAACATGTTCATACATATGCTTGCTAACTACGTAATCCTTTTCTTCCTACTTCAATGGTGGCAAAGGGGAGACCTTGATTTTGTAGTTATAATATTTTTTTAATTGGCAATCAAAACTGAAAATGAAGGTGTGGATGCGTGAAAGGTTCTTGCTTCCAACAAATGCGTAAGAAAGATATATGTGATCTGCAAAATATGATGACATGAATGAATAACAACGTCTATTGCTGACTACACTTTCATTATTCATTATTTTTCTTTCCTTATCGGTTTTTTTGGTAAGGTTGATTGTCGGCCGTCGATTCCCAGTATATTCGTAGGATTGTTCCAGATCCACGGATATGAACACTCTGCCAAAAGAAACGCATGACAAATCCTATGGTCTAAATAAAAAGACACCCCTGCCAGAATAAACCATAGTTTGCTCAAACCATAGTTCCATTGCTCTCCCAAGAAGCTTCCGCCTATGAGCGTGGACTTACAAATCATTCCATGTTCCCCGCTTCTCAATGCACAAACAATCTTCGAATTCTTCCCCACCAAGCCCGGGGGCTCAATCCACGCTGCTTTCTTGCGCAATCCGCTTTTGCAATCCACACGCCCTAAGCAGGAATCACGCAAACCCGGCTGAATCATCACGGACTTAGCGGCTTGCACTCTCACTTCGCCCAAGAATCCTCTCTTGCTCCTTTGAAGATTTGAACTACCTCGTGCTCCTTTGCAAGATTTCGAACTACCTCAGGTGTGACCCGAAGAGAAGATTTGGGACCGCGAATCAATCGTCTTCTGGGTCTAGCTGGCGAGAACACGCAGGCCATGGGAGAAGCCAAATCCAAACCTTCTTATTCCTCACGAGAGAAGTAATGGTGGGCTTAAATATCGGGATTAAAAGCCCACATCGAGCCCTCCGATTTCTCCGGAATTTCTTCTACACAGTAAAAGATTTCTTGTACTTTCGCCGGATCCGTTGGCACCCCACGCCAAACAAAGAAAGGCCCATGCGGCTTTATCCTTCCATTCTCGGACCATGCATACAAACCAAAAAAATTGCATGCCATAGCCTATTTTGGATATCTGACGAATAAGCGGCTCAAACCATTCTAAAAATACCCTCAAAATACGATTTGCAATACAATACAGCCGCCAAATCTAGGCCCAACCATGCCAGAGATACCCTCCCCAAATACCAAACGAAATAATAGAACATACTAATCTAGAATTATAATTGTTGAGAATTATACAAATTATGTACAAAATTGAGCAGTGAAATATAAATAGGAATTTTTATTTTTGGTGTCAGAGCAGAAATATAAGTAGGAATTTTATCTTTGGTATCGGCGATTCGTTGATGATAACACACCCTCTTATGTGCTTTGTGTGATGCACGATCGACGCACGATCGTGTCAACTTTGCCATTTTGACAAGAGCAAGCAAAAATAGAAATTAGAGCTGGATGAGTTTGGGCCAAGGGTCCTCATGCTTTTTTTGGGTAGTCAAGTAAAGTAAGGAGGGAACGAGGGGAGGCTTTGTAAAATTGTTTGATGCCGTTACATTAGTATGGGATAGTTATTTATCGAGTAATTAGTATGGGATAGTTATTTATCGAGTAATAAGCAAGTTAGCACCGTGAGACATCCAATCAAAACGAATCCCGAGCTCCAATCAAACGAACCGACATCCCGACTTCTCTATGTTGGTGCCGCAGTTGGGCTAGTTGAACACACGTCACGTAAACATTAATGCTTCTACTATCGACTTTAATAAGAACCATAACAAATCTAATGAACATACGAAATAGAAGGTTATTTTTTTAACTTTATATATTTTTATGTGCACATTTAATCTATAGAATAGAGCGGAGCACTACAACATACAACAAGTGTGGAAGTCTTCAATTTAACAAAGATCATATTGACAATATGGGAAGTATCACACGTAAGATCAGATGGCAATCTACCAAAAAACTACTTACATTACGTTTTTCCATCACAGCCAATTGTTTATTGGCACGTGGTACTTAATAACGTTGTAGATATTTACTCAATATTTTGAACATTTACGCAACATTTTGTCCATTCCATGTCGTACGAATTGGGTACATGGCCACAACTTCATACTCTTACGCAGTCCTTGGACATCAAACATACTCCTCAACAAAACAAGTCAAAAAAGAAACAAATGCACGCGGCGGCCTTGGCCGCCGCGACAAACTCCTTGTATGTATTGAATATGTTTGTCGATAAACAAGGTGTTACTTAATTCAGAGCTGTGTCTCTTTCAATGGTGTAGGTTAGAAATTTGCGGGTTGGTGGAGCTTTTAATTAGAGTTTGATTGGAAGGTTGACCTGATCTAGGGCCTTTCTGGGGTTTCCTTTGTTGTTTGTTGTGGGATTTCCTTTGCATCTGCAAGTAGAGAAAAGAATAGGAAGTTCTTGAGGGTCTCAGACTAAGGAAAAGAAAAGAATAGAATAGATTTTTTAACGTCCAAGAAGACTAAAAAGCCATGGGGCCTATACAATGGACTAGTACAACCATTACTACTGGGAAAACCTTAATAATAATACTAAACAGTCAAGGAGCATGTTAGATATGCAACAAGCATTGGATCATTTATAGCAAGTCCTAAATACTAACTTAGCCTATCAAATTGGAAGAGGGCATAAAAAGACTTCTCTTCTTAAGTAACTTTTTCTTAGCATGCCATGTCGCCATGTGAACTTGAATGAAGTATCTAAGCATAACATATCTCTAATATATAATTGTAATATGGAGGATAAGGGTGCAGCTTGGAGGTAAGCGCTATTGTTACGGAAGTTTATATTTTTGGTTAGTGTTGTACACGTGTAGGCCTGTAAAATATTGGGGAGGAGATTAAACCTGTCAGAAGTTGACATCTAGACCTGGTCTAGCTTTAAAATGTACACGTGTAAGGCCCAAAAATTCTAAGAAGAGTATGGAGTTTTTCGAAACTCCATTCACATGGCTTGACCCGTCGGGCTTCACGGAGGGTCCATGCCTTGAGAGTTCCGGACGGGTGTCGAACCTTCTCGATTGTTCTTTTTGTTGGTATAAAAGCGTAGGATGGGGCGTATGTTGAGCCACAGTAAAAATCGAAAGCCGCCTAGGGTTAGCGGACTGATGGATGTTTGAAGAATCGAAATACACAAAGGCGAACAGTTAGGGGTTTTGCCGGGTGGACCGGTGAAATTCGATACTACCAAAGTCGCTATTTGTGGGCTCCAAAGTTGGATTCTTGATTTATCGAAAACAGAGCATATTTGGAGAGGAACAGAGCATTAGTCATCCGGGAGGTGGACACTAAGAAATTCGAACTCTGCGGTTCAGGGATCCGGAGGAGGTTTAGCACAGCAACTGTATAAATTTGTGAAGTTCTGGGAAAAATGGACTTTTTGTATGAATCTATGGTTTTGAAGAGGCGATCTTAGGATATTACCAACTCAGAGAGCAAACAGACGGAGATTTGGTTGAGGCCACCTTAGTTAACGCCAAGGCGGGCATGAGTGAGTTTCTTTTCGCGTGGTTCTTACGTTGATGCCTTTTTTTCCTTGATTCCATCCGGGGATCTAAAATCGGTGTTTAATATCATATTCTTAAACACGCATAACATTGTAATGTCCGGAATAGGGCCGTTCGAGCCCAAGCCCGACATCATGGTTCGCGAAAATGATGTTAAGTTCTATTCAGATCAGTATTGAAAGATCGGGTTTTATCGGCCCACTAAATTATTATCGAGCGATTGATTTGTAAGAAATACTCAGCCCGCTACGTTGTAGTTAATATTTTTGTGGAATGAGTATTAAATTTGAACTAAAGGCCATGTTTATCACTGGTGATCGTGATGTAGTCTACAGCTTTCCAGGGGCAAAGGAATTTATACATGGTGGAGATTTTTCTAAAGCTGTTGTAAACCTCCAGGATACCATTGTGATTGAAGATGCTGGCCATTTCATGCATCAAGAGAAAGCATCTCAGGTCAACATGGTGGCCTCCTCGCCTAGGCAGAAAGACCATTTTTAGAATGGCATTAATTCATCCTGACATATAGATAGAATGTTGCATTATTTGTTTATTGCAAAAACTTGATACTTACCCATGATATTTGGAACATGGGATAATATGTGAATCCATTTGAGTTTAGATATTGCCGAAATATGGAGTTTACAGATTATTCTGTTTACAGATTATTCTGTCTGAAACTACTAAATGATACTCTTTATGAAATACATATTGTAGCAAGAAAGCATAACTGTTGGTCCATCCTTTGCTAAAACGTCAAAACCATGTGGGCACTATCTAGGAAATTCATCTAGCACTCATACCCCTTGGGGTTGTTAAATATTGTTTCAAGTTAATGGGGTGAAACCCCATTGGCTATTAAATTGAACCTTTAGAATTTATGTTGGGGTTTGGTTGGTGTATGCATGAAGTGTGAAGTCTAAGCGAAGATCTTCTATATGAAATCCAAGCAAAGATTAAATTATGCGATGACAACAAACTCACAAACTCACGTTGCCTTCTAGTGAACTCGCTAGAGCAGATTCCAAATATTGTTTTTTCCGTCCTAAGACTTCCATTCCATGAAGAACGCTGCCAAGTTCTCGGTAAATTGATATAATATCATGAAGATTCAACTCTTGAACATGAAGATTACATAAAAGAAATTGTCAGGACCACCCCATCATATGAGCTTTTCAAAATTTTGTTCTCTCCCTTTTTCATCGTTCTTCTTTTCTCACTTTGCTCACAAAGTTCTAGTCGATAGGCATGTATCAATAGGTGAAGATGGGACAATCTATACTTTTTGAACTCATAGTTTATCTACCAACAAATGAGCTTCACTGCCAATTAGCTAGTCCAAAACCATCTTAAATCTCTTATGCTCATAAGCACCCACTAAAAGAACAAACCAGCGGCGGCGACTGCCGCCGCGACAAATTCTTGTACTAGTAATGGGTGCCCGGAGTACGGATCTGTTGTAGGCAATGATGAAGTTGTAGACATACTTACAATACATAGAGTGAAAAACTTGATGCTTGCTATATTGAAATGTTCTAAACATGGCAATGTACGGTTGTATTGTATTGAATTCTATCAATTTACACGTGGCAACTACTGTGGTGGTAGTTAGGTGTGGGGAAGCCTTGCGTGGATTGCAAAGGGGTCAAACAAAACTTTGTGTCATAATATATTTATGTAGGCATTCATTTAAGATATGCATTCGATTTTTTTGGGTTGCCCCTAGGGCGGCAAATCCTCGTTTATGTGGGTTTAGGGGCATATCCAGATATATACCAGCATATGCATAGGATATGCTGGTGACTGTCCAAACTGGCTGCTGCCAGTAAACTGGCGGTCAGCCCAGGCATCGAAAAACTAGGAGTTAGTCTCCTAAATGTTCGGTCACAATCCTTATTTTCCGGTTCGAATTATTATTTGCCGGCAAACAAATTGTGGGTTTTCCTTCAAAATCCGGCAAATAATCTTGAGTTTATATTCAAAATCCGATGGAGCACGCCACTTACCGGCAGATTATCTGGTTAGAGCTACCGGGGATTTCGAAGCCTGGGTCAGCCCTGTTGCGGGTTGGATCGGATCTGTTTGGATCATAAGAAACTGCATATAATGCAGCTTGAAATAGTTGTGTTGATCCAGTTCCGACCATAATATATCGCCCTTAAGTAAACTAGGAAATGGAAGGGGATCTGGACTTGAGCTCCAACTCCGGAATTGCCAGAGACAAGAGCTCGAAAGGGGAGCCGTCGGACAAAAAATACATGCAAACAGAGCACAAAGGCCTTTGGAGGCTTTTGTCGAATTTTATGGTATTTTTCTGAAATTTTATAGACAGATTTGGCTTATTTGGCCCTAAGCTCTCCAGTTCGTTTAGCTTAGATAGTCTTGCTTCATATTTCTTGATCTTGGAGCTTTGATGCCTTGCCATATTTCTGTATTCTATAGGAGCCGAAGTTGTAGCACATCCATGAAGATGGATGATCCGGCTGGGTCGAATTCTAATCTGCAGAAGCTATAAAACAGTAGGGAGAGATTTTGAAGTATTCGAAATCTTTCTCAATTTCCAGCTCTAATGGAAGGGAAAGACAGAGATATTTGGGAGCATGTCCCAAAAACAGGGGATTTTTTACAGCAAAAACAGAGGCTGCAAGCAGAATTTCGGGCTTCAGAGCACTACAACAAAAATAACTCCTCGCCAACAAAAGCTCTGGCTTGTGCATGTCGTCAATCAGGACTGCTTCTTGATCCGCCATTCTTTAACTTTTTGTTCTATCACTCCGGAACATTTTTCTCAGACCTTTACTATATACTTAAGAATATTGGTAGATCACTGAGGTACTTTCCCCTTATTGAGGAACTGAGGTACTTGAGGAAGGCAGGAACTGTCCAATCCGGAAGGAAGGCATAAACAGGGGATTGCATCGTAACTGTTCATGACCGACTTCTTTGCAATAAAACTTGCAATTTATCTGTACTTGACTGGGAAACCTGTGAAAAGTTTTGTCTTCGGAATGTAGAGGCCAACGTCCATTTCGGAATGGAGAGCATGCCACATGGCATTACGAGAATAACCCTCAGCAAAAAAAAATGCTGACCAACTTCCATATTGTGAAATAGGAATACAATCTCTGGCCAATCTTCGAAATTCCCAAATCCTTCAATCTAAAAGAAAAAAATAGGGAAAAATACAGATGAACCTATGCGCAGGGTTTGTCAATGAACAATATTGAAGGTCGTGTTGTATTTTTGCTCTGGCAAGATGACTACGGTTAAAACCAAGACGGAAACAAGCCCACGGTTCAAAATCTATTGATTCTGCTTCGGGATTGTTGCTTCAGATCATAAAGTCCTAACAAGTTCACCGAAATTTTCCCAAATCTATAATATTTTGCTCAAGATATGTAGAATGGGTTGAATTTTACATGGAAATGGGTTCAAAGAGTTGCGATCTGAACGGTCGGAAAGGTTGCTTCCAGAGACTGGGGCTCACAGAGGTATTGTGTGGCATTAGCAGCTGCTATGTTTGAATGATCTAATGGTCGAAAACTGCGGCTTTTACATCATTCACAAAAAATTGGGCCTAGAAACAGAGGAATTTTAATAACTGCCCACAAAATGGCCAATTTGAATTAACATGGCAGAGACAGATAATTTGTGAAAACCTAGGTAAAATGGATTGGATTGAGCCTGGAAATAAACGGTGTAAACTTGCAACACGGCATGGGCGGAGAGAAAGTAATGCGCAGAGTTTGAGGGTTAATTTAGATGTGGATTTGGCTGTTGATTAAGATAACAGTTGCAGTTTAGCAGAGAAGCATCTACGCCTGTTCAAGTAATTAAAAATTGTGACCATTCTATCCAGTGATGATTCAACATATACAACTGTGAAATTTGGGAATAGTAATAAACATTTGCTTGAAATTACTGTTAAAATCCATCAACTTTATAAGGCAGAATATCTTCCAGGTTTCGCGGAGTGGCGCGGCTAACTTCCTACCAGCAGAACTTTTATATCCCTATTTTTTGCAAGCGCATCCTCTGCTTTTGTGCTCAAAACTGTTTTTGCATTTGCATCTCTGATTTACTTGTTTCGATTCTGGCATTGCTCTTACGCTTTTCACTTCCTCAATGAAAAATAGTATTGAAACTTTCGTGAGCAAGACTTCTGAAATTCATGTAATCTAGGACAAAGTTTCTGCAATATATCAAAAAAAGATAATCGCCAACGGCTAGAACAGGTTACAAATGATGATTCACCATGCAACCCTTTCAATTTATAGAATTGAGTGGTTTTGAAAAGCTTAATCACCCAATTGTTAATTCTATGTTTGAGCCTCAACCAAGAGGGCATCTGAGCAAGGAGGCGGCCTGCCTTAATATTTTTAGGAACCATGGAAGAGTGTAACCACACAGCGAAAAACCAAGGAAAATTTGTTTACGCAAGGAGCTATTTTTGGGTTGCCCCTTAAGGGGGGAAACGCTCGTCCATTTGGGTTTGTGGCATATTCCAATTATATGATAATATATGCCCAGAATATGCCAATAACTGCTCCAAACCAATTATTAGTCAGAAATAAAGCTGGCCAATTATATTGGTGTGGGCTGCTCACCGATGCTTCTTGCTTTCGAAGGAGGCTATGGCTTAGTATCAAGTATTGTATTGTTTTGAAATATGAAGTATCAGTATCAAGTATTGTATTGTATTGTGAAAACATGACTCTGAAGTATGATTTAAGCCACTTCACCCTTGGGTCACGGAGGGCAACCCCTCCGCAAGGTAGCACCTTGTTTTTTTTGTAAATGGGTAATGGTTATTCAATGGTTATTAAGTTTTAGGTTGTTTTGTGTAGGTTATTAAGTTGATAGAACCCAATTTCAACTTGTTTAGCATGTAATGTGAAACATTTCAAAAGAACGAGGAATAGCGCAACTTCAAAGACAACATTAATTTCTCTTTTTGCTATTGTTGAGTTTGTTGGTATGTATACTAAAGTCTACATTACAGAGCAATAAGAATGGTTTACCATCCTTTATAGAATCATATGTTCTATTTATTGATAAATGTTTGAGACATCTATATAATTAGACCTTGATTCAAAGATTTAACGTAAAAGCCTTTAGTTTAATCAAAAGAAAACTTACAATGCTTCAATGCTTCATAACAGTAACTGATACTCATAAAATGAAAGTGAATACATAATACTTATTGTTCAAGAAACTAGTCATCGTCTTCTAATGTGCACTTTCTTTCCATAACTCAATGCTTTCACTAAAATCAAAGCTCTTCATTTCAGGTCCTTCCATGGATTAATGCGCATTAATGCATCAAACCCATCATTTTGTAGCCGATTCCGATACTTGGTCTTCACAATATTCATGCGGCTAAAGCCACGCTCACATGTTGTTGTACTAGTGCATTGGACAAGCCCAATTGTGGCAAGGCTTAGCAATTCAGGCATCTTCTCCTTCCACAAGTCACTACAAGAAATCATACCCCATGTATCCAAGAAGCTCCTTCCTTGCCATTCTATACTAGCTTGACGCTTAGACAATGCATACCCCCTACCCAATTTCTCATGGTCAATGACAGCAGGAAATATCTTACCATCAACATTTTTTTGCACTCCATAGAAGTCACGTAATTTCTTAAGCTCATCGATTCCATAAACCTTCAATTCCTTGGCACGACTAGGCATGTTAATAGCACATAATACTTTCAAAGAAGAAAGAATAATCTGATCCTCTAACCTTTTCTTCAATATGTAGCATAATAACAGGGGGTTTTTTTTATGTTTTTGTACGATTTTTACTAAGGTTTTTCTATGATTTCGGTGCTGTATTTGATGAGGTGTACTAAATAGTATTTCTAAAGTGCGCCCTTTCGGGATCCTTGATTTCTGTGGCACTTTTCAATGGTCACCTATGAATATTCAATATTATTCCAAATTTAAGCATGCAAGGATCGAGTAATGTATTTTAGGGTTCGTTGCTAGTTGGTGCAGAAGGGGTGTTTGAGATCTGGAGTTTTGCCTGGCCATTTCAAAAGTATCTTCTGATCTCGATGGGACTTGTACATGTTCCCTTTCACGGATGCTCTTAAAACTTGAAGCATTCCTTCGCCTCCACCATAATCTGAAATGATAGGATAATCTCTACTATCCTTTTTTGCACCAAAAATAACTCTTCTATCTCTTGAATTGCGGCACAAGCTAGTCACATTGTTAACATCCACATAAGTTCTTTGAAACTCTAAACTCAAGTTTGTCATGATCTTGAGTACATCAGCAAGAAAGTGGAGAATGTAAACAACCAAAAATGATTTTAAACTCAAATAAAGAGCCTTACCATCTGGATTTTCCAATAAAGTTTGCATGAGCGGCTCATAAACTTCGCACATCCTCTCAATTGCCCCATGTCTACTAAGCCATCGTGGCTTCACAATGCCCAAAATCTGCAAGTGAGAAGTATCAAATGCTTCCTGCATTTTCTCTAATTGTGCCTTTCTTATGGAGCTTCTAGAAAAGAAACTTGACACACGATTTATCAACTCATCAATAAACTTACACCTTGTTTTTATTGTTGGTGTCTTGCATGTTTCTTGGACACATAAGTTTGCCCGATGAGCATAACAATGTATGTTGGTCAAATTAAGTGATTTCAATCTTGTAGCAACACCAGTATGTGTACCAACCATAACGGAAGCTCCATCACCACCAAAGCCCATCAATTTTCGAATATTAAGATTCCATTCCTTCAACATATCTAAAATGCTTTCTGTAATCCCTTCTGCCCCTCCATCTTTAACGATCACCATGCCCAAGAATACGGTTTGCACACGCCTCTCTTCTACAAACGTGGCATACAAAATGAGATTCTTAGTTACAGCGATATCGGTGGACTCGTCAACCATAAGCCCAAACCATGGACTTAGCCTTACACGACCAAGAATGCTCGCTCCCAATGACTTAGCAATATGAAATATAAAACTTGCATAAATGACATATTTAACAAAATTTGGGCTTATTCAAATCTAATAAATGTGCTCCAAGGATGCCATGATAATATTATATGTATTTTTAGCTCTTATTGATTTTAATAATTTGTTTTGTTTATTTTTAAATAAAAAATATGATATTTACTAAAGTTTAAAGTTGCTTTCTAAATTAATTCTCGATAATTAAAATACTATGCTTTTCAAAATATTTAAAGAAAGTTTTAGATTGAAATTTATTAAAGAATTACGTTTATGTTTAATAAAAAATGAATAGTTTATTATCGATTAAATGTCAATATATTTTATTTCATCAATAATAAATTATTCAATAGTTATTATTAAACCAATAACTTTATATCATTTAATTAATTTCAACCTAAAACTTTTCTTAAAGTATTTTTTAAAGTGTAAAAATTTGTAAATTGTGAAATTCTAATAATAGTTTTAAGTCAATCGCTTATCAAACCATCATATTTCATTTAATTCTCATGATTGCTAAATTTTGAATCTGTTAAATAACTACAAATTGAAATTTTTATATTCTTGAAATATCTAATTCTAAATAGATTCAAATAAAAATTAGTTTGGAAATCAAGTTTATTCTTTGAGAACCCAATTTCAACTTGTTTAGCATGTAATGTGAAACATTTCAAAAGAACGAGGAATAGCGCAACTTCAAAGACAACATTAATTTCTCTTTTTGCTATTGTTGAGTTTGTTGGTATGTATACTAAAGTCTACATTACAGAGCAATAAGAATGGTTTACCATCCTTTATAGAATCATATGTTCTATTTATTGATAAATGACTGAGACATCTATATAATTAGACCTTCAGTCAAAGATTTAACGTAAAAGCCTTTAGTTTAATCAAAAAGAAAACTTACAATGCTTCAATGCTTCATAACAGTAACTGATACTCATAAAATGAAAGTGAATACATAATACTTATTGTTCAAGAAACTAGTCATCGTCTTCTAATGTGCACTTTCTTTCCATAACTCAATGCTTTCACTAAAATCAAAGCTCTTCATTTCAGGTCCTTCCATGGAAATGCGCATTAATGCATCAAACCCATCATTTTGTAGCCGATTCCCGATACTTGGTCTTCACAATATTCATGCGGCTAAAGCCACGCTCACATGTTGTTGTACTAGTGCATTGGACAAGCCCAATTGTGGCAAGGCTTAGCAATTCAGGCATCTTCTCCTTCCACAAGTCACTACAAGAAATCATACCCCATGTATCCAAGAAGCTCCTTCCTTGCCATTCTATACTAGCTTGACGCTTAGACAATGCATACCCCCTACCCAATTTCTCATGGTCAATGACAGCTAGCAGGAAATATCTTACCATCAACATTTTTTTGCACTCCATAGAAGTCACGTAATTTCTTAAGCTCATCGATTCCATAAACCTTCAATTCCTTGGCACGACTAGGCATGTTAATAGCACATAATACTTTCAAAGAAGAAAGAATAATCTGATCCTCTAACCTTTTCTTCAATATGTAGCATAATAACAGGGGGTTTTTTTTATGTTTTTGTACGATTTTTACTAAGGTTTTTCTATGATTTCGGTGCTGTATTTGATGAGGTGTACTAAATAGTATTTCTAAAGTGCGCCCTTTCGGGATCCTTGATTTCTGTGGCACTTTTCAATGGTCACCTATGAATATTCAATATTATTCCAAATTTAAGCATGCAAGGATCGAGTAATGTATTTTAGGGTTCGTTGCTAGTTGGTGCGAAGGGGTGTTTGAGATCCCTGGCCATTTCAAAAAGTATCTTCTGATCTCGATGGGACTTGTACATGTTCCCTTTCACGGATGCTCTTAAAACTTGAAGCATTCCTTCGCCTCCACCATAATCTGAAATGATAGGATAATCTCTACTATCCTTTTTTGCACCAAAAATAACTCTTCTATCTCTTGAATTGCGGCACAAGCTAGTCACATTGTTAACATCCACATAAGTTCTTTGAAACTCTAAACTCAAGTTTGTCATGATCTTGAGTACATCAGCAAGAAAGTGGAGAATGTAAACAACCAAAAATGATTTTAAACTCAAATAAAGAGCCTTACCATCTGGATTTTCCAATAAAGTTTGCATGAGCGGCTCATAAACTTCGCACATCCTCTCAATTGCCCCATGTCTACTAAGCCATCGTGGCTTCACAATGCCCAAAATCTGCAAGTGAGAAGTATCAAATGCTTCCTGCATTTTCTCTAATTGTGCCTTTCTTATGGAGCTTCTAGAAAAGAAACTTGACACACGATTTATCAACTCATCAATAAACTTACACCTTGTTTTTATTGTTGGTGTCTTGCATGTTTCTTGGACACATAAGTTTGCCCGATGAGCATAACAATGTATGTTGGTCAAATTAAGTGATTTCAATCTTGTAGCAACACCAGTATGTGTACCAACCATAACGGAAGCTCCATCACCACCAAAGCCCATCAATTTTCGAATATTAAGATTCCATTCCTTCAACATATCTAAAATGCTTTCTGTAATCCCTTCTGCCCCTCCATCTTTAACGATCACCATGCCCAAGAATACGGTTTGCACACGCCTCTCTTCTACAAACGTGGCATACAAAATGAGATTCTTAGTTACACTGATATCGGTGGACTCGTCAACCATAAGCCCAAACCATGGACTTCGCCTTACACGACCAAGAATGCTCGCTCCCAATGACTTAGCAATATGAAATATAAAACTTGCATAAATGACATATTTAACAAAATTTGGGCTTATTCAAATCTAATAAATGTGCTCCAAGGATGCCATGATAATATTATATGTATTTTTAGCTCTTATTGATTTTAATAATTTGTTTTGTTTATTTTTAAATAAAAAATATGATATTTACTAAAGTTTAAAGTTGCTTTCTAAATTAATTCTCGATAATTAAAATACTATGCTTTTCAAAATATTTAAAGAAAGTTTTAGATTGAAATTTATTAAAGAATTACGTTTATGTTTAATAAAAAATGAATAGTTTATTATCGATTAAATGTCAATATATTTTATTTCATCAATAATAAATTATTCAATAGTTATTATTAAACCAATAACTTTATATCATTTAATTAATTTCAACCTAAAACTTTTCTTAAAGTATTTTTTAAAGTGTAAAAATTTGTAAATTGTGAAATTCTAATAATAGTTTTAAGTCAATCGCTTATCAAACCATCATATTTCATTTAATTCTCATGATTGCTAAATTTTGAATCTGTTAAATAACTACAAATTGAAATTTTTATATTCTTGAAATATCTAATTCTAAATAGATTCAAATAAAAATTAGTTTGGAAATCAAGTTTATTCTTTGATAACCATTATAGTTTTAATTGAAAGATAAACTTATATAATTAAAACTTATAAAAATTATAACAATCAAGAATTTTCAAACAATACATATATTCTTATAATGGCGTTCTTGAAGTGCTATCTATTAAATCTGAATAAGTCCAAATTTTGTTGAATATGTCATACAAGCCTTGTTATCATTATATATGAATGGCAAATCTTCAACACCACAATCACGCATCAAACTCAACAAACTCACCAATTTTCTAAAAGCCAAGTCTTCTTTTGCAATCCAATATGCGCATTTGAACAATTTTTCAAGACAACTCTCCACACCAGCCTTCCTCTTCTTTTCAAGTTTTTGAAGACCATCCTTATCTCTCTCTTGCAATAGTATGGCATCCCTATGGGCTTTAGAACTTGCGTGATCATCCAATGCTGAGGTCTTAAAGTTTTTTGCTCCTGTGGTGGCAAAAAGAGACTTACAATACGGGTCTTTTTTACATATGGAACACCACATAAGTCCTCTTTCCTTATCAATTTCCAACCATTTATTCTTTTCGGCCCAATCATCTTGGTATCTCTCCCCTGCCTTCGTTATCCTTCCTAATTCATTTGCCATTTCCTTGCCATGCTCATCAAAGGCAGTTTGGAGATTAACATCTTCAGTTGGCACACCACATGGGGTATTTGCTGCTACGTTCCCCTTGAAACAAGGCATGTTGAATAAGGTAACTTGCTTCTTGGAGGGTCTTTCATTTTCAAAACCCATGCTGCAATTTTTTATCATAAAATAACATAAGCAAAAAGAACATAAATTAACATAAGAAATAAAGATAGTGCAGCCACAAACAAGTTTGCAAAAATAATGCCCACTTAAAACAAATGAACCCAACAAATAAACAATAGTACATTATATAATATACTTACTTTTAGCAAGGCAGGGGCAAGTAAATGATATACACTCCACTCTTAGCCACCACACAAAAGCCTGCAACAAAAATATATCAGAAACGTTAGTGTGCCCGTAATATGAATGGAAATATAGCCATGAAATTGATAATGTTTACAAAACTATAACAGAAGTGAATGTGGGTCCAAAACATGACACACAGAAATAAAATAATGTATCAGAAGATTGGTGGGGCCATAACATAGCATAGAAATTGAGACATCAAATTTATAAAGTTCACAAAAAAGACCTATGCAATTAAATTGAGAAAAAACCACTTCCTATTTTTTAGTTTAGCGGACTATGTTTAGCATTATTTGTTTTATAATTTATCTACCATTAGAGTTTAGCCGACTAAATTTGACATTATTTTTGTATAATTTGTGTGCCATTGGAGTTTAGAGGACTAACTTTCACTTTATGCGCCATTAGAGTTTTGTATAATTTGTGTGCCATTGCGGACTAAGCTTCACTTTATGCGCCGCATTAGAGTTTAGCGAAATAAGCCTTGCACAGTTTTATATATAATTTGTGTGCGATTAGAGTTTAGAAGAATAAGCTTGGCATAGTTTTCTATAATTTGTGTGCCATTAGAGTTTAGCGGACTAAGCTTTGCATTGTTCATAATTTATGTGCCATATGAAAGAAAGATCATTACGATTTTTTTATTAAACTGTTTAACATACTGAGCTAGTTATAATTGGTATTGGAAAAATTGAAAACGAAATAGACTTTTACTTATATCTTACTTATATCTATAGAAGTGAACATAAAAAATAAAAAATTCCATAATACGGTTACTACAACATAAAATTCCATGATATTATAGCAAAGTTATTACAACATAAATCCATGTCCAAAATGACAATCTAAATATTGAATGACCTCTTATCCAGAATGTCTATCACATCAGCATCATCGGGAGTTATCTTCTTCATTTCTGGAAAAGATGCCAAAGCATTCAGAAGGTTTTCTGATGCACTTACAATCTGTAATTTTGGCAACAACTCACCCATCAGATAATCATCTGTCTTATAATTCGATACCAAATATGGTTCTACAAACCAAGAATTATTCAAGTTGTAGTATCACTTATAAGCAAAGTTATCAACTACAAATGTATTTTCTGAGTTATATTTACCGAACTGCTTATCATAAACCTTTTCTAAGGTCTTAATAAATATAGAAGACAAGAGATGCTGGAACTTTGTTCAAGGTATTAAAGAAGGCAAGAAGCTAGTAAGTTCATGCTTACTGTTGCTTACCTCCCGATTACTTTACCACCTTTCGAAAATGGCACTTACTGGACTTTGCCTTCTCAATGGCAATCCATCCGGAACCTTGTTTGGTCTAAATATAATCCTCCAAAGGTAAATGTTCTACTTTGGCAGGTGATTCACGCTCTTTGAGAGTTAATGAGATGGTTCATCGCTTTAAGCCGGGAGTAAGCCCACTTTGCCCAATGTGTGAGCGGTGCATTGAAACATTGGAGCACTGTTTATATTTGTGTGCAGGTTTGAGTAGTCTTAGGTCCTGGCTGCATTCTCTTTTTGGAGTATCTTTGGATAGTCAGCACTTTCTTTTGGGTATTTATCCAAATCAGTGGACTGCTTCTAAACGGATTGCATTTCACATGGCAAAGTCTTGGCTAATATGGAGTGTATAGAAGCGAAGGCGAAGAAAGGTCTTTTATGATAAAGCGTTTGGGGAGGATTACAGATCCCGTCATTTAAATCCTTATCCATCCACCTATCCCAAATTAAATGCCAATTATTCCATGCTTGGCGAGAAAAGAGTAATAAATTCGTAGTATTCACCCGACCTTGGTTTATTTATTTCGTTCCTCTTTGCCGATTTATTTATAATTCTTCAAATTCCTCCAAAGTCCAATTATAAAATATAGACACTTACTTGCCAAGCAGTGCCTTTTCCAGAATTCCCAGGTGTCCTCTCTGGTCGTCCAAGAGCAATCCATTGATTTCTAACATGCTTCAATTGATCAACACATGGGCTTCATTAAAACAAGAAGTAAATCGTTAGTAAATAACAAACAACAAGAAATAGAAAATATAATAAATAGCACGATTACCTTTCATAATGTGAGACAACATTAATATTATTCTGGACATGACTGAGCAAGGCTAGAGTGCTACTTTTCATTTCCCTTGATAATACTCTACATTTCCTCATCTCGTAAAGTTTTTCATATCATTGGAGATTATATGAGATGGAAGCTTGAGTAATACTTGGGTAGCCATTGCTGAATGCTGTCCTTCTATAACGTAGAAGAGAACATTTGGCTTACTCAAGTCCTCCTTAGATTTCCAAGTTATTGGAAATCCAGTACTCCTATCATACGGGAGAACATCTGCAGGGGCATGCTTCTGACAAGGAAAATCCATCATAGAAGTCATAATCTCTTCCATGTGATGCTTACTATATCCTCTGTGATTGTACTTTGCAACTTTACCTTGACAAAGCCTTAATCTATTCACATGGATATCTATAGTTCCATCTAATCCCATAGGATACCATTTTTTGTAACTTTGAAGTACTTTATCGGCTTCTTGTACCTGTTTTAACTGATCATCCTCTGAGAATTTATATGCCATTAAAGACATATCTACATTGTCATTGATGCCCTCTGTTGCATCCATTGCATCCATTGTTGCATCCACTGTAACTAGTGCCTTTGCATTGTCCCACTCTCCCTCCTCTTGTCCATTTGTTGCATCAACTAAGGAGTTTGGTACATCTTGTAAAAGATTTGGAGGCCTTGTTTTGTGAGTGCTTTATGAGGTTACCTTTCATGATAGTTTTCTTCAACCTTATAAGAAATGTAGAGGCAATGACCTCTTGGTTGTACATATTTCTACGTACAATAGATATTCCCTCTGCAAGTGCTTGTGTATTTAGTCCACTTTCCCATAAGCTCTTGTAGGAATGGATATTCCCTCTGCAAGTGCTTGTGTATCTTTTAGTCCACTTTCCAATAAGCTCTTGTACGAAGCTAATTTCCAGCCAAAACCTGCACATGAAAGATCTAATCCATTTTGGCTACTTTCCATGGGTTTGTGGTGCAAAGTGAACAAAAATTAAATCCCTGAAAATAACTAGCTTTTTCCTGGAATCTTCAACCAACAGATCCAAACTTGCACTTTCAATGGCATGAATGCCAAGAACAATACCATCTCTTTGTGCTTTCTCCAATTGTGTTCCTTTATACAAGAATACTAGGTCATTCTTCTGCCCACACGGTTGAACTTCCACAACCCAGCAACGAAAAAGACCACCAATAGTTTTCTCCGTTGGCTCCATACCACAAATATCTACTTGAAACAACTTATCATCAATGATATGAAGGGTTCCACCTTTTCTTTTGAAGATTTATCCCCACCTAATATACATTGTACATTAACAAAGTGAGAATGAAGCAAATTGATATTAAGAAGAAAATTGACATTCTGGAACAAGCACCTCCACACAAGGGAGAATGGTCATTTAGCGACGTGGGTTTTGCGGCGTCACGAGTCGCGTGGCGTCGCAATTGGCGTGACCATGCGGCGTCATTTACAGCGTGGCGTCGCGATTTACCGCGTCGCATCGCGGCGATGTCTTGCGGCGTCGACATCCTCACACGGCAAATCGTCATGCCGGTGGGCGTCGGCGCCAGTGGGCGGCGGGTGTCCGCGTCTGCGGCGTGGCGTCGCATCGCGATGTCCGTGACACGGCAAATTTGTCCGCCGGTGGGCGTCGGCGCCCCAGTGGGACGGCAGTGTCGCGTCGGTGGATATGCGATGTGACATTCTGAGAGCGGATGACGCGTCGATGCGTATTTACCCCGTGTCGCGCCAGCGAGCATGTGACGGCATGTGGCCTAGCATGTGACTGGCGGCGCTCCCGGGGGGCCGCAAGCTAATGACCACCCTCACGGGCGGTTCCCCTATCCAAATGGTTGGATCCTCCATTGGGGGCCCCTCTTGGGAAGGCCCAAAAGATTCAGGTCGGTCGGGAGAACTTGTCAAAACGCGGGGCGTCACGAGGGTCCGGCCTTGTAAAAACCGCGGTGTTTTGTCGTTCGAGACGCACTTAGGGAGGCTCAGGAATGGCAAATCAACACGCCAAGTCGTCAGGAATGGCGAAATTACCCAAGGGAGCAAGTTACAAGGTTAGTTTTGCAAAGAAAAAACACTCCGCCCTCCCGCGGCGATTATCCGGCATCCACATCCTAGGCCAATTGACTACGAGTGTGATGGGCGTGAGCTACTTTGGCGCTTCTTGGAGGTCCGGGTGGTCTTACGCCCGCGGAACTTGGTCCCCAGGGGCAATGTCGGCGTTGAGTCCATTGGCGAGCCAATTGCAGATTCGGAGAGGGAGGTTGCCCGTCCGTCCCTGAGGGGCCTTGGGGAGAGAAAATTCGGGGCAAGTAGCTTCAGGGGGATTTTAGGGGGCGTCAACACCCCCACTCCACGTCAAGACACGCGATGCAAGGTCCGGCGAATCTAACAAGGAGAGGGCCTCCGAAGCGTAAACCACGTGGGGTTGCCGGGTTCTAGAAGGGTTTGCGTTTTGGGGGCGAGTCTTGGTGCATTGCAGTTGGGACTGGCCAGAAGGCTGCTTGGTAGAGAACCTGAGCAAGGAGGCCCGGCGAGCGGAGTTTGGGCTGTCCTCCTCCCGATGTGGCAATTAGAAGTCGGGGGCACTTTTGCGGTGGCAAGACATTCATAAATTCGTAATTAATGCATTATGCGAAAATAAATTCTGAATTTTTGCCGATTTGGATTTCCTAATTCATCTCTAGCACCAGGGTTAGCCCAATTTTCGGAATTTTAGACCCTTCACCCAAGTCAAGCGAGGCGGGACCTTGCGGGGATCCCTCACAAGAGGGAGAGTCAGGACCCAGGGGGCGGGATCCAAAAAGTTCGAGGCAGCCCTTCTGGCGGCTCCCAGGGGGCCCGCAAGCTAATGACCACCCTCCCCGGGCGGTTCCCCTATCCGACCATTGGATCCTCCATTCGGGGGCCCCTCTTGGGAAGGCCCAAAAGATTCAGTCGGTCGGGGAGAACTTGTCAAACCGCGGGGCGCGTCTGAGGTCGGCCTTGTAGAAACCAGATGTTTTGTCGTTCGAACCCAGGGAGGCTCGGGAATGGCAAATCGACCACGCCAAGTAAGTCAGGAATGGCCGAAATTACCCTAGAGAGCAAGTTACAAGGTCGGTTTTGCAAAAGAAAGAAACACTCACGCCCTCCACGACGATTATCAGGCATCCACATCCTAGGCCAATTGACTACGAGTGTGATGGGCGTGAGCTATTTTGGCTTCTTGGAGGTCGGGTGGTCTTACGGCCCGCGAAATTGGTCCCCAGGGCAATCTCGGCGTTACGAGTCCATTGGCAGAGCCAAATGCGATTCCCGGAGAGGAGGAGGCCCGTCAGTCCCGAGGGCCTTGGGAGAGGAAATTGGGGCAAAGCGGCTTCGGGGGAATTGAAACCGGAGGAGAAGGTCTAGGTCAAAGGGTTAGCATTAGAGCGGTCGGGGGCAGCCGTTCTTGGGGGCAAGCCGAGGTGGCACCCTTCCCCAAGTCAAGCGAGGCCGGGGACCTTGTAGGGATCCCTCACAAGAGGGGAGAGTCCCAGGACCCGGGCCGGGATCCAAAAGTTCGAGGCAGCCCTTCTGGCAGCGTGGCTGCCGGGGGCCGCAAGCTAATGACCACCCTCCGGGCCGGTTCCCCTATCCGGCCCGATTTGGATCCTCCGTTCGGGGGCCCCTCGCCGGGGAAGGCCCAAAAGATTCCAGTCGATGCGGGAGAGCGTGTCAAACCGGGGGGAGGACCGCGTGTTGGTCTAATCATACTCTAGCCTAATCCGGCCGATCTAATCTAGTCTATCTAGCTTATGGAAGATTCACATGGGCTCCTAAAATAGCGGCGGCAAGGCGGTGGGCGTGGCCGCGGTGTGGCGAGAATGATTCTCTTCCAAATTGCCATTTTATTTGATGGGTATCACGCGGGATTTGCTAAAAATTTCTGATCTTTGCTATGAAATTAGCCTTTGTTGCCGAATGTCACGCTTCATTTGCGGCCAGCGTTTTTGCCTTTATGCATGTGAATGGAGCATTATTCCATCGGTCCAAAGCCTCCTCTATTATCTAGCCAAATCTAGCTTTTTGATCCAGAAGTAAGGGTCTATTCGCATCCATGGTCAAGTTTAGTTAAGTTATTTTTATCGTTAAGTTAAGTTAACGATGGCGGATGATTCCCTTCACACCGGTGCTAGTTAAAAAAAAAAATAGGTCGAGGGCTAACTTAATGTAATACTATTTTGCACTAAAAGCTTTGGTTAAAAAATAACTTAACTAGTTAACTAAATTATTTCGAACATGTCTAGTTAAGTTAGCCAAAGGCATAAAAAATTATAAGCACAATTAACTAATTTTAAAGTGACCTCTATGGGGTGATTTAACTTTTAGTGCTAATTTCTAATTTAGTTAATTTTAGTTAATTTTGCTAACTAATCCGAACAAGGTGCGAAGATAAGTTTAGGTAGTGTTTTTGGTTAAAAAAGTTAACTAAATCTCGGTACCATCTGCTAACTAATTAACTAGTAATACGAATGTAAATTGATCGTGGGTCCGAATACCCTAATCTAACCTATTTAGTTTTTCTTTTTTCTTCTTTTTTTTTTTTCCTTGCCTTGGGTGGGGGGGGAATAATAAGGTATTAGTCGCCATAGGGCGTGTTATGAGTAATGATTATATGAGTGCATACATGTTTGATATTGTGCATTATTATGTTGCATTTACTTTGTGCATGCTTGGCTTTTGTATTCATTATTTTGTTTTGTTTGTAGGCATAAAAATGGCCTCGATGGGGGACGAGAGATGCTTAGTGAAATTAGGCACATACTCATCAATCAAATATCGCCTGAGGCCAGGCCGGAGCGGCATATGCAAACCGATGATCAATTAACCGTTTTGTAGCATCGGTTGAGAAAAAGAATGTCGGTTGAATTATGTGGGAGGTGGCGAGCATGAGTCACGAGTTGGAAGATATGATGAGAAAGAACTTAAAGTCTTGGGTTTGCAATCACGAGGCGAGAATTGGGCTGCTACTTAAGTATAAAAGTGCCACTTATGAGCCCCCATCTTTGAGGCATCACGTGGGACGATGGGCTAATTCGTGGCGAAGTGCAAGGTCCGGCCTTAAAGATCACAAGATGGCGATGCTTGAGTCTCAAAGATGAGAGCAATTGAAGGAGTTAGATAGTCTTATCCATGGTGGGAGCTCTATTGGTGCGGGGGCTAGATTATCATTACATGCTCATGATAAATGTCTTTGCATTTATTGTGACATTCATGTGGATGATGTTGGAGTTGTAAAAAGTGCATTGGTAGTAAACAAGGCGCGGATATACCAAATCGGATCTTGGGAACCCGTACTTTAATCAAGATGACTATTATCTTGGCATTGTGTGGAGAGGCCAAGATAGAGCTGCATCATGGTTGTTGGTGACAAGTATATCCGTTTCAAGAGCCCAAGTCCGGCATTGGCCACACCCCTTGGACTTGCCCTGAGGGTCTTTTGTGGAGATGAGCCCACGAGGGACCAATGGTAGTCTTGCCATTCATGAATGGAGGAACCTTTGCAGAATTACTTGACCATCTTAGAGCCAATTCTCTTCTTATAGGAGATGGTCAAATGCAATGCATAGTGCTCCAAGAAGGGCTGATATGAAGATAAGTGCGTAGTGAAAAGCCAAAATGAGGCTCGTGTATAAGTACGTCCCAGAAATAGCTCTCGCTCTTGCAGAAGGAGTCTATGCCATCCACGCTCCAGGTTGGACACACACAAAGCTCAATTGCAAAAGGGTCAAACTCCATTTTGATGACTCCCTTACAAATGTGTGGGTGGCTATTGGTGATTGGGACACGGCCCTCCGTTTTTGCAAGGAGCGAATGCCCAAGTTGAAGAGCCGTTATACACTACAAGATGGAACGGTGCGATATCCTTGGTAGGAGAAGCGAGTTTTTACATCATCATCAGATGACCAAGCATCATGGGGGCATGAGATATCTGACATATATTCCATGGGCTACATTTACGAGATGCTCCTTGATTTTGTCCAGGCAATGTGGCTTATGGGGTTGTGTGTTGAGATAAACCCAACTGACCGATACTCTAGCACATTGGACATCATCCAACATATGAAGGTCCAAATGATGATGGATAGAGAGCTGGTGCACATGGATCGCCCATCTATTGTTCGCGTCATCGATGTGTTCAAAACAACAAGGCTTTCTTCTGATATAGTTGTGAGAGAGAGGCGACATATGAAGTGTGGTGATCCACTTGAGATAGCTAAGCTACTGTTAAATGCTTGCAAGAAGTGATTAATATAATTTTGACTTCCTATTTGAGGCTTGTTGCAACAAATAAATGTTTTTTATTGAAAATTATTAATGGAAAAGTAATTTATTAATGAAAAAATTATTATTAATGGTAAATAAATTATTAATCATAACTTGTAGATAAAGGGTAAGCTCTGGGGCGTCAAACCCTAGGTTTTGTGTGCTACATCATCAAACCCTAGATTATAAATGCCATGTGGCACAATCTAGGGTTTGATGATGGCTTACATAACTAGGGGTTTGATGACATGGCACTTACTATGATGTGGCAATCTGAAGTAAGCCCGTGACACAACCTAGGGTTTGATGATGTGCCACACGCAATGTAGGGTTTCATGATGTGGCACTAAAAATGCCACGATGGGATAATTTAGGGTTCGGTGGATGACATGATACATGGCACGATAATATGGCAACCTAGAGTCAGATATGCACCCCATACATATATATGAGATACTTTTCCAATATAAATAAGAAGATAAGAATATAAATTTAGGTATTTATGCAAAGACTTGTTCAAAGCTTTTCTCAAGCTAATTCTCGTTATGTTCAAATTAATATATATAGTCATGGCGAGGCTCAATTCTTAGCGGTCTTCCTCATTGTGGCGGTCTTTTCTGCGATCACGATATTCATGGCATTATCGTCTCCCCTCCGCCCGGTCAAAAGGCGGTCAAAGGCTGCCGATAAGTCTGCTTAGGGCTCATTGGTAGCACATTTCAAACCATCAAAATACTATTTATCATATGTATAGTTTGTAAGTATCATCCTATTATTGCAACCATATCATTCATGGTTATCAAATGTTTCTCTCACAATTTCTTTTGATCTAGGTGTGCTATTTTTTCGGCGATGAATAAAGGTAATCGCAATAAATGCGGAGAATAGCGAAGGCGAAGGTAAGTATTTATATAGTTTTTTATCGCTTTACCCTCTAATTAGGTATGTAAGTTTATGCATGGAGTTTTAATTTGTTGTGTAGAGGAAAGGGAAGAGTTTAGACAAAATAGGAGGAGGACTCCACGAGGTAGGGGCAATCGTCTTTGATGTTCCAAGCAGCCAACCTCCACTTGTCACTGGCCCGGCGAGGTTTGGGTATTAAGATAGCTTTTATAAAAATAATAAATAAATGGATTGTTTTTTGCGTGATATTTGTATTTACGCGGCTCCCCCCCGCTCTCCCTTCCTCATAAACATGTCTCGAGAGAACAAATTGCAGCATATTTTGCCTCTTTGACAACCGGCGGTTAGGCGACCTCCCGAGACGTTTTCAATTCTTATGCCCCCATCGACATAGTGTTGATTATCGGCCTCCACGTTCTCGTAGCGGTGAGCGTAGTTCTAGGCATGAGGCGGGAATAGATTTTTTCTACGGTGTTAGGAACTTGGAGGAGATTTCAGCGGGTAAATATATATCCACTACATTACCAAACATTTCTTTGGTTGCGGCATGTTAAAGATGCTCATTCTCATTACTTCCGAGGTCAAGAGGCGGTGGAACAACGGACTCTAGCGTTCAAAAGGCGGCGGCGACATGAATCATCGGAGGGTTCGGGATCCCAAGGACATCGTGAATCGCGACTTGGAGAGGTCCGGATCCGATGGCGTCGTGTCCTTTGAAGAAGAGTGTCCATTTAAGCTTTGTTTTAGGCAGCGTAAGTTGGCGGGTGATTTGGCCTCGAATATACCCGACTATCATAATAATAATAATTTTTTTTGGTGAAAGTTATGTGAACATATTATTTAAGATATCAACCTTAAATATTAGTACTTTGCCATCTAAATTTGTTGTTTTGTTCATTCTCTTCACTTAGAATAAATTGTAAAAGTGCTCAAAAGTTTCCTATCGGGCCGGGATATGTATATTTAGGGTAGACATAAACACGCTTTTATATACCCACCATTTATGCTTGAGGGGACGATCTTCCTATGAGGGATGATGAGGGAAGTGTCTTTTATACTACCGAGGGGCCGGGCTCAAACAATATCTCGTTTATGGCCTCCCGTGGTATGGGGGAGTGGCGGGGCTTATGATGACCAGCGAAATAGAGGCGTCAAAAATAAAATGAAGCGAGTTTCCCGGAGATAGAAAAAGCAAGGATCTTTAAGCTGGAAGAAGCTTCGTTTTGATGATGTCTTGACTTCAGCGAAAAGGAGGTACATGACCTAGTCATAGTCTTGTTTTATTATTTTAATATTGCATTGATCTATCGATTTATATCAAAGGCAAAAGTGGTGGTGATGCTGAAGTCGGATTGCAAAAAAGTTGGAGGCGATTGGTCAAAAGTCCCTAAACCACTTAATCTCCACAAGGAAGATATCAAGGTATTTCTTATTTTTTTTGCCATTCGTTCACTTTAACTTGTGATAATATTGTGTGCCTTGCAATCGATTGCATTCGAACGTGCAAAGGATCCAGACCAGAAACATAGAGCTCGGACTGACAAAGCAACTGCAAGTGAACGAACTCCGTCTCAAGGCTCCGGCGGTCGGAAAGGGTTTCGCCATAGATTCGTAAGAGCTATATTAGTTCACATTAATTTTAATAAGAACTTCAAATGTCATTAGCTAATACTCGTCATATTGTCATAGACCTATCTATACGGGTTTCCCCCTAGCAAGGAGCACGTACAAATAGCCACGGAACGTGGAGCTGTTTATCTATATCAACAGTTATACGAAGAGGGAACTATTCCACATCACGGAAATGCCAATGTGCGTTGTATGTAATTATTATAATTCTATGAACTACATTAATGCCATATTCTTTTGGTTTTATAGGAGGCGATGGAGGAGATGAACCAGCCCTAGGCGAGGGGGAGGGCGGTGGGGGGGTCGGCGAGGGGGCGTCGACCTATGGTGGAAACCATCCATCGAGGAGGGGTCCTCAAACTACTTACTCGGATGACTACTCCACTTAGAATCGTGAGAGATTAATTTGTAGGCTAAAAGGGTGGATACTCCCCTTAACGAGTCTTTTGTGATTATTTAAAAATATAAATACAATACACGATTTGCAATTAAAAAAAAAGGCGACATGCCTTTTTGCCTCTTGTACATCATATTGTAATAATTATTTGAGCAAAACATTTTCTTTATTTTTTTTTTTTTATTTTTTTCTGGGCGTCGCATGCGGCGTATACGATTAGCTTTTAAAATACCGCGTGGATTTTTTAATACGCGTGGCTTTTTTTTATTACACATGGATTTTTATTTTTTCACGTCCGTCGCATCGGCGTATACCGTAACTTTTTTAAAATTGCCGCGTGGATTTTTTTATTACGCGTGGCTTTTTATTACCGTGGTGGATTTTTTTTATGTCACGTCGCATGCGACGTATACACGTGGCTTTTTGCATTACATGTGGATTTTTTTGATATTCCACGGGGATTTTTTTAAAATAGTACACGTGGCTGCGACGTCTAGTATACGTCGCATGCGACGTCTGTGTCACGTATCTGTCACGTGTATGTCACGTATGTGTCACGTCTGCAGACGTCGCATGCGACGCGCGTCGCATGCGACGTGTCTCCAGCGACGTCTGTGTCACGTCTGTGTCACGTGGCCAGACGTCGCATGGACGTGACCAAGACGTCGCTAGAGACGTCGCTAAATGACCTTTCTCCTATTGTGCCACCTAATATACATATACATTGGCCACCCAATATACATAAACATTGGCCAATGTCAGAAGCTCTACGGACTTAAGTCCGTGATCTTATTCAAAAAAGGAGGAATAAGGTAAGCTCCACGGACTTAAGTCCGTGATCTTATTTAAAAAGGAGGAATAAGGTAGCTCCACGGACTTAAGTCCGTGATCTTATTCAAAAAAGGAGGAATAAGGTAAGCTCCACGGACTTAAGTCCATGATCTTATTTAAAAAGGAGGAATAAGGTAAGCTCCACGGACTTAAGTCCGTGATCTTATTTAAAAATGAGAAATAAGCTCCACGGACTTAAGTTCGTGAGCTTATTTTAAAATGAGGAATAACCCACCATATTGGCCACCTAATATACATAAACATTGGCCAATGTCAAAGCTCCACGGACTTAAGTCCGTGATCTGATTTTAGATGAGAAATAAATGAGAAATAACTTCCATGGACTTAAGTCTGTGATCTCATTTAAAAATGAGGAATAAGCTCCACGAGCTCCACGGACTCCATCTTATTTTAAAATGAGCAATAACCTCTACGGGCTTAAGTCCGTGATCTTATTTAAAAATGAAATTGAGGAATAACCTCCACGGACTTAATCTGTGATCTTATTTAAGAAATAGGCAAAGACATTCACGGACTTAAGTCCGTGATCTGAGGTCTGAGGTTATGTCCACGGACTTGAGTCCGTGATCTTAGTTAAAGAAGAAAAAAAACTTCCACGGACTTGCGTCCATGATCTTATTCATAGAATCTAGAGTTATTGAACAATTTTATATAAGGCAGAAGAAAATCACGGACTTAAGTCCGTGATATTATTTAAGAAAAAAAGATGTCCATAGATATTCTTCAATATTACATAAATAGGAAAAACATCTATTTAGAGGCATAAATAAGAGGAACATCCATCCATCCAGAGGCAGTTCAACACTACATATAAAAAGAAGAATATCCATGGAATATCCATGTAACTTAAAATAATTCTTAATATCCATGAAGATAAATATTCTTAGTGATAAAGTAAAAAAGGAACACGGACTCGAGTCCGTATAGAAAAAATCAAATTATAGGAGATTGCAAGCAAATACTTATTCCTTCAATTAGATCTTCATGACTTCGGCTGTGCATCTAATACAAAATGAATCTGCAGGAAGTCTAAAGAAAAGTGTTGAATGTGCTTGTGAGGGCTTGAAATAGAATAATGTTATAATGGCCATAGTACGCTGGTCAAGGCATGATAAGGGCGGAACAAGCCAGGTTTCAGAACACCACAGGGTTGTCACGAGGGAAAACTGCAAGTGGGCTGCTGAAGGGAAGGCAGGAAGCTTGAGTAGTGTAGTAGAAGTTTCTACATGTGGTGGGGCAGCTCCCTTGCTCGGGGGCAAATCGTAGTGTTCCTCCGCGAGGGTTGCGGCCAGGGACCCTAGTGCACCATCGGGGGTAAACCGGGGTTGGCGAAGAACCGACAACTCGAGAATGTCATGGAAGGTATCGCTCATACAGAAGAGTCCTTGGGGGAGCTTTCTGGGGAAGAGATTAAATCTCTAGAATGCGTAAAAATGCCGGATTTCTATGGCAAGGATGTAACGTCTGAACAGGCTATGCGATGGTTCAATGAAATGAAGTTATATTTTGCAGATTTACGAAATGCCGAGAATTATGTATGCCACCCAATTTGAAGACCGGCGGTACATGGTGGGACACTCACAGCAGAATGGTCGGGAAGCTACGTACTTGGAGGGAATTTTGTCATTTATTCCGACATGAGTATGCACTTCATTATGACCGGCGACATGCGCTCATACATCTGAAGGAGCTCACTCAGACAGGGTCTCTGTGGGATTATGTGGACCTTTGAAGAGCTCTTTTAGCGTTACGAGATTAACTACGCGGGGATCTTGGCGTGGATCATTTTATAAATGGTCTACGGGATGCTAGCATAGCATGCGCATTTCTTTGCAGAAGCTTTGAACAGCGACTTTGAGTTGGCTATGGAGATGGCGAGGGCGGTGGGTAGGGAAGAATCCAAGAAGGCTCGAGAACTTTGCTGGTGGAAGGCAAAGAGGGGCGAGGAAACTCGAGGGGATCTGCTCCCTCTAAAAAGCGGAAAAATGATTCTAAGGATAAGGATAAGGCGTAGGGGCAAGGCCAGGAAGATGGCAGCCAAAGCGAATAAGCCTAAGGGGGTGTTATCATTGTGGGGTTCCCGGACACTTTGCCCGAGAATGTACAAAGCCACCATGAAAGTTTTGGCATTACTTTGCAAAGGTAAATGATAATGGGAGGTAAAGGCGTTATCGATTATATTTCGAAGAGATGATCTAGCACAAGATCTAGGGCTGGAATTAAACGAGGTGGCTCCGTACTTGATCGAGTCTGAGGCCGGGCCACAAACTCAGTGTCACAATGAGCAAGCCTGAGGGTGTTTGTTTGGAGTTCTTTGGACAAAGAGTCGAGTTGTAACATCTATATCCATAGATCTAGACATCATTTCGATTAAAGTGATATGATGTCATTCTAGGCATGAAATGGTTACAGCAAGTTGAGCCACAGATTCTCTGGCCAATACACACTCTGAGGTAGACCAAAGATTAAAAGATCTTTTGCATACCTTTAAGGATATTTTTCCAGAAGAGTTACCTGAGGGACCACCGTCCTCGCGGGGTGTCGAGCACGAAATTGAGCTTAAACCTGGGGTCAAGCCCATGGCACGTGCTCCCTACTGTTTAAGTCCTCTAGAAGTTGAAGAGGTTAAAAAGCAAGTGAGAGAATTGTTAAGCAAAGGTTTTATACGACCAAGTAAATCACCTTTTGCGAGTCCCGTGTTGATTGTTAAGAAAAAGGACGGTACTATGCGGATGTGCATAGATTACCGGGCATTTAACAAGGCAACTGTGACGGATAGATATCCTTTACCCCGGGTCGATGATATTCTGGATCATCTTGGGGGTGCCAAATGGTTTACCAAGATCGACCTCCGCAGTGGATATCATCAGATTAGGATTCGGGAAGGCGACGAACATAAAACTGCATTCAGAACTCATCAAGGACATTATGAGTTCCTGGTTATGCCGTTTGGGCTTACAAATGCGCCCGCAACGTTTATGCGATTAATGAATCAAGTATTCTCCGAGCATTTGGACAAGTTTGTCGAAGTCTTTTTAGATGATATTCTCATCTATTCGCAAACTGTTGAACAACATTTCACTCATTTGGAACACGTTCTTCGAATTTTGCGGGAACATAAACTCTATGCAAAGATTTCCAAATGTGATTTCTTTAAGTAGCGAGTGGCCTATTTGGGACATATCTTGTCTAGTGACGGTGTGTCCTCAGATCCCACCAAAGTACAAGTAGTACAGCAATGGCTTCCACCAGAAAACATTTTGGAGTTTGAAGTTTTTTGGGGTTAGCCACGTACCACCATAAATTTGTCCCTAAATTTTCTAAAGTTGTTACTCCTCTCACTGATCTTTTGAAGAAAGATCATGATTTTGTGTGGGGGAGAGAGCAGCAAAAGGCATTTCGGCACATTAAGGACTTCTTGGTGGCGATCACGTGCTAAAAGTGCGATTTGAATCATGCATTTGAGGTTTATACGGGGCTACTACGGAGACAAGCGGTAGAGGCGATATTGATCTGGCGAGGGTCATGTAGTGGCTTATGAAAGTCGGAAACTAAGTCTGCGAGAAAGGAACTACACAACCTAGAGCAAGAATTGCTAGCCATTGTGCATCGTTAAAGACATGGAGGCACTACTTGCGTAGTGGGACGAGCCAAGAGCAGCGCAAGTTTATCGTCTATCAGACCATAAACCATTGAGGTTCTTGCAAAGTCAAGCGAAATTAGCCAGGAGGCAGGCTAGGTGGCTAGACTTCCTCCATGAGTTCCATTTTTCCATTGAGCATCTGCGAGGGGCAAAAATAATCCGATTCTTGCCGATGCATTATCAAAAGGGTTAAGCTCATAAATACCTTAACAACTTTGGCAAGTGATCTTATACAAAGGATCAAGGATGCATATCGAGGATCAAAGATCCCGGCGGTGGTCAAGCTTGGGGAGGCGTGGGGGCTGAGCAAGAGGGTTTGCATTTCTATAAAGGAAGGATTTATGTTCCTTCGAGTAGGGATCCCAAGGAGTCAATTCTACGTGAGTACCATGACACTCCACAAGCTAGGCATGGAGGTGAATGGAAGATGTATGAATTGGTTAAGAGGTTCTACTACTGGCCGGAGTTGCAAGAGCAAGTCAAGGACTTGGTAAGTCACTGTTTGGTGTGTCAAGCAGTGAAGGCGGATCATGGAAAAACTCCGGGATTGTTACAGCCCCTCCCTATACCAAATGAATGCTGGGAAAGCGTGAGTATGGACTTCATAGTCGTATTACCTAGAACTGCTGGGCAACATACTCAAATTTTGGTAATAGTGGATCGGCTAACCAAGTATGCTAAGTTTATAGCATTAAAAGGGGAGGCTACGGGACATGACGTAGCAGTTGCCTATATGCTGCATATATTTCCAACTTTCGGACTTCCTTTGTCCGTTGTAAGTGATCAGGACACTAAGTTCACGGGTCACTTCTGGAGAGATCTCATGAAAGGATTGAGGATCCGATTATACATGAGCAGTGGCAATCATCCACAAACGGACGGGCAAACTGAGCGCATAAACATGATCCTAAAGGACATGTTGCGAAGTTTTGTCCACGAGAAGCAGTCTAGGTGGGAAGATTATTTACCCTATCTAGAGTTCGCTTATAATAATAGCCATCACACGGGAATTCGGATGACTCCCGTTGTGGCTATGATAGGCCGAAACCCAAGAGCTTATTCTGGTATGCATAACCGAAGTTGCAGTACACATGCTCCATGATATGGATGCAATCCTGCGGCAATGCAAGCAAGCATTGGGAAAAGCTCAAGATAGGGCACAAGCGTCTGCTAATCAGCATAGACGTGATATCTCTTATGCGGAAGGTGATTATGTTATCTTACAAGTCGTTTATCCTTTGGCATTAAGAATGAACACATTACGGCCTTTAACCAAAGGTCGGGTGCCTAAACTTACTCCGCATTATATTGGGCCTTTGAGGATTACTAAAAGGATTGGGAAAACAACATACGAGTTGAACTTACCACAGGAAGTAGGGGATCTATCCTGTGTTTCGTGTAAGTCAGCTAAAGAGGGCTATCTTTGGATCTCTGCGCTAGCGTGGTTAGTCATAAAAGTATACCGATCGTCTTAAACTCCTCTGTAACGCCAAATTGTCTTTTGGATAAGAGAGTTCGGCAGCTGCGCAATAGGGATGTGGTGGAACATCTGGTTCAGTGGCAGGACCAGTCTCCTGAGGATGCCACCTGGGAGACGGAGGAATTTGTGCAGCAGTTCCCTCATCTGAAGGATCAACCTTGAGGGCAAGGTCCAAAAGGAGGGGGGAATGTTCAAGCTCCCAAAGGGTATAGCGAATGTCGGGCCCTTGGCCGGGCGTCCATGAGCATGGGGGTACTGTTAGTCACGATTGCCGGGCAGTTGTGATTTAACGGGCCATGTTGACTGTAATCAGTCTATGGTGATGAGAAGCGGAATAAAGTGTTAGTAATGGCTAGCGGCGGGTAATGGTTCGCTAGGGGGCGCTAATATTACTAAATATTAGTGCGGAAGGAGCTAGCAGGGTTTGCCAAGGCAGAAGACCTATATGGTTGCGGTTAACATTATTATTGTATTAATATTAATGTAACTTGTATAGGCACTAGGGGCCAAAGATATTAACATGAAATCTGATTTGTATCAGAGAAGCGAGTTCGATGGAAAGAATCCATTTGCCAAATCTCTAAGTTAAGCTATGGTGGGCCGGATTTGGATGGAATAAAAGCCTAGGGCAGGCGGTTTTGGGCATCTAAGGCGCGGTGAACTCAAGATGGAGGATTATAAAGCCTACGAGGGGAAGAATTGAGCGAGGAGGAAATCGGGTCTTGAGGAAATAAGGGCGATTACGCTAGCGAGAGATTACAGTTGGATTCAATACTTGGGTTTGGAACTTGAATTTGCAGCTTGAGGCTGTATATGGGGTCCCAAGCCAGATTACTATTGCCAAGGGCCGATTTGGATTAAGCAACCGGCTGGTGCTTTCCAAGGAAGGATTCTCTGAAGGAATCCGGGCTTCTGTGGGAACTTGACACAGTAGTAAGCCAATAAGGTCAGTGTGGGGGATTAGGGATCCACGGCGTGGGAAGCTCTGACCGGCATAGCAACGCGAGCAAGGGTTTTCCTTAGGAAAAAAATTTTGTGCTGTAACATTCTGGCTAGATGACAACCCATTTAAAATGGCGGAATAATTAACATGCAGAGCTTATTTTCAAAGCGAAATAGGTAAGTTTTTGTACAAAAAATGTGGAGCTAGGCCTGCATATCTCATAAATTCGTTGCCGGCTGACCTCCTTTCAGCCCGAAAATCACAAAAGACACAATCTGAGTTAATATCTTTGTCCACCGTCTCCCTTGATCCCTTCTATTTATACATTTCATGATTCACATGGCTATCTTAATCCGGCAAGCAAGCATGAGGAGCTCGGCACTGCGGCAAGCAAGCATGCATAATCCAATCAAACCCAAGCCTTCAGCGCCCATTTTCGATGTCGCGAAAATGTTTTCCAATTTTGTAAATTTGGAATTATTTCTAGATGCCGGAAAAACTCGAAATCATAGTGATATCCCACAACAAAAAATATCAAAAAGGTTTCCACCATATCGGAAATTCCCAAATTAACAAGGTTGATATTTCAATTCCTGAAGGTTATGCAAACGATGAAGACTAATGCTATGAAAAGGCTTGAAAAAGCAAGAAATACTCCAGTTATTCTTTTACTATGAAAGTTAATGTTTCACATTTTTGGGGGTACTGAAGTTGCATCAATATTGGCTTCCCCAACCAACTTGCATATATATTCATTCAGTTCAATGTATTCCTTATTTTGGAAGTAAAAATTTCTATTTCATGATGATGCTTTCCTTTTACTGATTTTCACCACAAATTGAAAACATCCTTTTAGCTATGAATTAGCGATACCATTTTTGTATGTGTATAGGCATATGATAGGAAATGGTGTTTTTGTGAGTCATAACTTTGGATTGAAATGTAGAAGGAGATTGAGTCATGAGTCATAAGTCTGCTATGAAATTTTTTAAAGGTCAAAGCAAGTCTTGAACATTTTATAGAGAATGGATGCTTGCTATTCATCAATACTTTGAGTTGCTAGCAACATGTATTAACTGGAGTTTGGTAGTGAATTGAGCAAATGAAATGCAATATCTTTTTAAATAAATATTTAATTATTTCTTAGGGAATTGAATAAAAATGATATGGTTTGAGCGAAAAGGGTTGGGTAGAGAACCTCTTACAAGTTCTAATGCCCTTAATAGACCACCAAAAATAGTCGTACATCCAACATCTTTACTGCATTGTATAATCTTGTGAAAGAAATCATTGACCAAAAGTTAATCATTAGAGGTTTCTGGGATCAGCTAAGGGCCCTCCAAGTCGTTCCCAAATTTGATGCTGAACCTAATAACGAACTTGCGGGCTTGGGCAAAAAAGCCTCCCTCCCCCCCCTCCCCCAAAAAAAAAAAAAAAAAAAAAACTAGTAAACCTAAGTATGGCTGTTTGTTGGGTAGGTTAAGCATGCAATTATTATAAAGATTGTAGTTTTTCATCTCACGACTAGTTTCAGGTTCGCGCGACTAGCTTCAGGCGGGATTTGCAAAACTTCAAATCGAGCGTCAAACTTTTTGGGGGCACTGTTCAAATTTGATTTGATCCGATTCCTTGCCAAAATCGATTGCAAAGCTGAGTTTTCCCTGTGATTTTGGCAAAGAATCGCATCAATTTGGTCGCAGGAACTATTGGCAGTGAAAATCTTGGAGAACAATGGCAAAGGTAAGATGTTTCATGCAAATTGTGATGATTTTGCATTTTTCCTCACTGTTTTCTTAATTTACAGAGCAAGATTGGACAATTCCGAGTGGAGGTGCCTAAGAATTGTTTGCCTTACAAGAATAGGTTCAATCGGAAGGAGGATATTGACGAGAATGCTCTACGAAGTTCAGGAGCAATGAACATTGATATTTTGGAGCGTGGAGAAATATATCCTATTGATCCTATTACCAAAAGACCCACGACTTTAATTTCAACATCGGGGCTTATTCATTTTGCTTGTAAAGGCCAGCAAGGCTTGCTTGGATATTGTAACAATCTGATTTTTGATAATTCTAACCAGCATTTGCAAGCAATGTATCATTAGTTGTATGTAGCTCATTGTAAAGTGTTAAATGATTGTAATTATCGTCATCAGTGTAATATTTACTTGTCCACAAGGAGTAAGCGTGCAGAAGAATTAGAAGCTTCAAACCAAAAATTGCTTATGGAGGTGCAAGAACTAAAGCATGGATTGAAAAGGGTTTCTGAAAAAGACATTGAAGAGATTGAAGATGGCACCATTGGGACATAGGGAGAGGAAGATAATCTAAAGGCTGTAAATGTCCTTGCTTTCGGGGCTCTCTAAAGAAGGATCACTGCCATAAAAAAAACTCTTGGATCCAAGCATGTCTGAGAAGAAGAAGAGAAAACCTTGTAATATTGCTTTTCTGTTAGAAGAAACTAGTTACTACGGATGATGTTATAGAAATGATGAAGCTTCCAGGAAAGCCATAATTGATCAGGTGCTAAGTGACTTAGGAAATAACCAAAGACTCGAGAGCATGCAAGAGTTATGTGATAATGCTGATATTAGTAGGCATGCTTACCTTGCTCTTTTCCGGTGTTTATAGGATGGGATGAAGCATCAGGGTATTATTAAAACCATCCTCCCGAGGATCAGCGAGATCAGAGCGAGCAGATCAAGACGTAATTTTCAGGTGAAAGAGCATTTGGGTGAGATGTATCAAATTACTACTTCGGTTCACCTAGGCACAATTGGTCCTGGGAAGAATAAGTAGAAGGGTGGATCCGGAAATGATTTGTTCATTCTAAATGAGAAAAATAATTGTTGGATGGACCTCACTAAGATGCTTCAGTTATTAGTTCGTTTCTATGACATGAAATTGGAAGAATCTGTAGGGAAGCTGCAAATATGTATAAAGTTGAATGAGATGGAACTCATCAAATGTGAGAAATATGAAAGGGCGTCCTTGACCCTAATGAATAGAGCATTGTCAAGTTATGATAGTGACGAAGACAAATTCTCTGTTCAATCAAAGGATCACACTTGGTGGATAGGTATCTGAGCTTTCTTAGCCTCGAAGCTTACATTGGAACCACTAAGAGGGAGAACCAGAATAAAAGATGAAGATGAGATTCTGAAAAGATCGAGGTATTGGTGTTTTTTAATCTCTAGATGTGTAAGATGGTAGAAGTTTTCTCTTAAATATGGTTTAAGGTTTAAAGCACATTTTGTTGGCCCTGTTATCCTACCTTCCTTGCATCATGCTCACATATGATTTCGTCATTTTTATGACCAGGTTTTATGCGGATGAAGACTTCATTTTGTTTACAATACATGTACAAAATTAACACCATTAAGTATATTCTCTTAAATCTTATAGTATTTTACAAACTTTAATATACAGTATACAAAAACTTGTACATGCATACCCCACAAACGAGGATCGCTATGTACGGTCCAGATCTTGGAATAAAGGGCAAATATGCCCATCCGACAGCTCTCGTTGCCCTACGTAACCCCCCGTGTGAATATGCACCCAAACCAAAGGGGGTTTAAGGGGGATTTTAATTTAAATGTGTTAAATGCAATAGTTTATGTTAATAATGTTAATGGTAGTTGTGTGTTGATTATTATATTAAAAAAAATTAAAAATTTTGGGCCCTTCGGGCCCTAACAAAAACAAACATTTATCTATGTGCACTTAGTTACACATTGACCAAATTGTTAAAGAATACAACTTTGCATATGTAAAACACAAGTATTTAGAAAACGTCATATTCTCGTCCTTGTCAACTTCAAATTTAAGAATGTGATTTAGCATTCTCTCTAGTACTCTCTTTGCCAAACTTCCACCCCTTTCGAAAACTATAGCGTTGTACAATGTCCAAAATAAAGGATGCCACTCCCAAGTAAACAAACCACTATTGCATTGAACAATGCCACACCCAAAAAAAAAAAGGCACTATAGCGTTGACAATCAAGGGCACTTATAGCTTCATCCAACAAAAGTATGCATGCATGTTATCATGGAAAGCATTACAATCCATAATATATTCTTCATCCATATGTTATCAAACATTGCACGGGCATCCTGCACAGCTCCAGATTTACCATAAATCTGAGCAAGCTAGTTTCCTAAGAACCTATCTCAACCTAATGATTGATGTAAACTCTGATCATGAACAGTAGAAAAAGTGCTATACAGAAAAAGATTTGAAATAGCATTACATTTACAATCAGGCTCCACGGTTGAGGCTCATTGCAATCTTCCACAACCCGACATTGAAACCACCGGTAAAATACCTCACGTATTAACATCAAAATCATTCATGGCTTTTTTCAATGCATCAAATAATATGCTTTCTGAATCATCTCCATCTCCATCTGAAACCAGAATAAGAAAATCTCTTCCATTCTTCTCACTCTTAACCGGCAGGCGTTTGGATCCAAGCATTCCTGGCCATTGATTCATGCCCTGTGATAGGGCATAACAGCAATCAAAACCGGGAGGCACAACGGCGTGCACAACGGTGGACGGGGCAAGCGGACTTACGGGAGGGACATCCCGAACCTATGATAATCGATCTCGGACAGCCCGAACCTCGATAATCGAGTCGTGCAGCCTCCCAAACCTCGATAACCCATCTGGCTGCTGCCCAGAACCTCGATAATCCGGCAATGGATGAGGCAGACTTACTGCCGGGCTCGCCAGTTTATCGAGGTAATGGGCTCTCGGGGTGTTTATCCCCTTCTTCATATCCGCCACTAAACTTTTCGGCAAGTTTACGGACACCTGCACCCACCAAGTTTATCGAGCATGAACACGGGCGTTTGTGACCCTTAAAGGCGAATTTTCAATTACTGGCTGCAATATTCATTTGAGAACTGGTAAAAACAATCTTCATCTGAGCACTCTAGAGCCACTTAACTACTTCTACGTCATCTGTTTTGCATAAATAGCAAGATATCTACTACAACAGTACCTCTATGTCCTGTACAGTTTGCCTCTTCAGTCACTTCCTTTGGAACTGATGTGCTATTCTCTGCATTTGCCCTGTGCATGCAAAAGATTTTGTTACAATTAGCAAAAGAACTTTTGTTTACTCTGCCGGCACTGTAACAGTTGGGGATGACGTAACTGGAGTAGCTGCTTTAACAGGAGATGTAATTGTTGGCGTTGAAGGCAAACCAGTTTGTTGAGAACTAGCCATTTGTGCATAACGCTGTAAGGACTATTCACCATAGACAAGCAAATCACAACTTCTTTTGATTTCGCGATGAGGAACAATTTGCTGTCAGCTGGCTT
Source organism: Isoetes taiwanensis (assembly GCA_021234155.1). NCBI lineage: Eukaryota > Viridiplantae > Streptophyta > Lycopodiopsida > Isoetales > Isoetaceae > Isoetes > Isoetes taiwanensis. The sequence goes on along the minus strand of JAJEKV010000002.1, from coordinate 30,952,571 downwards.
GTTTGCTTAACCTAAAAAGGGATTTCACCAAGATTAAAATAGAACGCCCATACCTTTTCTTCTGCCTTACCTCATCCAATAACCGCTGCAATTCATGCATATTTGTACCAGAAATCGAACTACAGACGAAATGGTAAGAACAGTTCGCCAAAGTTTTGGTGACGGTGGTTTTGCCGGAGCCAGGAGGACGAACGAGACAAAAGCAGGAAAAACTGTCACTTTTATAAAATCGCCGCAATGATCGACTATATTAGGGTGAGAACTAATTTAAAGGATGTAGAGAGTATCGGGGATGATTCTAAGCGGACTCTTGCTTTCGAAGCCGGGATGCTCGGACTTTTTGCTTGCAATAAAAACCAATAAAAAACTATGGGGTAGCATAAGCTTCTATGATGCCATACCAATATCTTCCTGTCATCAAGAATCCTGCTCGCCAGCAACACAAGAATCTAGAGGGTAAAAGTTATTGGGGCTTGATACATATGCATGCATGCAATGACAGTATCAACCGCTGATTATTTCAGCAAACCCAAATCAACGACCCAAAAAGGGCGCACTCTAGAAATACTATTTAGTATGTCTTCACGAATACAACGCCGAAATCATAGGAAAACCATGTGAAAAAGCGTACAAAAATATAAAAATAACCCCCTGTTATAATGCTACATATTCTCTTAAAGGAGGCACACTAGCAAGGTATGTTCTTGATTATCACTTTGTTTTTTTTTTTTTTCTCTATATTTGATCTGGCCACTAATCTCCTCCCATTATTTCATGTAGGACCAAATATATTGTGGATCATTACTTCTCTGGTAGAAGTTTCTTTCTTTGCATTAGTGGAATTTGGTAGAAGTCCGGATTCTAGCGTGCATTAGAAGCTTCTTTGCAAAAAAAGTATATTAAGGTATTTCATGTTGCCAGCATAAAGGATTCCAAATAAAGATTATCAGTGAGTATCTTCTGCATGGCATGTTAGATTTACATGAATGGACTGTTTGAAAGGTTCAACAGGTTCATTTGATCTAGCAGATACTAGCACCTATGAACAATTCGAGCAAGCCAGAAGTCCTCCCGTTGGCCAAACATTATTTAATCCTAATGAATCAATTCAGCCAAAGGTAGACGCTATAGATGTCAAGAAAGTAGATGAGCATGAGATGATTCCTTTAAGAATATCTACCATGCCCACATCAGATACTTCCTCAAGCTCTCTGTCTACACCTAGGTATCTTGAATCTCCTGTATATGACTACAGAAATGGACAATTATCCCCAAAGATCGGGCCAGCTTCGCATGATTCAATGTTGCCCGGCATAGAGGATTCAAATAAAGATTATCACTCTTTCTTATTGTCTTCTATGTGAGTATCTTCTGCATGGCATATTAGATTTAAATCATTAGACGCTTGAACTTTAGATCTTTGAACCATGGCACAACAAGAATACAGAAGTTCTAATCTTTAGCTTTAAAAAATAAAGCTTACTTGAAATTCATGGTCACAAATAAGAAAAATACAAAGCTGACTTTATTTGCACTAATGCGTTGAAGAGAAGATGCCCTGTGTAGGAGGTCCTTCAAAGAACTCAACTTGACCTTTGTAAAAAGTAAGCAATTGTTTAAGCTTGATTGCAAATCAGCTTTTAAAATGTATAAGCCATGGGAGCAGGATGGTTGGTGTGTAATAGAGATGTTTTGCTCTTGGGTGAGTTAAGGCTTTGGTGTAGACATTGGAGATGTGGATTACATATTGGATATGTGGATCGGCGATACAAGCTTTATCGTATAGAATAATCATCTAGAAGGAACTTCAAAAGGCAGCGACATATGCATGAAAATGCATTTTTGTATGTGACCATTTGCATTCCCCTAAAAGGCGCTTTTTTTTTTCCATTCCTTTGCTCATTCTCGGCATCAAGCACTGATCTACTGCAGCAGCATATTTCTGATAGGTAAGATCATGTCCCATTTTTGTGAATCCTAGATTGAGTCCGGGTCGCCGTTACATGATATTTGTATGATGATTCGCATGATATTTTGTCCACCTTCATCTGAAATTTTAAAATATATCTTCTTTTTAAAATGGAATGAGGTTGGTAGTTGTGCCAGGAACGCCGCATGTAATGCCGCATGCAGCGTTCCCTTCCCGCTTGCGGCTCCTTTTGCGAGAGAGGGGCTGGCATCATTGATGTCCAATTCTTGAACCGGCTGAGGTGTTTCAGGCGTTCCCTCTTTCCCTCTTCTACTTCGCACACTGATGCAAATTTTGAATTCGGTGGCACCTTTCAGAAATTCGCATTGAAGCTCGACATCTTTGAGAAATTGTATGGAACCTCGAGTTTCTCATCCACCTCTACATTTTGGTGCTTGAAAGATTTGGTTGCCTCGAAGCGCTACATTTGTGCACCACCGGGGATCGTGATGTCTTTGGATCGTATTTTGCTTACCGTAGGTCAGCCTTATTTACGCTTCATTATTTTCTATGTTTGCCGGATCTAATCTGTAACTTGCAGGATCCGTTCATTAGCAGCTTGAGGTCTGGTGTAAAAGCATCTTCTACGTTTGCCACCACCAGTGATTTTGGATTTTGTGTCCAGCTTTTCTCATTTTTGCATAGTATCTACCTCGAGTGTTGAAATTATAGCTAGCCACGGATGTGGCACTCAAACGAAATCTGATAAGCCTTCCGGTGAAGAATGAGAGTTTAAACCCCCGCTATTGTGTGTTGCGGATGTACTTCTATTAAGCGGTAAGCGGATAAAACCTGGTATCTTCTAATACTTGAAGATGATGTCTTTTTATTTTTTGTTTTTTTTAGGCTCATGGGCATTCTCAAGAGGTGGAAGATATAATGCAACGTCTGCACCTTCATCTCTGTGTTTTCAAACTTTTGCAATAGGGTTTAGATGTCATCAACATAATATTATCAGGTAATTCTTTTACATTGTGCATTGTCTTTTAGTCTTTTATTTAGGTTCTGAATCTTGAAGAACCACCGCTACTCTCTTAAATGCTTGCTTTGAGTTGTGGTTTTACAAAATCAGTTTGGTCTTGCCAAGCAATGGAATTGGTATATAAGATGCATCTTCGCTTTGTAAGGCTCCAATACTTAATTTTTCTTTCAAATGCCATAGATAGCTAAAATTCTGCACAAATAAAAAGTAAGGCGTTCTCAATCTTTTGTGCTTTGTGTTACAAAAGAAATCAATTGCCTTCTCTATTCTGATTTGCATCATTTTTAATTTGTAGCCATCATTCTTCATATTCACACTTTTTAAATAAGTTTGATTTGTTAAATTTTGAGGTCTCTATTTTGTATGTGGATAGAGGCAACAAGGGACAGAGCCTAAAGATATTTGGCTTTGCTTTGGCATTTGTTTTTATTTGCAATGAAGGTGCTTTCTCTATCTCTTTAAATGTTACTCAATGGCTTTGCAAAGACTAAGCAGGGAGTTTTGGCGATTGAATCATTTTTAAGTTCCATTGTTCCACTCTCTTTTCTAACTTGGGGCAGACAAAAGATGCAAATCTATTCTTTCCATAATTCTGAAATGCTGCCATGGCATGAGATCGTTTACATATTTATCTTTGCATTTAGAAGTCTATCCTTTTTGCATTTAGAAGTATGGTATTAGTAATAGGGTTCTATTCTCAGCCCTTATTAGAAGGCCATTGTGATTTAGTGTGGTTTTAAAATGTATGGCTAATTCCACAAAATATTACTCCATAGGTTGCTGCGCAATGGAAAAATCTTGCTGCACAAATCCATGAACCTGTTCATCCTCAATACTTTCAGATTGTTGCAATGTAAAGGTAATTCTATGGGAATTATGTTCTTATATGGAAATTTCAATAACTTTATTAACAAGTTTAAAACAAATAGCTAAATTGGTAGATGGGTTTACATGCTACTGGTGTTTTCATAGAGATTATATCTTTCTAGGGCATTATGTCAAATCAAACATTTTTTATTGAGTTTTCTATTTTATTATGACCCATTCTTGATGTTTCTTTCTCATGAGATGATTCTAATTTGGTGAAATGTATTTCAGAGTTTAGATAAGTAGATCCTATAATTGAAATTAGAGTTGAACTTCATGTTATCAGCCCAATTTGAAGCTAGAGAGCTATTTTGTCGTGCTGAATTAGAAAGATACATATAACAAATCAGAGTATTTGCATATGTTTCTTTTAGTGCTTTGTCTGCGTGAAGCTTTAAACTAGCGTTAAAGCAATACTGCAGGAAGCTTACTTGAATAATTAGCTTAATTGATGTTGCATTTCAGGTGGCCCTGACTTTGTGGAGGTGTACAAATTCGTTGATGAGATATTGATCCAGAGATAGCAAGGCATTTTGAGAAACTAAGATCCATTAGTTCAGTGGACTTTGAAACTATATGATCATTTGTTGCCCCCAACAAACGCCCTAAGGTAATGATTTCGCTCCATACTCCGCTGCGATGCCATTTAAAGTTTGTCTTAGAATAGAGTGTAATGGTTGAAAGCAATGATCTGAGTTGAAATTGTGCACAAACCATAATTTACAAGCTTTTCTATAAATCTTACATTGGTGCAGAAAAATTTGTTGTCTTGGAAGTGTCAAATTTTATTGCTTTGTATCCTATTCTTATTCTTGGTCATCGTTTCGTCCAACATTCTTTATATGTGGCAGATAGGTGCTCATTTGAATAGTTAAAATTTCCCAATAGAGCTTGAGCTATGCGATTGACTCTATAGGTATATTGTTCTTTTTGAATACTCAACCTTCATGTTTGTTTGGTGAGATGTAATTATATTATTTCCCGCTCTTCTTGCATCACTACGTGCGCATATATTCTTGGTGCAGAGTCAAGATTACCTTTCCTAGGCAATGATCCCCCTTTTGTTCTAGAGTACCCTCATTTTTCTTAAATGTTTCCCATCTTTCACCATGGATGTATATTTGGCAATAATGGCAGTGACTATCGAAAAACAAGGGTGTGGAAGAATATACATTGGCTTCTATAAGGTTTGAGGTGCCTCAGAACAAATCTCACTTCATTCATGGGTGCTCCTTCATTCGTTTCAAGGTATTTAAATTGGAGCTAGGAAAGGACCAATTAGAATTCAAAGTCTTTCAATATTTTGAGTTCTTTTGGATCAACATATTATGGTTATTTTTGCAGATCCCTTCTTTTTGCATGGCTATGGTGGTTGGCAAATAGAGAATGATGTCTTAGGGCAGGCAAATAATGGAATGATGAATTTGGGGTGAAAGTAGCTCCTCTTACTTTTGGACAAAATCTGTTCTGAAGCAGGTTAAAACAACTTTGTGCTACATTGAGTTGATTTTTCTGGGGTTTTGCATCATATTACAATGACCTTTGACCAGCGACTTAACAATTTTTATACTTTACTTCATTATTTAAAAAGCATAAATGTTGTCCTTTTGTAAGTGTCGTGGTTGGAAAAGCAAAAGGTTCAATGCAAATATATCTATTTCTGAAACAAAGATTCATGATATAAGAATGTGCTAGCTATTACAGTTTTGGGTAACATTTACATTGGGCTTTATGATGACATATCCAAGAGATGTATTGATTTTGGAGATTGCACTGTGGAAGCAATAGTGGCACTTGCGTCATTTGTAGAATTTGTTTCATTCAATAAAATTGCGCTTTCACACATTCTAAAATTGCCTTCTTCATCGCAATGTTTGTGTAAAACTTGATACCAACATCATGCATTAGTAAAATATGTTGTGTTCCATTTAACTTCCATCTTTTTTGAATTTTTTATGTCTAATGCTCGAAAGAATTCCATGCTACATAATATTAAGAAGTTAAAAGTGCCTCCAATAAGATTTGCTATTGACTTTTCTATACCTATTGTGCAAATACAAGCTTGAGATGATATGCTAAGATGATCTCCAAAGCTTGAAATAATTGCAAGGAAAACAATAGTGGCTAATCTTAGCCAAATGGCGAAAGTTGGGTCTTTTTTTGAAACAAATTGGCTAAACTATGGGCCTTTTGGGCCAAAAAAGAAAATATTAGCCAAGTCTATTTCACGCACCACCTCGGTTTTGTCGGGCTTTAGCTAAATGCAAGAAGGTATAAGTGGTAAAATCGAAAAGTTTAGCAAAAATTAGAAGCTTTCATGTCAAATTTTGGCGTGCTTTTAGCCAATATATTCTATAACATTTATATCTATTATGGTTGGTTATATTTGGGTCTTGAATTAGTGCAAAATAACCAAGTGATAGAAGATTTTCTAATTTTTTAGATAACGGTTTAGCCAAATGTAAGAAAGTACAGGTTGCAAAATTTAGAAAGTTTAGCTAAACCTTAGAAGCTTTCACCTCAACTTTTGGCATACTTTAGCCAAGTCTATTTCACCACTTTGGATATAACAGTTCCTTAATTTTTTCCCTGAATAATTGTATGCTACATAGTATTAAGAAGTCAAAAGTGCCCTCCCATTAGATTTGCTATTGATTTTTCTATAAGTGCATATACAAGATTGAGTTGATACTAAAATTTGGAATATTTGCTATCCCACTCTTTGATAGTCATGTACATATGGACTTCTAATGGGGTCTCTCTCTTTCTTTCTTTCTTAATGACATGTTTTTGGACTAAGTTTAACAAGACAAAGATCATACTTAGAGTTACAACATCTTGATCATTTACTCATATCCATTGATACACTTGCCATCTAAAATTCTAGGTTTTTATGGCTAGGCAATATTTTTTCCAATTATATTGATTAATGAGGCAAGGCATTGAATCATTTGATGCACATTTATCCCATAAAGAACATTATAAAAGAAGGATACAACACAACTTCTTTTTTCTCAATATTGTTATTAGTATCAACCATGCTAAACCTTGCAAATAGTGCAACCAAATGGCAATCAATCAATGTAACCATGCTAAACCTTGCAAATAGTGCACCAAATGGCAATCAATAAATGTAACATTTAAATATTAAAAATTGGGAGATACTAACAACCATCAACCCTAGACCAATATATTCTAAATAATATGCATCCCATTATGCCCTAGCCATAAATGGGTAGAAATAATGGAAGGCATAATGCCTATCATCTCTATAACCCATCACACTTTGCACTCCATTACATCTATCCCATCGATCCGAGACATCGGATCGCCATTCTAGAATAGGACGAGCATGCATGTTTTGCATGCATGCGGGCGGCGCATGCCCGTTCTGGTTGGGAGTTCGCTATTTTAAGCGGCGTTTACGCCCGACTTCTCATCGGTGCTTCCTCTTCTCTCTCGATACCTTATTCTCTTTGAATTGTTTCGAGGCGGGGAAGGGGCTTCTTCACACTTTGGTTTGGCCAATTTGGCGTTTCTTTCATCTTTGTCCTTTTCGGCCTTTAGCCTTCATCTGTGACCTTCCTCCTCGATCCTAGTTTGTTAAGAAAGTCCTTTGGTATTGGGCGGTTTGTTGGTTTCATGCGAGTCCCATTCTAGAATCCCATCGATCAGAGACATCGGATCGCCATTCTAGAATGGGGCCGAGCATCATTTTGCATGCATGCGGGCGGCGCATGCTGTTACAGTTGGGAGTTAAGCTATTTTAGGCGGCGTTTACGCCCGACTTCTCATCGGTGCTTCCTCTTCTCTCTCGGTGATTACCTTATTCTCTTTGAACCCACCCTCCCCCCTTCTTTGTTATTGTATTTTTATCGGCGTGGCGCGGCGTAATCAACCCCTCCACTCTCGGGAGGTTTGTTTTGTCTTGTTGTTTTGTTGGTGATGTGCGGGTGCGGGTTAGCGGCGGCATCTGTTTCGACTTTTCCATTCGTGGGTTTTGGGGGCGATTTTTACGCCTTCGTTTGTCAAAGCCCCTTGCGAGAAGGCTTATCACTAGGGTTTTCCTCGAAAACCGAAAAAATGAGGTTTTTTAATCACGGTGATAAGCTTTCGGCGGTACACTAATGATCTCTATTAGCATTGTATTTTGTTGGGGTCCAAATGATATAATTGGATTTTCCCTTTATTTTTTTATGGGTAGTTCGCATGTGTGCGGCTACCCACTATCCACCATTGTAGAAAATCTGCTGAGATGAATGAGAAGCAAGTCTAAGGCGGTTTGTTGGTTTCATGCGAGTCCCATTACATCTATGGACACGATTTATTTTACATTGTTTTATTCCACTTACGAATTCCATTATGTCTACCCATTATAGACATCCATCATCAATGCCCGGCATCGCCGGACACACGTTTCTAGTTATTATTATTATTATTATTATTATTATTATTATTATTATTATTATTATTATTATTATTATTATTATTATTATTATTATCATCATCATCATCAAAATTAGATCTAGTCATCAAAGGTAAATTGTGAACTATGTCTTTAATAATAATAATAATAATAATAATAATAATAATAATAGTAATAATAATAATATATTAATCACGCCACTTAAGACCCTCAGGTCCATATGGCGAAGATAGTACAAGAAATATATAGACCACAAGGCGCTTAAACAAGGGCACTTGTAGCTTCAAGTATTTCCATATTAACAAACAACTCCATTATGTCAGCTCGTTCCTTCCAAACATCCTTGAGATATGAACTAAGGAGATTTGGAGGCGTATTAAAAAGCTCTGACAATGTGAATCCTGAAATGTTATACTTACTTCTTATATGTTCATAGGCAGGACACTCCAAAAAAGTATGTACCTCTGACTCAATTTTAGGGTCAAGACAGCTCGGGCATTACCTTGTATGTCGAGGAGTTCCATACCACCTTCCTGTCTCAATGTGCAAATGATGAGAGGAAGTTCGTAGCTGAGAAATCAAGATTCTATTTTTCCTGCTAATATTAGATAGCAAGTAAGATTGTTCTCCATATGCAGCCATACTATTAATATCATCTTTATAAAAAAAAAATTTCACAGCAATATCATTTGGATCCCACAATTTGCTCAAGACTTTTGGAAGTATTTGCATGCGTACCTCTTTTAGTTTGGTTGACTCCGGCCAAGCACAATCATCTACACCCCACTTTTCTGCCCATTGAATCACTTGAGAGAACCATCCTCGTACTTTGGATTCTTTGCATAGCTTTGGGAGAGCGATATGAAGGGAACAATTTCACCGATTTACATACACATCAAAAATGATGCCCACATCCTCCTTAAAATCCCCCATAAAAACCCCCTCAAAATCCCCCTTTTCGTGCAATAGACATGATTTTAAGAAACGGGGTATTTGGCCACATTCCCCCCTTTGTGATTTTGTAGATTAATATCCCCTTATTTGAATTTTTGTTTTATATCCCCCATTGTGTATGCAATGTTCATATTCTTTTTCTTACACTAATGTTCATACCCCTTTCTAGCAACAATCCCCCCTTTGTGCTTTTGTAGTTTAATATCCCCTTACTTGAAAATTATTCTTTTGTACCCCATTTCGACATATGCAATATTCATACCCTTCTGGCAACGATTGTTGATACCCCTTTTCTCAAGAATCCCTCTTTTGTGATTTTGTAGTTTAATATCCCATTATTCCGTTCATAACCCTCTTCTCAACCAACCCCCTTTTTGTGATCTTGTAATCTAATAATCCCTTACTCAGTGAATGCCCCTTTTCTCAACAATCCCCCTTTGTGAATTTATAATCTAATATATACCCCTTTTCTCAACAATCCCCCTTTGTGATTTTATAATCTAATATCCCTTACCTTTGTACCCCTTTCTATATGTAATATTCATACTCCTTTCCTCACAACCAATGTTCATACCTTTTTCGACAACATTCCCCACTTTATATGATTTATAAATTAATATCCTATTGAAAATTCTTTCAGTTGTACCTAGTTTCCATATTCAATGTGTTCTGGTTTCCACATGCAATGTGTTGCATACCCATTTCTGGCGACAATCCCCCCTTCGTATTTTTATAAACTAATATCCCCTTGTTATAGTGTGTGGTTAATATTAATAATGAATAACAGCCTCCCATTTTCTTTCACATAAAGATGATAGAACTTTATAATCAAAACTAAAATATGGAAGAACTTATGTTTGGACATTGTCATATATGCATTTTCTTATAGGAACATGAATGCATACTCCTTATACCCTGCATACTCCTTTCCCTTAACAAAACACTTATCCAATCCCTTCCAAGCATAAAGAAGTCGTTTCCTTGCAGCATGCTAAAGAAATGAATGTTTCAGGCTTACATTTTAAGACATGAGCATAAAGCTACAACCTCGATTATTCAGAAATATATGTATAACACAGTACATATCAGAAAATATTGGCAGAACTAATCATTTATTAACTTCTGCTGCTTTAAAAAGGGAGCTTAAACCTGTAATCTTGGCACTCCGTTTACTTCTAGGAGGGCAGCATATTGTAAGGAGCAAAGAAAAGACATACGGGATCAACTTAATATCCCATAGGAGGTGCAGGTTCCAGCCCAATAGCTTCTTGCATTGATCCGAGAACAATAATTTCCATTTAGTTCCATCAGCATCTTATATAGCATGATGTTAGAACCTCTCAACTAAAGTAAAATACAGGACATGGAACCAAACATACCAGCCAATGCTTTCATATTATCAATCTCAGAAATTTACCTTATTAATTCGTTCTCAATACAAAGCTGGCCCTAAAGCAAGCTGTCCTAATCTCAGTTATCCAGACAACACATTGAACCCTCTGTCTAACCTAAAGGACAGGTCCAAACATATCCTAGACTTCCAATGCTTTCATATGCTCAACCTCTCAATGCAGAGCTGGTTCTAAAGGTGTCCTCAGCCCAGTCCCTGGCTGCCTCCCTAGTCCACTTTCTCCAAGTGACAACAATCAAAATATATTTTCTATAACATTTGAGCTTGCTATCACCTCACAAACCCAAATGAGCAAGATCTGCCACATGAAATGGAGACAAAATCGCATTTTCCCACAAAGCGAGCAGCAGAGCGGCAACTTGAAACTTACCATTCTAGCAAAGTATATCACAAAACAAAAAACTTCGGGATGCAAGACTTTGCGTGCATTAGCTCAGATTATTAATAGAACCTACCTGTTAAAACCCAAGTAATCGGCTTACTTCTATTGTGGCCTTGATGATCGGACCCTCAGGTCACCCAAGCCATACTAAGACTTTAAGAAAACTTTCGGACTTGCTCGGTGTATATAAGGATAGAATAGTGAGCTTAAGGTTAATAATAATGAGCTTACAACTATATAATAATATATATGGATAGAATAATGAGCCAAACACATCTTGATCCGGACTTAATTTAAGAGACCCGGTTTATTCATCGGAAAACGAGATATATCATAAGGCAGAATCCACATATCGTTTTACGATGGTTTTCGTGGAAGTAAAAGAAATCCGGGCCATAAATCATGAATCGCATGTAACGAGAAAAGATGCCCTTGCTTTTTTTTGCCGACCCGGCAAAATCATATGTCTAATGGTCCTATTTCCATAATGTGTTTCGGATCCACATAATATACTTCATGCCAAGGCCCTCGAGTTGGCTCTGTTCCACTATTTGTGAAAGCTATGGTAAAAGGCGGGGTCATATTTTCGAGGCAAACCATAGCAAAACATATGGCGGATGAGATGCTTACCCGATGTTTATATAACTCTACGCCATAGCCCGGCTATAGCTCATACCTCAAAGTGCAAAGCAATAATAAAGATTACGGGCTTCCCAAACCAAATAAATCCTTCCATAACATGCGGATAAACACAACCGCCATGGGAAGCCGAAGTTAATGTGACGCCGACCAAAACCCCCGCAATAGTTATTCAAAAATGAAGCAAGAAAGAAGTCCGACTCGATCCGTTGGGAAATCTAGGCTTAGCAAGGTATGCGAGTAAGGCCTCAGTATGCAGAAGTTTCGTTAAATAATCAAGCCTTCAAAGGTCTGTTGAGCGAGCGGAAAAATGCGCCCGGAAGCTCTGCGTAAGGATCCCTGATGCAGTGGCCATAGCTCGCTTTGCTTCCATATCGAGCTTCGATCCCTACGGCAGGGCGGGCCAGTTCCAACCAAGAAAACACAAGAATGCTAAAACCATTCATTCTAGAAATTTCGTTTACCTTTTATTCTTCCAAAAAAGTCAACCAAGAAAACACAAGAATGCTAAAACCATTCATTCTAGAAATTTCGTTTACCTTTTATTTCTCCCCCCCTCCCCCCTTCCAATGTCCCAAAAGGTTATCATATGGGTTTTTTTCCAATGGTGTATGGATTTTTTTTAATGATGTAGGTTTTGTTTTTTTTTTTTTTTTTTTTTTTTTTTTTTTACGGGTTAATGGTCTTTTTTTAGCAAAAGCATGGGCGTCACATGCGTTGCTTTTGTTGGACGAAGAGGAGGGTTTCTTGTCCTTATCACGGGCGTTGTGCACTTGTTGAGGAGAGATGACCTCTGTAAGTTTTGAAAGATTGAGAAATTGGTTTGTGCACACTGGTTTGGGTTCACCGGGGTTCAACTCCCCGGCCAGTTTATCTTCGTATACAGATTTTTGCGTTTAGAGATGGCTTGGATCCGGCCATCCGTTTTGTATAATCCTAATCTTGTTATAATCCGGCCTATGGCACGTCACAAACAATTATAATTGGCCATCGTGCGATTAGAGATGGCTTGGATGGCGTTTTGTGGCGAATATTCTTGCCGCTTTTTATTCACATTTGTTTGCAGGTGGCGTTTAGAGACGGCTTCAATTCTTGCTTCAATTTTTCATTTCAAATTTCGTTCCAGATTTGCTTGCATGTGATTTTGTCTTCCTTCTACTTCCGGATTTGCTGGCATGTAATTTTGTTCTTCCTTACGCTTCTTTATTGCTTCTTATGATATTCCATTTTGCACCTTAAATGCGGTGTGGCGGTTTAGTTCGATTACGGTGTGGCCTCTGTTTTTAGGCCTCGTGTGATGTGCCACAATGGGTTCACTTTGTGGATTATGTTATCCACGTCATCCAATGGTTTTAATTGTATGTAATTTATTTCATCCAATGGTTAACTTTAAAAAACAAGAAAAATGTTGCACTTAGACGATAAAGTTAAGAACGGCACATCATCATAAATGTATATTCCCCCTAAATGGGCTAGGGCATACGTGTGGCCAAATATGCCCCATTGATCAAGCATGTTCGATGGGTGAGATCAATCCAATGTAATGGGCACCATTATTTCCTTTGCCGCCTCACCATATGGGCAATTAAATATGTGGTCGCTGCCCAAAAGAATCCCAATTCTTTTTTTTTTTTTTTTTTTTTTTTTTTTTTTAAATTTCTCCTCTTTTTTTAAGGCCTATGGCACGTCATAAAAAGGCTCTTGTCACCTCATCATATAGCATTTATTGCAACCTATATGGTGGGTATATCTGGACTATTCATGCAACACATTCCACGGCTCAGATGAACTCAAATTTGACGTCATTATTAAATATTTATAATAAATTGCAATCCCCCGTTCTACATTACAATCCCTCATTAATTAAAATCATGTTCTACATTACAGTCCCTCATTATAATATTAAATATTTAAATTGCAATCCCCCGTTCTACATTATAATCTCTCATTACCCCTACTAACCATGAATACCCCATTTCTCGTCATCCCCATTCTTCATAATTTCATAGAAATCCCGAGTTCTACACTCCATCATTACCCCTGCTTAAGCCTATTAATCCATTTTCGTCATCCCCATTCTTCATTTGTTTAGTAGAAATCCCCATGTTCTAACCTGCAATCCCCTATTACTCCATCATTACCCCCAATATCCTTGACTACCCCATTTCTCCTCGTCCCCCATTCTTCATTTTTTACAGAAAATCCACATATTCTAATTGCAATCCCCATTACTCCCTCATTACCCCTAATAACCCTGACTACCCCATTTCTCGTCATCCCCCATTCTTCATATTTTTAGTAGAAATCCCCATGTTTTAAATTGTAATCCCCCTATTACCCCCTCATTACCCCTAGTGCCCCTGACTACCCCATTTGTCGTCATCCCCCATTCCTCATTTTTTACAGAAAATCCCCATATTGTAAATTGCAACCCATTTTCGTCATCCCCCATTCTTCATATTTTTAGTAGAAATCCCCATGTTCTAAATTGTAATCCCCTATTACTCCCTCATTACCCCTAGTGCCCCTGACTACCCCATTTCTCCTCATCCCCCATTCCTCATTTTTTAGAGAAAATCCCCATATTGTAAATTGCAATCCCCTTGTTACTCCCTCAGTACCCCTAACATAGAACTAGAATCCCCTTCTCCTCAAGAAATTATCCTTTTCGTCAATCCCCATTTCCAAAGGGGGTATTTTAAGGAGGATATAGGCATCATTTTTTGATGTGTATGTAATAGTACGCGACATAAAGCTTCGGTTTCAAGGGAATCAATCCGGTTTCGCAAGCATAATGCAATTATGGAGTTTGCATTTTAGTTCCAAGCTCTTCCATCACCTTTTCAATCTTGTCCCGGCTTTGCCGATCAAGTCCGGGGGCCCAAGGCGACTGACCATATAAAAACGACCGCCTTAGCTTGAGTGTCATAAAGTAATCTCCACGAGTTTCCAATGCCATAAGTTATTCACCACGACAAGTATGGAACATACCATAAAGGGTTCTAAGCCCACCGAGCGTTTTTTCATTTGCCGGCTTCCATGAATAATTACTTGCCACCTCTATTCCAAGGTATTTATAACTATATGCTTTGTTTCTAACTCACATTCCCCAATGGTGAATCGAAAAGTTTTTTTTTGTGCCAACTATCATGACTTTAGATTTTGCAACATTGATAGCCATACCTTTTTGATCGCCAAAATCCACGAAGAGTATCCAAATGATGTTGGAGACCGGCCCAGCCAGATTCTAGAAATCAAAACTATATCATCCATAAAAAGTAAAACATGTATGAGATATCTACCAACATTGACTCCAACTCCTCCCATACGTGCAAGCCACCCCTCAAGTTCATCAATATAAAGTCCAAAGAGAGTGGGAGAACAAGGGCACCCCTGTTTCACCCCAATCGTGCTCTGGACCTGTTCAGTGCTTTTAAATGGAAATGAAAGTTCAATGAGTACCTGTTGGTATAGACGCGCAACTGCCTGTTGGAGCTCTGGAGGAACTTGTAGCAGCTCTAGCCTATTCTGCAAGTCACATCGATCAACTCTATCAAAAGCTTTTGTTAGATCAATGAAGGCCAAAAACTGATTATGTCTAGTACCCTTTGCGCTTTCATTAATCACCCTTAAAGTGACTAAATGATCAACAGTGGAATGGTCATGGCGAAAACCTGCTTGTCCATAAGCGCGCTCGTTCTTCTCATCAGCCCAATTAGAGAGCTTTCTCTCAAGCATAGTTGCAAAGAGTTTTGCAAATACATTGCTAACCAAAATTGTCCGATAATTTCTTGCACGGTTTTATCACCGGACTTATGAATAGGAACGACCTTGCTTAAATACCATTCCTGTGGAAAGCCACAATGGAAAGCCAAGTTACAAATATCAACCAACTTGTCATTTAAAAGATCACCCCCCATTTAAGCAGCTCAGCACAGAACCCATTTAGGTCTAAGGATTTCCCATTTTGCATCCTTTGTAAAGCATATGTAACATCACCCTTATCAAAGAGTGTAGTATAGGCAGTACCAATTTGCATTTCATTGCTATTAGCAACAGTGTATAATTCTCTTATCCATTCAAGCAAACTTTCTTGTGCGATCTCTCCCAATTCAATGGGATGTTGCAGTTTTGTCCAAAAGCATTTTGGATCCACTGCAATATCATCTAGAAGTTTTTGCAGGTACATTTGACTTTCATCTTGTATTTTATGACAAGAGGGGCATGATCAGAGTCCTCATGCTGAGGAAGAACTTCAAAACTAGTCACCAAGTGCACATCATCTGGACTTCCCAATAACATATCCACAGTACTATTTCCATTGGGCTGAAAACATGTGTATTTGTTGGATTCTGGAAATACAGCAGCACCATTATACACGACTAATTCATGTGCTTCACATAAGTCAAGAATGTGTTCTCCCATTTTATTCAAATGCATATCACAAGAGGGCCATGACAACAAAGGGTCTGTTTGTTCCATAAGCCACAAATGATTTCCTTCATGAGCCAAAACAGTAGCTTGCTTATTCTTGAGCCGGCCATTCATGTCCCCTATTACATAAACCTTTCCTTTAGTTTTATAGAACGCAATATCAGCAGAGAGGTAACAAAATGGGTCATTCGCAGCAAGCTCACGGGGCTGTTATAGATCCCAGCGGGATAGGGCTCCAAGGGAGCAAAAGTATACTATTGCCACATAAATGCGATTATTTACACAAATCCATATATACTGCTTATGTTTACATATTTTGACCACGCTAACTGCATTGCAAATTTCATTTTTAACAAAGCATGCAAGTCCGCCCCATCCTCTGCGGCTTCCCTGTAGCTCATTCCAAGCGGTCTCAAGCAGTGTAAACCCATGGATGGGAATCAATCTGTTTGTTTCATGTTCCCATGTCTCACTGAATGCAAGAATATCAAACTATTCAAACATTTCCATATTACTAAGAATCTTTGATTCATTAAAACCATGTATATTCCAAGCCGTGAGGGTCGAGGGTCTTTACTTCCTATGCATTATTGCGAACAACAATCCGATTGCTCACAATAAAAGCATTTTTCCTTCGACTTTCATTTCTGAACCTCATCCATCAATTACTGCGCTCTTTT
This sequence comes from Isoetes taiwanensis, assembly GCA_021234155.1. Taxonomy (NCBI): domain Eukaryota; kingdom Viridiplantae; phylum Streptophyta; class Lycopodiopsida; order Isoetales; family Isoetaceae; genus Isoetes; species Isoetes taiwanensis. Next base: position 30,935,827 of record JAJEKV010000002.1, on the reverse strand, counting down.
TTCTTTGTTGTATAGTCAAATCATCATTGAGCCAGATGCGGTGACCTTTCAAGTGTCCTCTATGCTGCATAACGCGGTTTCTACTTTCTAGACTTTGAAATTTCAAAATAATAGGACGATGCTTACCTTCTTGTTTACGTCCAATTCTTTTGCAAAAGGTGAAGCCTGGATCAGATAGGTGCATTGTATCTTTGAAGAATACTTCAATTGTTGATTTTGTGTCTTCGTTTTCTTGCTCAACAATTCCAAATTAACAAGGATGTTTTGTGCTCGATAGCTCGGTCTTCGTGTTGACAATTCTCTCTTGTCCTTGGTTAAAGGGATTAGCAACTTCTTTGTTCAATTTTAGAAGTAATTTGCTCCACCATTTGTTGGATGGTGGTGCCGAGCCATATCCTTACATTTGCATAGCCTTACCTGGCGGTGGGTGATCTTCTAACTCGCAATTGATTCCATGATCTTCATTTGTCCGGACTCGGGGTTTGTGTTGTATCTTCGCAAATCTCCAATTGTCTTGTTTAAGCTGTTTTATCTCATCTTTTGCGGACCGTAATTCTTCTTTTTGTGAGAAGTAGCTCATCTTTTCTTTGTACTAAGATCTGCTATGGCAATACAGAATTCATCTTTGGCAGTACGAAATTCATCACAAAGGCCTTTAATCAGGTTCATAGTGTCCATCATCGGATCTCCCTCATCGGGTTTTGTATGAATGCTTTGTTTTCTTGGTGGCATCCGTAATGTAAATCCGGCCCCGATTTCGTTCCGGACTACCTTGGGCTGTTATTTGGACCCCTTTTTTCTTTTTTTCGAACCTCTGCGCAGTAGCCTAGGTTAAGCGCCTAGGTTAAGCGAGACTAAGGCTAGACAACAATATTAGGTTGTTATGATGAAATAGTTGCTGATATGATTATCAAAGGTCTCCATCGACCCAAACTGATTAAATTTTGTTGTGATGCTAGGTTGCATTCGCTTAAGTCTGAAGTGGGGATGCATATGAGTGGCTAAGAGTAAGTCATGAATCTTGCAAAAAGGTGGGTGGGGATGCTGTGAATACACCTGCGCCATCCATGCAAGAGGCAAACAGAATAACTGACCAGATATCTTCATGATTCCAGTGCTTTTTAGTGCTTTCCTTTAGTGCTATGAGTTGTTTCCAGAAATAGACTAGACCGTTGTATATGCATCTATAAAAGATATAGACGTCGCAGGAGAAAAAGACCAAGTTGCAAAGTCTGTTGTGCAATCTGAGAGTTCAAAGCTCTTCCTCTTGTTGTGCAATCTGAGAGTCAGAGTTGTTGCTCTTAAGAGATCTTGCTCTTAAGATCATTGCCTGTATTTCGTTTTCCGATCAATATATCAGAACTCTTTCTGTCTTTCATTACTAGCAGTACCTGCCTTGTTTTGCTAGCAACTTAGTAATCCTTTTGCTATGCAAGACCTGGAAATTTTAAGTCCAAAATGGTGATCAACAACCCATGCTATAGAAACTCAGAATAACAATGCCAACTCACCTTAGCATCATTTGCATTTGCAACTCGTCTGGAATCATTTGTTTCGACTTCTTTTTTGTATGTGTCAAATTGTCCTCACCAGCTTGTCACTGGAAGAATCCATTGGTAATGACCGTAACCTGCCAACTGAATCGTTTTGTAGTAGCCTTTGAGGCCAATGATCAGCAGATATAGTGTTTTCTGGCTTGCTTATTTTCTCTGGATGGCTTCTCTCTCCTCTCTATTATAGCACTGTTTGATGATGAGCTCTTTGGCTGCTAGACTCCAGATGAATAATATGCTCATAGCAGCTTCTTGCTACTTCAACATTTTTATGCATTCTGCAAGCATTGAGCAAGGACACCAAAATTGTGATATCAATTTGTGGCATCGAATGCAACAGGCATTGTGCCTCATTCAAGAATCCTGCATGACCGAGAAGATCAACCATACAGGTAGAATGAGTAACAGATGGAATGATCCCATGATGGTTCCTCATAGATTTTAAGTACCAATGCCCTTCTTCCACTAGGCCTGTGCGATTGCAAGCAGTGAGAATATTTGTGAATGATGCACTATTTGGTTTTGTGTCTTTCTGCTGCATCTCTTCATGATATTTTCCAGCTAAATAACCTTCTCCATACTGTGCATATCCAGCGATTAGCGAATTCCATGACACTACATCTTTGTTCGCCAATTTATCAAAGTTTTTCCATGCTGCATCTAGGTTGCCACATTTTGCATACATATCAATCAAAATGTTCTTCATCATATCATCTGGTACAATTCCACTTTTAATTATTGTATCATGAATCAGGCTTCCCTGAGCTATTGCTCCTATATTGCCACAAGCCTTCAAAATACTTGAAAACGTGAACATATCCTGCTTTACGCCTTCTAGTTCCATCATTTCATAATACTCTAGAGCTAGAATGCTTTCACCACACCGATCATATCCTGCAATCATTGCACACCATGAGACCTCATTGCGATTTGGCAACCTGTGAAACACTTCACATGCCTCCTCCATGCTGCCACATTTGGCATACATATCAACCAGGGCATTGCCGACTTCGTTTGTTTCCCATCCATTTCTAAGGATCTGTTCATGGATTATCCTGCCACGTTCTATTGTTCCAATGCTGGCACAACCTTTCACAACACTTAGAAATGTAGCCTCATCTGGTTTTATTCCCCCCTGTTGCATCTTCTCAAAAGAAACTAGAGCCTGAAAGCCCTCCTCATGCTGAACATATCCTGCAATTAATGCATTCCATGAAACGACATTCGGTCTTACGCCTTCCTGCTGCATCTTCTTAAAACAATCTAGAGCTAGAGAATATTGCCCCCTCTGCATATATCCAGTAATCAATGCATTCCAACACACTACATTAGGGTTCTGCACGTTGACAAAGCTTTTGACTGCCTCTTCAAAACTTCCACATGCAGCATACATGTGCACCAAGATACTTCCTATTATAACCTCTGATTGACATCCACTTTCTATAACTTCTTCATGAGTAATCCTCGCATATGGGACGGTTTTCATAATCGAGCATGCTTTGAAAATTGCAACATAAACATGGGTGTCACTTCTACTGCCTGATATTTCTATTCTATAACACAATTCAAGGGCTAAGAGAGCTTGCCCAAGTTTGGCATTTGCCATAATAATTACAGCCCATGAATAAGCAGTTGGTTTTCCTATACTATCAAATGCCTGATTGGCTTCAAGTAAGCATTTATGATGTGCAAAGGACCGAATCAGAAGCTCCTGCAACGTAGCTATTGAATCGAGACAACTAAGGCACATAAGATTGGACTGCTCTAGCAAGGCCCAGATCCTTTCTTTTTTCAGATTCTTGCAAAAGAACATAAGCATTGTTTCTTGTTAAGCCTATACGTTGCTGCTGCAATGCCTTGGCTGTCTGAATTGCAACATTCAAGTTTTCTCCTTTATACAGTTTCAGTTTGCTTATATTTTCAAGGGCCCTGTCCAGCAGAAGAAGTAAGCTCTAGAACCCAATTTGGAGAAAACTCATTTAAAAAGCCACCATACCTAAGCTCATTTCTTCCACGCGAGAAAGCTCTCCGGCAGGCTGCCCTCATGACAAATATTTCTGTAACCTAGTTTTTCAGGGTTTAAGGTTTGAAAAACGGGGTTTAAAGTTTAGTTGCGTTGTCATGTTCTGAACTAGGGTTGCATGTGGCATTATATTGAGAAGACACACATCACGAAGCCGAAGAGTATTCAAGTCGCACCCTCTTCGGCTTTTACATGTCTATCCCTTCTCCGGCCATGGAGCTACAGCTTTCAGCAAATACCCATAATCAGATCTGCGCCCATATTCCCCTCGGACATGGTGGGTTGGGATGCAGTTCCTTGGCATTGCCAAAACTCGATCGATTGCACAACTTGGCCTCTTCTTCATGCAAACACATCACTACAATGCCCAAGTTCAGGAGAAATGGAGCTCCTCTGATCTGTAGAGCTGGTTTAGAGGACGTTGTGGCCCCTGCCACCGCCGTTGCATATGGGTTCACGCTTATGAGTGGTGGCCTCTTTGCTTGTAAGTATTAGCTTGTATCAGTTTGCAATGTAGGTCAAGAGAGACAGAAAAATGTATAACCAATTTAACAAACTTAGGAGTAAGGCTTCTGGTAGTTAACTAGCTATAGCAGTAAATTCTGGATTGCAATAAATCTTAAGACTACCTAATTCTTAAAACTTGTAAATTGCATGGGCACGTAGATTGGTTCATTTATATGAGAACTCTGATTCTGGTTTGCCAGCAAAGTGTATTTTTTTACAATGAATTTCTTAGTTCTGATAACCCTTTGCTCAGTATGGGTCCAGGTCATTTCTTTCATCATTCTCAAAGGAAATTCTTCTCAGTGCTTTCCTTGGCAGTTTGTTTTGTTTTGCCTTTTTTGTTCTGTTCAGACTTATCTTGCATTATATGAATCTAGTAATTTTTTGCCATTGCAGATGCAAGAAGTGGGAGCAAGGGCTCCCTTATTGGTGGTCTGTCAGGAGGACTTTCCTTAGCAATTGTAATGCTCAGAGCTCTTTACTCTCATGAATTGATTAACATTAATGTTCTCCTGCTAACTGCAACTTCTCTGGTCAACTGCACATACAGGCCTACTTTCTAATGCTGGATCCTGATAAAAGGGATCTTGCAAATGCCATTGCTTTTGGGTCTGCCTTTCTCTTCATCGCTGTGTTTGGTAAGGTTTCTTACACAAAAAAGATGGTTTGTGCCACACAATTCATTCCATGACTATATAGTTTCCTGTTTTTCAAAAGCAAAAAGCTCTTTTCATCTAAAGTCTTAGTAACCTGGTCTTCTTGTATTTCCCATCTGTCTTGACTAACTCTGTTTATTATGTCTTTGTTAGGAATTCGGTTTGCTAACACGCGGAAGCCCATACCATCTGGGTTATTGCTGGTGCTCAGCATTGCTGCATCTGTCGTGTTTGTGAATGCATATTTTCAAGCTCGATTATGATGTAATGTTATCATGATATTCTAAAATCATTTTTGTTTCTTGGTTCTATAGATTATGTTGCTTAGTTTCCCCAAGATGAAGATACTAAAATGAAGATGATGTGACGACCATATTCATCCAAGTTCATATTCATCCAAGTTCATGTAGTCCAATATCTTTTCATCTCCTCCCCAAGGAAGACCATAAACTTCAACTCATTCCATCTGTCTTAGCATAGGAGCATAGGGTCTCAAGGAATAGAAAAAAGAAATAAGTAAAACAAGGGGCTAGTCCAAGAGAAGAATAGAAGGTGCTAGCCATCGCGGTGGTGGTTTAGTGGTAAGGCTTTGGGTTGGGGCACTAGGGTTCAAAACCCATTAGCTACCATCGGGTGGGTGCAAGTCCCACGAACCTTGCCTTAAAAAAAAAAAAAAAAAAAACTAGCAGTAGGGCAGGCTTGGGGTGAAGGGTAGATAAAGGAAGTTAAAGAGAAGGATAGGCTTTATTTTAGAACAAAGTGGATTAGGGATCTTAAAACCATTCCAAAGCACTACGATATAAGAAGATCTCTGAACTAAAAAGTAGTGGCACATTTATATCTTGATGGCTCAAATGATTGATACCAAAAATGTTCATGAGACTCACCTGGAACATGCTTCCTTACACCTACTCCTAGTGGCGAAAGGACCCAAGGTGGCGATACAAGGTGGCGATACAGAAGGATAGAGGATGAATTTTCAATCTTGATAAATATGAGAAAAGTAGTGAGGATGATTGTTTGTAATAGTGGGTTTGTTATGATTAGGGGGGCTGGTGATATATAAATAGGCAGCTATAATGTGCCACGTTCCCATGGCTTTGTTGTTGAGGTCAATGTAAAAGGGAAAGTAGGTTTTAGTGTTTGGTGATTTAGCATTGCATGATTAAAACGTTTTAGTGTCTTGAATTGGTCGATTGAATTTGTCTACATGACATAAGATAAATAACAAAAAGTAAGTTGTACTCTAGAATAATAATAGACTATTTGCCTTTCTTTTTTGTTGAGGTAGGACATTCGCATCTTTCTATTTCTAACAATTTGGAACTGTTGAAACTTAAAGAATCTGTGTATGACATATTGATTTTTGAGTTGTATAAACTATAGAGTTCAATAGTATTTTAAGTTGGAAATGATAATGTTGCTAATGCTATGTAATATGGTTCAAAGTTGTAAATTAAAGATTTTTGGGTTGTCCAAAAAGCAAACCCTAGGGCTGGAGGGTGTGATTGTGGGATATGTCCGGAACATTCATATACAATGGTAAAAAAGTCAAATAAGATCTGTTTTGAAGGCCCAGATTAATGATGAATCTAAGACAATGTGAATTTCGGTGTTCCTACTTTTCTTTCTAATTGTAGTGTCATTGAAGTCGGAGTTGTCTAATTGTGTTCTAGCTTGAAGGATCTAAGTTTTGAAAGATCTCGCTTGTATTATATCATCTTTTGGTAAGCATTATCTTTGACAGCTCCGCCCTTGATCTATCAGATTGGAAAGGTAGCTTAGATATGAGCATGGACTGCAAAACATGGTAAACTCCATATCTCTACTCTTGCAGGTTGCAAGAAGGGCATGATTACTTTATGCATATGAATAAGAAACATAGGATTTTAAAAATATAGGATCATTATACATGTTAAGTGGACCACTTTGCACAAACAGGGTACTTGTATGAAGCAGCAGTTGATGAAGACTGCCCCTGCCATTTAGATGGATAAACATGGACAACCTTGGTCATTGCTTGTAGTGTGTATATGGCACTCAAGATTTGCATCTTCCTCTCTGCAAATGCTTCAGTTTTTTGAAAATGCTTCAGTTCTCAACAACACAAGCTATACTCCAAAATTGCAACAAGATAGTCAAGGCATTTAGCATGCTTCTCCTTTGACCTGTGGTATGACATAGTCAGATTGATGGTAAAAAATGAGTCATTTCTTTATTAGAAATAACTAGTCTGAGTATGAAAATTATCTCTTAAAAAAAAGACGAATAACGATTTAGAAGCATCTCTGATTCCGTTAACCATGTCTTTATATCGCTCTAAGAAATTGGAGAAATAAAAAGATCAATGTCCTACCATAGAATCTTGGTTGGCTTCTGCTAAATGAATTAAAGTCTAAGAGTGTTTAATGGCGCATCTAAGGTCAGGTTAATAATCGTTAAGACCAAGTTCAAGAAGTTAGGTGGCAAGATAAATGTTTGAACGAAGGTATAGGCACTTACCAAAGCAAAAAAAAAAGGGGATGACGATGAAATATTGTTGTTTGTCCTTAATTGGGATGCATTTTGGATTCCACAACTATTCTGCAATGGTAAAGCACATCTTGCCATATGTAAAAATGTAAGGGCAAGTTCCAAGGCTAACAAATACCTAAGAGCTTGTCTACTTAATGCTTTTGCTTTATCATATTCCATCAATACTAAATCTTTGTCCACTGCCTCAACAAATTGAATGTTCTGCTCGTGAAGACCTATTTTGATGGAGTGTTAGTCCTGTGCCTCCTGGTACAGGACTATTCATGCATACGACAGACCAGGTCAAGCTCAAGGATCCTCAGTCAGCCACGGGTCAGCCATCAAAGGCTCCGCAGAAGACCAAGCGGCGGACCACTTGATCAAAGCCTTTGGTCGATCAACAAGAGGCGCCCGCTCGGACAAGTGACGGCCCGTCCCGCCAGCGTCCGGGCGTCGGCGAATTCTAGGCACTTCAAGAGGCACCGCCAACATTCACCGCAAATCAGGCCCTCCTTCGAGTCGGCACCGAGATCGATCAAAGTGTCTATATTGGGCCCAAGGCCATTGTACTATATATATGAGTAGAGCTAGCACATGAGTTTTTAGATGAGTTTTGAGTCTTGTCTCCTTTCGGTTTTCTCTCTATTGCGAGAGCTCATGTATGTTCATCATTGACATCAAGGAAGCTTATCATCTTTCTCTTATTTGTTGTTGTTTTTCTTCTTCTTCTCTTCTTGCAAATCGGCGTGACATAGTCCCCGGACTCTCTATTAGATCCACGGGTCCTCCACTTTGTCTTCAGGAGTTCGAACCCGGACCCCAAACAACATCGCGCTGCCGCCGGTCTCGATTCCATCTTACTTTCTTACGTAGCCATGTGCGTAGTAATTTCCGCCCGGAAGAACTCCTTTCTCGAACCGGCATCTCGCTTGGGCGCCATCGGCGTCGAAACTCGTTTCAGCGACATGTATGGATCTGCTTATGACATAGAGGGAGGCCATCTTGGTCTAGGGCTCGATCCGGCGCCACCCACCCCTCGTGTCTGTCTCGTCCCGGTTCCCGCCCCAAGCGTGCAAACATTGCTCACAACCTCGGTCCCCTCATCACTATCGGGAGCCTTATCGGGCTCAACCTTCTCAACCGTGCTTTCATACCCACGAACATGCCTACATCCATCATTCTTAGGGCCATCGCCTCTTCCTTCACAACCATCATCTCCCGGGTGGGTACGGCTATCCACCCGTCTCCTTTGCGCCTACCGGAATATCCCTTCCCTCGTTTCCCCCTTTGCCCTTCACATTTTACAACCTTACGGATCTCAAAACCAATGCTCCGCTTCTGCCCGGTTTCTCAACCACAGTCACCCCTTCATCAGGGTCCTTCAGGCACCATGCCACATCCAACTCAACCTCAATATCCTCACTATACTGTTCCTGTCCAGCCAAGCACTTTCACATCTACCTTTCAGACTCTGAAACTGACTTATCCCACCTTTGGCAACACGACGAAGGCAAACCGTTAGACCAAAGTGCTCGGGGCCCATATGGAAGAATTTGAGGCTCTAGCTGTCCTAAATGGTCATGCGCAACCTCAACTGAAATTCCACATCTTTTCCACCACCCTGCGTGGCTCTCCTCATCAATGGCTCATGTCCAACAAAAGCCATTGGAAACAAGACTGGTCCGAAAATGAGAGGCGCTTTTACGTCTCATTATGGAACCGCGGATGATGATCAACTTCATCTCAAGCAACTCAATGAACTTCAACAAGAGCCCACGAGTCTGCCGGGATTTTGCGGATCGACTTCACATTACGCTAAGTAAGCTCAAGGAATACCCCACACGAGAGCAGATTTTGGTGCGGTTTCTCCAAGGACTTCCTCAACTATTCGACTCATGGTGAATACACTGCGTCCCAAGACTTTGGAGCAGGCTATCGACCTTGCTGTCAATCACTCGATCAATGTTTCCTCCCGGCGTGGCTCTTCAAGAGCTCCGTTCATTCCACTGTCATGGTTCCACAAGCGGTGTTCGGCCTCAACACGCTAATCCACAGCCTTGATCAAATCACGGTGCCATATTTGCAAATACCAAGGCCATTTGGCAAATGAGTGCAACTCCACCAATGGCCCGCCTCATTGCAAGCGATGCAACATGTGCAATCATGCCACGGAAGAGTGCATTTTCGCACTCATCCCACAATCGATCGCAACAAAATGGTTTATCAAGTGCAAACCACACCTCGGCAACAATCGCACTGCTCGGCGACCACCGCGTCGAGGTGCAGCCCACGCAACTCTATCAGCCGCCGGGGACCAACCACGGGGATCAACCAGCGTCCTCCTTTTTTGATCCTTCTAAAGCTCGGTGTTATCTTTGTCAAGAATGGGGTCATACCACCCACGGCGTGTCCTCAACTTCCACAAGTTCAGGTACGACTTCGGCACAAATCAGACCACATCGGTCCAGCCTCACGGCTTACCAACTCTGGATTGCTAATGGCAAACAAGGCCCGAGACCAGTTCTTAAGAAGCCACCAAGAGCGCCTCAGCAATCACGCTATCAACCAGCTCCAGCAAATCAACCTCAGCTGGATCAACAAGCACAAGAGGAAATTTTTCAGGCACTTAATCCTCGATCCGGTAGTCACATTGGGTTGGTTTAGTTTCACGCCGGACCAAGGCATCCGTCCCTTGACCATTATTCGAATGGCACGCAACACTGCCTTTTGCGGTTGACACCATTCCTCATGAGGACCGAAAAAAAAGGTTCACTTTGCACGACTTGGAGAAGCTCATGCCACATGTCATGCCCAAAGTTCGACAAAGCATTTTGAACCTCATGCAAGCTGCTGAAGGCCGCACCTTGGCAAATGTTCATGCCACCACTAGAGCTCAACAAAGACAAGATACCCCTTCAACATCTCAACCTCCACGCTCTCGGGACGTATCCCAATATAGCCGCCGGGGTTGACTTACTCAAAAAAGTTCTTTGCCCCCCCGCCTCCGCACCCGGTGGAACCCGTAGATCCTTTTTTCTCATGTGCCTCTAGAACTCCAAGAGGAGCTAGCCAAGATCAAAATTCCTTTAAGCTTGGCCACCATTTTTGAAACTTCGTCACGCTCTCAAGGACCGGTTACCACTCCCAATTTGTTTTAGTTGGGGCTGTAGCTACCTCTACACCCACGGTCCATGCCACGGTGGGTAATCGACAAGTCAACCATGTTCAAATAGATGGAGGTAAGCGCCGTCAATCTCATCACGGATAAACTCGCAAACAAATGGGCATCACACAACTCTTTCGTGCCCCATATGACATCAAATTGGCTAATGGCCATATCCACGCGACCTCAAGGCGTCACACCTATTCTTCACATCAACATTGGTGATCTCGGCTTCCCCATGGAATTTGGGTTTGGAAAGCTTTGGCGAAGATCCGGTGACTATGAAATCTTTGGTCGGCGGACCTTTTCTCCGCCCGGGCAAAGAGTATTCATTCTTGGGCCACCGGACCCGGTTAGTCATCAGCGATGGTCATCTCAATGCCACCATGGACTTGCAAAGCAGGCGGATCATTTTACGTTGACAATGCGGAACCCTCTCTCGGACCGCAGTTACGAAGAAGCTCGAATATTTATCAAGTTCGGGCTCCACTGTGCGTGCGCCTCGTCATCCTACCCGAATATGCCGATCCTTGGGGAGAAATGACTCTTGATCGGGGACCGGTGTGGCTGCTTTGCTTGACCCCTACGGCTCCTTGCAATCGAATTCAGCGTTGATCACTTTTCGATCTTTGAACTTCACGCAACTCTGTTGATGTACCTTATTTGTCATGAAGCAACCTCTGCTGGATGGCCCGAGCAACCCCTCTTTTCACCACGCAAAGTGCGCGCATCGGTTATGCTCAACCTCCCGCACACATTGTCGGGATCTTTGAAGTAATACCCCATATTCAGACTCGGAAGTCGAGATTGTGGGCGTCGGCAACAATCAACTTTGTCCGCATTCTTTGCAAATCTTCCGGCTCCTTATCGTAGCGGGCCGTCAAGCTACATTCAAAAATTCAAACACATTTTCGCACGGAGTTACAAAGATCTTGGGGAATCAACAAAAGCTTGGGGAACTCACCATTCCTACCAAATCGATGCGACCCGTGTAGCAGCGGCGATCTGAGGCTCAACCCTAATTACCGTGATGCGGCGTCAAGGCGGAAATTGACAAACTCCTTGCTGCGGGTTTGATCTATGAGGTCAAACATTACGAATGGGTGAGCCCCATCGTCATTGCCCTTAAACACAATGGTAAGATCCGGCGTCTGTGTGGACTATCGGAAACTCAATCAGGCCGCGGGCGTGATCATTTTTCCACTTCCTTCACGGACCAAGTTCGGAAGAGGTGTTTGGACATGAGATGTACTCCTTCATGGATGGTTTTACGGCTACAATCGGATCTCAATCAAAGATTCTCGATCAACTCAAGACTACCTTCACCACCCGTGGTAAGCACTTTTTGCCTACAAGGTGGTTCCTTTTGGACTATCAAACTCTCCATCAACGTTTCAGCATCATGCTCTCGGTTTTCATGATTTCATGAAGGAAAATCCCTTCTTGCAAATTTTTCAAGATGACTTCTCTCGCCTCTGAGTTCCATGGCTGACCATTTGGAAAAATTGGAACTTCGTCTTCGAAATGTGATGAGTCAGGCATTAGTCTCAATCGAGAAATGCACCTTTTCGTCACCTCGGTGTTACTGTTGAGCCATGTTGTCGACAAAGCGGGTATCACCCGGATCTGCCAAAATCGGTTGTGTGCTCAAGGCTCAAGCACCGGCCAATATCAAGGAGACGCGCTCTTTCACGGGTAAGGTCAATTATTACTCCACCTTCATACCGGGACTAGCAGCCATTGCAGATCCCATTCATAAACTCACGGGTGGCCGAATCTACACGGGCTTGGAATTCCCGGCGGATCTTTGCTTTCAACGCTGAAGCTTTTGCTTACTTTCGGGCACGGTTCTTGTTCCTCCTCAATGGGACAAGCCCTTTCCGCGTTCATGTCGATGTCACCGGCGTTTGCTATTGGGCTGTTCTTTCTCAAGAATATGATGCGCACACCCGACAAACCAAATGCTTCGCCCGGTAGAAAACTCAATTCTGGCGGCGCAACTATTACGCCACGGGCGTGAAGCTTTGGGTCTCATTTTACGTGTCCAGCGCTTCCGTCATTACCTTTTAGGCAGTCAAATCAAGTTCTTTGTGGACCACCAAGCACTCCTCTATTTGATCAACAAGTCCACCCCCACCGGGCGCATTGCTTTCGTTGGGTCCTTCTTCTCAAAAATTTGCTCCTTTTGAAATCGTTCATAAGGCGGCCAAAATCTCATGTGGATTCGGATTATCTTTCGCGCATCCACCGCGGATGATCCCTGGCGGAGTCTCGGGGCGCCTTTCACGATGCTCGGCTCTTTTTAGTCGCGGCAACACCACATTGGTTCCATGATTTTCAGCGGTACCTCCTCCACGGTGCTCTTCCACCCGGAAGGCGAGGCGCTCTCTCACCTTGGCGACAATCCCGTCGCCATCAATTTCTCAGAGAGGTCGTGACTACACCATGGTTGCGGGACATCTCTACAAAAAGGGTAAGGACACCATCCTTGCCCGGCGTGTTCTACCTCATGAAGTTCCAGATATTGTTCGAGAAGCTCATCAAGGGCTCGGTGGTGGTCATTTTCATGGTGACACCACAGCACGCAAAATCCTTCTCGCGGGGTATTATTGGCCCACGCTCTTCAAAGATGCTCACGCCCACGCCCGCACGTGTGACGCTTGCCAGCGGGTGGGACGCCCCACGGCCCGTGACGCTCTTCCCTTGGCGCCCGCATGCGCCACTTCCCTTCAGCAAATGGGGAATGGACTTTGTGGGACCTATAGATCCTCCTGCGCGGCACACCCGTGCCCGTTACATTCTGGTCCTCACTGACTACGCCACCAAATGGGCGGAAGCTTGTGCACTTCCAGACAACACTGCCGCAAGCACAGCTAGGGTCCTCTATCAACAAATTATCACGCGATTCGGCTGCTTACGGGCTGGTCGGTGGACCGTGGTGTCCATTTCATCAATCATACTATCAAGGGCGGCCGGATTATCTCTCGATACATCATCACAAGAGCACACCTTACTATCCTCAAGGTAATGGTTTGGCGAGCACCAACAAAACTCGGTCACCATTCTCAAGAAAATTTGTGGCGCTTCCCATGCAGTTGGCGGACAAAACTTCCCTCTTGTTCTTTGGGCCTACAATACTTGTTTCAAAATTGCTACCGGTCGCACTCCTTTTAAATTGGTTTATGGTCGAGGGGAAGCTCTCATGCCGTTTGAATACATCCTTCCAACACTCCATTTTCAAGCGGCTCTTGCTCATAATCCCTGCTTTGCACTCAAAGAAAGGGTCTATCAATTAGAAGCAGTTGGATGAACCGACGGGATGCTTATATTCGTGTTCTTCATGGACAATGATTTGCAAAAATCTTTACATGACAAGCGTCTAAAGACAAAAACATTCAAAGAAGGCGATTTGGTTCTTCTTTATGATTCAGTACAAAAATTTTCGGGGTAAACTCAAGTTTCGTTGGCTTGGCCCTTATCAAATTGTTCAAGTGGTTAGACCAAGCGTTTTCCAAGCTGGTGAGTTAGATGGCACTCCATTACCTACATTGGTTAATGGTTTTCGTCTCAAAGCATTTCATCACCGAGAAAGTGAACATCAACACAGAGGCAGTTCAAAGAAGCAAACACCACGAGAAAGTGACTAGAAAGGCGGTATATTATATTATAGTGGAGATTTTTTTACAAAATGTAGGCTGACCCGGCTATTTCGCTATGGGCCTTTGCCCTATATACAAAAGCAGGGCTCGAGCCCTATCTACTAAGTCCTAAGAGGAAAAACCCTCTACTCGGGTTGGGGCGGAGGTATCTGCGGAGGAGATGGTAGAGGTTACGCTCCGGATCAGTGAAGATGCGGAACCACCTCCATCCCGTTGGTCTTGGTCGGGATGTTCAGCCATCCGGCACACCCGGCCGTCCATTCGAATGCCGCGGTTGTGGCGGCGCCCGAGATCGGACAATTCATCTTGCATGTAACCCACTCGGCGGTTAGTGGGCATAGTGCGATCTTCGTTCAAGCCGGCCAGCGGCCATACCGGCGCCATCGGATGCCGCCGTTCCTCCCGGTTCGTCTTATATAGGCAGGCGAGGAACTACTTGTCGGCGATGGACCAATCACACAAATCGCCAGCGTGTTTTGCAATGCAAAATTTGTTTCTAAAATGAGAATCTTTTCTCCGTAGCATATCTAGCCATGGTACCGCCGACACATTCCTTTTAATGATATCCCGCCGAGTTGCCGGCATTAAATGCCATTCCTTCTTTTTCCGCCCGTCGAACATTAATGTGTGTCCTTTGCCACTGTCACATCGATCCTTCTTTCGCGTCTCATCCTCACGTTCATTGCTTCTCCCTTACGTTTTTGGGACTTAGCCAAATTTTTTGCCTCTCAATACCCTTCTTGGCATCTTTTGACATACGGCACCATCAGCGGTTCGAGTTTAAGCCCTCTTCATACCTCTTCGCCTCGGTTGTGCGCCCTAAAACAAACCTTTTCGTTCCTCTGCGCCTTTGTCCTCCGTGCTTTCGACTTTTCGTCTTCGCCTTTGGAATCACTCTTCGTTTACAAATCGTTACCATGGCTGCCCCAAGATTTTCTACACTTCAAACTCTTGCTCCCAAGGATCCGGCTCTTTTTGCATCGTATCTTTCTTGGCGCCCACTTTCCGTGAAGCCCTTGTTGGCCCAAATAAAAAGTCGGCTGAGCATACAAGCTTCTGAATTCTCTCAAATGGAACTTAGGCTCCAAATCGACCGGTTAGGCGGTTCATCGCCAATATCGTTAACGGCCCATAAGGCTACACCAGCGTGGTCGATGGCACCACCATTTATTTGACTCAACATTTGATTTACGAGGTATTTCATATTCCCTTGCACACCCCTTGTGTATCATGGTGCGCTATCACGGGATCTCGATGTCCGCGAGTTTGGTGCACACGCTTATCATGCCAATGTCCATCGTCGACCAATATCGACAAGCCTCACGAAACCTTTGTTAAATTTACGTGGCGAAAGTTCCTTGGGTATTCTATTAAGAACACCCATATCAATAAGCCTTTCTATAACTGGTCCTCAACGCTACACACTCCAAACACCACATAGATTGGCCCCAAATGATGTTTTATCGTCTTCTCCAAGAAATGGACCGCCTTAGGGGTACCACTTCCATTTCGAAGTTTACGTGGGAGGCCACTTTCAAGCCCTCATCCGTCATTACTTCCCTCCCACACCACCAAATTCTCATAATTCCACTCGGCTCTCTTCCAATAACTCACCAAGGTGGCACTTCACGCCGTCTTCCCGGGTCATGTCCAAAGTCCGCACACCCATGTCAATGTCTCCTCCTCGCTACACCATCCGGTTCACACCATTTTTTCCCAAACATCACAAACCCGGGCAGCGGCCGGCTCCACCACCACAACACCCTCGTCGGTTGTTTGTATCGATTATCGGCCGGGATGCTCAAAGGCTGCTTTGCTCTCAAGTTACAAAGAATCCCAAGGCGGCTCTTATGGCGGGGTTCAACGGGCACTAGAAGCCTACGATCGCGGTACACGGGACCTTCAAGCTGCAAGCGCCCGCGTTGCAACTTTGGAGGCCAAACTTCAAGACAAGCATGAAGCTCTCTTACGGGCTCATGCGGATCTCAAAAGTGCACAAGCTCAAGTCAGCCAACTTGCGGATCAGCAGGGCTCAGCTCAATCAGAAATTCAGACTCTATTGGAGCACAACAAGTCCAAAGCCGCTCTCACGAGTACCAAGGATGATATTGCTAAGCTCAGCGCCTTGTACTCCGAACTTTGTGAAAATTTCAGCACTCAAGTTCAAAACTTTCGAGCGGGGGCGCTCAAGTAAGCCTCCTTGGCCGGCTCGACTTTCTACCTGAACCTCTCGGCTCACCTCTCTTCAAGATCAGCTTACGAGAGGTGCGAAAAGAGAAGATCTTGGATGGCCAGCGGAGATTGGGTGCTTCGTCTCAATACTCGAGGGAAAATCCTCCTCCCGGTCAACACTTAGAAAGCGGGTCGGAAGTGACCGATCCGCCTTCTTTGCTTTCGAAAGGGACAACCCGGATCCGTGATCTCGAACAACGCTGCGGCAAGCTATTGATCTGGCGATGAGGCTCAAGCAAAACTTGGCGCCCATCACGCCATTCTTAACGAGAATGCTGTTGACTTTCCGGTTCCCTCCACGCTATCGCGATTATGTGGTTGCTTTCGATGCCACCTCTTCCTTTCGAAGTGGCATGTGGCGGATGGCCACTGTGGATATTCCCACGGCGGTCGCAGATTTTCTTGGTTGGCGAGAACTCTCCATTGAAGACAAAGGGTTGTCTTTGTGCCCTTGTGGTCTTTGATCTCGCCTTTGTCTTGCCGATCCGGACTTTATCACCTTAGAGTGGTTCAGCCCATGGCTTACATATTTCATGATTTCTATCGGGTGATACCACGGGAACACTTTGGAAATGGGCCACGCCCGACTTTTTCGGGGTGACCCCCTTGTGCAATGGGTGCTTCGGGATAACAATCCATATCTTGCGGATCCTGCTTTCGGACCCAAACTCTTCATCGAGTACATGCACGAGGCTTGCCAATCATTTATCTCTACGGCAAGCCCAGCCGGCTGCAACAAATCGAAGTATCTAGGACATCCAGGGATCTTCCCTATGCACAAATTTATGCAAACACCTCGCCCGAGGTTACAATCGATTACAAGCTCGTTGGATAGCAAGGCGGTCCCCACGGGATGGGATAGCCCTCCTGTCAACTCTCGACTCTCTGCTTCTCTTTGGGATCGTTGGTGTCGAGGCTCTTGATCCGGATCTTGTCGATCAATTCGGGGAACCGCTCGGCCCCGCCCACGGGCATGGTTCCTTCTCCCTATGCTTCCCTGGGCGTACCTCCGCCCCGGGTTCTGACTTCCGATTGGCGCCTTCCTTTTTGGACCAAGGTCATGGATGGTCATGCGGATGGACACCACCTCGGATCTCGGCGGATCTCGGTGGGATCCACGTTTTGTTCGCCCGTTCACATTGGGAAGAAGGTGCCACTCACGGATACCACCCGCGGTGGATCTACATTGCTAATGGCGTGGTTGGCAGCGCCCGGCGGATCGCTTCATGGTCTTGACACCTTCTTGCGAGAATGCCACCCACCTCACGATCCTTGATCCATCTTCAAGCGAGGATTTTGCTGCTGCTCTCAAATGCATTTTGCTAAGCTCCTTAAATCGGTGGCGTCCCATTTTTTTTTCTGCAATCCGAATGCCGGTGTCCGATTGCCTTTGGCCTCGGACTTGTCTCCTCATGGAATGTCGGTACATTTCTTGAGCGCCCACAGCGCCCTTGAAGACATAGTGCGCTCGCTTTCTTATTGATGCAGATCACGCCCTTGGCCAAAACACTCCTCCTGCTCTTCAAACACGCGGGATCTCATTGCCCGATTACCATAATGGTGCCGTCCTCACTCCGTGAGGATCACTTTCGAACCGGATGGCTTCAGCCCTCGAAACACTTCCTCCTTTTCTTCACTCACGGTGTCGTTTGGTGGGGGAGTGTTAGTCAATGCCTCACAGTGCGGGACTATTCATACCTCTGACAGAACCGAGGTCAAAGCTCAAGGATCCTCGATCAGCCACGGGTCAGCCATCAAAGGCTCCATGAAGACCAAGCGGCCGACCAGCGGTCAAAGCCTTTGGCCCGTCAACAAGAGCGCCCTTTCGGACAAGTGACGGCCCGTCCGCCAGCGTCGGCGTCGTGAATTCTAGGCACTTCAAAGGCACCGCCAACATTCTGCAAATTAGGCCTCCTTCCGAGTCGGCACCGAGATCGATCAAAGTGTCTATATTGGGCCCAAGGCCATTGTACTATATATATGAGTAGAGCTAGCACATGAGTTTTTAGATGAGTTTTGAGTCTTGTCTCCTTTCAGTTTTCTCTCTATTGCGAGAGCTCATGTATGTTCATCATTGACATCAAGGAAGCTTATCATCTTTCTCTTATTTGTTCTGTTTTCTTCTTCTTCTTCTCTTCTTGCAAATCCCGCGTGACATAGTCCCCCGGACTCTCCTGTTAGATCCACGGGTCCTCACAGAGGGCTGTCTTCCAGGAGTTCCCGAACCCAGACCCCAAACATGGAGCTTGTAGTCCTTGATTCTCACGAAGATGCTCTTTACTGATCCAACAGCCAATTTGCTAGACAATTTCATTGAGTTTCTCCCAAACGGTATTTTCGTGCCCAAGGAAGGCTTTCATTCATGCCCAAAGCACTAAAGTCCATAAAATTTGTGTGGAAGGCTAACAGATCATAACTATACAAATTTCAATATTTTTGTTCCATGACATGACATCAAATTGGACTAATATAACTTCAGCTTTTAACTAACCTCAAAGCTAAAGTGTCATTTGATTTGCATTTGCCAAATTTGTAGACACCTAGATACAAAGCAGTGGTCAAAGTTAGTATACAAGTGAAACGCATAAAAATACAGGAAGGGTGATGTATCAAAGGGCATAAAGATGACATGTCAAAGAATATGGTAACTAATAGTCATGAGTATCACCTCCTGGATATCCTCACGTTGAATGGGTTCCTGCTCATCCTAGATTAGTTTAAAGGCGATTACGTCTCATGCTCATTACAAAATGGATTGCATAATCAAAGAACAGGACTATACTCGATTTATTGGTTCAGCATGCTAGTTTGAGAGAGATGTTCTTGAGAGCTCATCTTAAAACTCTCACACAGACTGCCAAAGATGTGCTTCCACCATTGCAAACAAAAATATAGCAATCTACACCATATATTAAAGGCGCGCATGCTTGACATATCCCTACCAGACAGCATAAGTAGACTTAACATGGGTCATTACAGTCAAATTGTACATATTGCTAAATGAATATTGACCTGGACAGAAATGAGGCTTGGGATAACAAGAAGAATCGCATCATTTTGTATATAACTCGCATTCAGGAAAAAAAAACAATTGGCATTCAGAAATGATGGGAGCTAAGTAATTTTAAGGCTGTGTGACATACCAATAGGTCCTTTGTTACTATAAACACAACATAAAAGTACATAGTTGTTTCTTTGACTGTTAGTTTCCTCATAGTGCACTAATACATAACTAATTTACAAGAAGATACAAACCTCAAGAAAGTATTTGTTGCTAGTGTCCTCTGGAATTTTCCACTTTGCCTTGGATCTTTCGTGTGTCTCAGGCTTGTAACTGCATTTGCTCCAGGCAGACATAAAGCCCATGCATTTATATAGGCCACTATGTTATTCCACTATATTATTCCACCATGTTATTCTGCATGGCCTCCATACATTGGGCATTTTCAGAGCACCGAACATCATGCCATCAGTGCTGCAAGAAGAAATTGTTGAGTTGCCCAATAGCTTAGACCTTGTAGAAAAGTACTTGTGGTTGCAATGTCAAAATATCAGATACTTCTGGTCTACAAGAGCAAAAGCCTGCATCCAAAGTGAAACGAATTTTCTTGACAATAAAATAGCTCTTTCATATCAGAATCCCCCAAGTCCAAGTTCATGTTGAAAGATTCTAGAAAAGATAAGCAGATTAATTTCAAGGCAAGATAATTTGCTTACAAGATGGTGTTGTAATAGAAGAAGCTTTTGCAATAGATGCATCCACCATGCAAGTTACCTATGTTATGAAAAAAGGAAAAGGCAAATGAAGCATATTTGGTTGTTTGATGCGTAACCACAAGACAAATCAATGCTCTTTAGCAGATGAAGAATGAGGATGCTTAGAGAGATGGAGGAATATCAACCCTCCAATGGTGGAAGTGCAGTAGAAAGAAGTTCAAGAGGAATTTTCTATTTGTTGTGGCCCTAGGATTAGAAGTTAGTACATCTAAGGGATGGAATCATGCCACAACTTTTTTAGCATGATGTGGCACATCTGCAATATACATTAAAATCTAGAACAATATCTACAACTAAAAACTTAGCCATCTTATCATGCCATGTAATACATTTGTAGGTCAAAAACCTATAAGGCCAAGGTCATGCAAGCTGGCTATCAGATCTGCCCAGACAACACTATGGTTTGCAAAATGGTACAGGTAGTAGCAACGACATGTACCAATTTTAAATCAAAGCCTATGCAAAGGCAGTGGCAGGCCATTAATTCAACTGCAGTTCTACTGTACCTCTGCAAAAATTATCCCAAACTTGAGCATTAATTGAAGCACTATGCATTACCATAGATAATGTCATGCACTGACTATTTTTGTAAAAGAATCATAGATCAGAGTAGTTAATGGCACAAAGCATACCACATGTGCCCAGATCTGCTACTCTACACTGGCAAGTAATAATAGCGAGGTGAATCAGACATTATGCTTATAGTGTTATTATAACAGCATGACCACTGCCTGTTGAAATAATCATGGATCTGATCAGATAAAGAAGCTAAATCCTAATTCCAAACCTGATTAGAATGAATGTTGCCCAATAAAACGTTGCTGGAGTCACCCGGAGTTGCTAAAATGCATTGCTCCTTGTTGAAAATTAGCAACTAAGCATGAGCAGAAGCTACAAACAAATCATGCATTGTTTGCATGCAGCTGCTCTTCTCATCTTAAGGGTATTAACAGGGCTTCCATTCATGTTCAGCACAACTGCTTTCACATCAGAACCACAGCCAAGATCAAGATCTTTCAGCATCTTGGCAAGATTTAATCACAGGATTTAAAGCACAAGATCTGATCATGATCGAATTTACTATCAATTGACCTAACATGAAATTACACAGCTTATCAATTGTGATGGACTTTGTCAAAGCTCTAATTTGTCCGTGTCTTAGGTCATTCTAATAGAGCAAACTCCCCACGTTTATGGCCTTCCCATCATCCCTCGTTCTGGTCTCCAATTACTGACATCTAATTTTGACAGGTGTCGACCTTTGCTGCCCGTTGAAGGAAGATCTCCAGCGTTATGAAACCCTCAGGTTCAACTGACCAGCAAGTAAAAAAGTCATGTTGAGAAGCTCCACAATTTCTTATAACAAATTTCGTAGGGATACAAACAAGGAGTCTAACAAAGCTCATATGAATCAAAGTAATAATTGCTAAAGCTTGAAACTATTGTAAGCATCATTTCTAGCGAGACCAGTAGGATCATTAAATATAAAAGAGAGGAAAAAATTGACCTGCATCTTCTTTTTGAAACCTTCAGATCCTGGTGTAGGCAGCATTAGCAGGATGCCATCCATTCCTTCCAGTGGGAAAGCCACTCATGAGATAATCTGCAAACTGTTGAATGGTAAAAGCAATGGTAGGTTGAATACTTAGGCAAAAACTCGGGTAAAATGCTCAGACATGGATAGTCATTGATGCCGAAATTGGACATGCTGGAGTTGATGAATGAGGCGTGACAGCCGAGTTTAGCAATTGGAACAACAGATCAAAGGAAAGATGAAGATAAAAGATAAAGATAAAGTATTCTACTATTACATGATCTATTTGGTAAGTTGCTGCAATGACTTTGCCTTCCACAGCTTTTCTCAAATCATTATAATAACTTTCAGAAGTACTAGATTTCTTCTTAGCTGCACTAATAGTGAAAACCAGATTCTGGGTCTTAAAGATGGAGGAATCCCCTTTCTAATGAGTTTTTTCAACTGCATACCTTTAGCGATGGTAGCAATAGAAGAAAAAAGACAAGCCATAAGTGCCCTCAGAGGATGAAGAAGGACTAGGATTTAGATACCAACCAGCTCCTCTACTGCCGACTAACGACTCCAATTGAATATAATAATATGTCCGATCCTTAAGAAATCTCTCCAAGTATTGGTTTGTCATCCATGTTCTCCATCGCAGTGATAGAACATCCTTGAAGTAATCTCGAAAAACAAATACCTGAAAGATTGTTTTTGCAGAGCATGGAATAAAATAACGGCTAAGGTTAGCCAAATGGCTATTTTGTAGCAGTTTTGCCAAGAAAAACGACTAAAGTAAATGGAAAAAATGCCCAAAAAAAGAAACTTTTAGCCCATTTTTTTTGCCGCCCAAGTGAGTTTTTAGATTGAATAGCCAAACCTTTACCTCCAGACATTTCCATCACGGCATCGATTAGCTAAATCTAAGATAGAGTGGGCTTGGAAAAATGGATATATTAGCCCGAAATTCAACACCAATGTATGTACTAACGTTAAGAAATTTCAAATAGGGTTTATATTTTTCTTTTTTTTTTTCCCACTTTCTTTCTTGTTCCAAGTACAAAGTTGAAGCATTAGAGGAAAATGAACAATGTAGTCCCTTTTGTTTTTTTAAGTTTTTGAACATATTCATGTATGTTTGTGTCTTGATTTATGTATTTACAATAAATTCAATGTCTTTTCCAAAATGCTTGGATTTTTTTGAATTAATATAACGGGATGGGTAATATTTGCCTTTCCATTTTGTGAAAGTTTAGCCGAAAGCAAGAAACTGTGATGGAGAAAAACCATTTAGTTTAGCCATGTGTTAGAAACTTCTAGCTCCAATTTAAAGGTAGTTTAGCTAAACCTACTTTGGCTACACTAAAATATAGGAGTAGTAATTTATTCCATGTTGCAGAGCTAAGAGACGAATCATGAGGAAGGACGGGGTGCCTCTTGCTCCGACGGAGGCAAAGAGGCTATATCGCCAAAACTCCGGCAGGCAATTACTTGTTTTTCTAATTTCCCTGACCCTACGATCAAAAAATACAGAATCGGACGGCTAAAAATAATTACAGCTGACGTGGCACGACACATGGCATAGCTAAAAATGCAGGAAAGTGGGCAGCTCGGGTTAGGCAACCCTGCTAAAAAAAAAAACAGATAGGTGCAATTTAGCCCTATTCACCTATCATGCTCTGCCATGTGGCACATTTCTTTTCAGGAACGTCGTCAACTTTTTTAGTGTTGCAGTTTACCTTGCATTTGACTGTATTTACCCTTGATTCAGGGATTCTACCCAACATTTTATAATTTTACCTAACATTCTTCCATGCTACAAGAATGGCAATCTACATGCCATTCTTGGCATGTCAACCAGCGCTATTCATATGCTAGGGGCGGCATTCTACATGGCATATAGATTGCCATTTTAGGGATACAAAGAGTTGTCCTCGGGCGTGAAATGGTCCTTGGGTGCCTTCAAAAAAAAAAAAAAAAAAAAGATAGGTGCAATTTAGCCATATCGCCTATCATGCTCGTCATGTGGCACATTTCTTTTTCGGGAATGTTGTCAACTTTTTAGTCTTTTGCAGTTTACCTCGTGATTCGCTTTGTATTTACCTTTGATTCAGGGATTCTACTCAACATTTTATAATTTTACCTAACATTCTTCCCGCTACAAGAATGGCAATCTACATGCCATTCTTGGCATATCAACTCACGCTATTCATATGCTAGGAACGACATTCTACATGGCATGTAGATTGCCATTTCGGGATATAAAGGTTGTCCTCAGACGTGAAATGGTCCTGAAAACGTGAAATTCCCTATGGACTATAATTTGCCATGGTTTAGTTTTTCTCTTCCTTTTTTTTTGTGTAGTCCAAGCTTAGGTTATGGCACCATGGGTCCTTTTTGTATCTTTTGCGGTTGTCCGTAGTTTTTTAGCCTAGATGTTGCCGTAGCATAGGCACTAGTTGCAGCAATTTCTAGTGAGAATTTGTGGAGCTTTTTGGCTGGATCCGACCTCTTCTTGGGTTTATTTTATTGTTGTGTCTCATACAAATGTTTTAGGGTTTCGTCACATGCCATCAACAGGGTTCACATGAAGTCAACGATAGAATTGGAAGGGATCACATGCCAATTTTTGACAGGGAAGAAGCCCTGCTGATAGCAATCTGTTCAACAGGCTCCTGCATCGGTCAAAAGCGTTGCCGTCAACAGGGATTTTAGAGATGAGGATTAGATGATTTTTTTAGCCCTTGGAGCAATCCCTCTGCGGGGTTACAGAACTCTCTGCGGGGTTCTTGCATCCATTCTTTCTCTGCAACGTAGAACACCTTACTTCGACAGGATCATGTTCTACCGCCGCCCGACGGGATCATGTGACCCCTAGCAAAAAATAAAAACGCTAATGTCAATAGGAAAAAATCCTTGTTGACGGCATCATGTGATCGGACCTTTATTTTTAGAAGTATCCAATAGGAGAGTGCCACTTAAGCAAAAGAGGATGAAGTTGTTTTCACACTATCAAAAATAACACGTCTTATTTAAGTTTGGGTAGATCCGAATAGATTCGATTTCCAAGGTCTTATTTAAGGAAAATGGAGTCTTATCTTATACGGGGACTTCCCCGCCATAAAATAAGACACCACTTATTAACCAATCATATTCAAAATAATTGACAATCTTATTTTGTGATGGTTTTCACCCTAGTATTTCGCCCACTTTATTGGCTCGAGGTGGGTCAAAGCGCTTAGCGGGTTAAGCCCAAAGCGAACCCAGGAAATTCGCCCAGGCGAACCCAGGGATTCGCCTAGGCGAACCCGTTATGTCGACGTGGCGCTGCCGTGGCACTACCCACCGGGTTCGCTTAAGCGAACCCGAACCACGGTTAAGCGAACCGTGCGAACTAGCGGATCGGAATTGCGCAGGTACGGCCTGCTAGAACCCCACCGGGTTCGCTGGTAACGCCAGGTCGAAACGGCGGAGTGCGGTCGGTCGCGAGTCCGGTCGGCCGGTATTGCGTGCTACGTGGCAAATCGCGCCCCGCCGTGTTCGGCAGGCGAACCGGCGTCTTGGCGGGGAGTGGCGAGTCCGCGGCACGGATTGTCGGGCGTTTTAAACAAGGTGGCCCCCGTAGGGTTCGCTTAAGCCCGAACAAGGCGTCTTGAGGGCGAGGGAATCGAAATGCGGGGTCGCCGGGGAGGGGGCGGTGGCGGAGTCACGGGTTTACGGCAAACGTCACGGGTTTACGGTGACTCGGCCGCATTGAAAGAAGGGTTCGCCCAATCGAACCCGGATCTTTGGCCCGCATCTTTGGCCCGTGTAAGGATTCGCCCTTATGCGAGCCTAAGGGCTATTTATGGGCACCAAGACGTTGTATCCTTCTCATAACCTTTGAGGAGGCGAGGTGCTTCGATCGAGTCGCGGGTGCTATAGCGGTGGCGGTGCTAAAGCGAGGTGCACTCCATATCTCTCTCATCTTCTTTTTGCATTCTCAATATTGAGCATAGGCTTTTATTTTTGGCATTTATCATAGGCTATTTTTACCATAGACATTTAGCATAGGATATTTTTAGCGGATGCCATTTTTTTTTACCATAATTTGTTTTTTTTTCGTGGTAGGCTTTTTTTTTTTACCATAGTCCTTTTTTTTTACCATAGGCATTTACCATAGGCTATTTTTTACCATAGGCATTTACCATAGGTTATTTTTTTAGGAAAACTACCAAAATACCCTTACGAGTTTGAGTAATTACCAAAATGCCCTTGTAAGTTTCAAAATTACCAAAATGCCCCCACACACCTTCTATATACAAGGGCATTTTGGTAATTTTGAAACTCATAAGGGCATTTTGGTAATTACACAAACTCATAGGGGTAGTTTGGTAGTTTTCCCTATTTTTTACCATAGGCCCTTTTTTACCATAGGCTATCTTTTTTTAACCATAGGGATTTACCATAGGTAAATTTTAATGGTATTTCTTCAATTGAATTATAGATTATGTTTTGTGCAGTAGCAGGTTCGTGCTGTGATAGTTTATATTTGTCTTCCAAGTAGAGTGTCCGAGAATGGCAGAGGTAGACACCGACGACTCAGTGAGTCAGATTTCAGATGAAAATGATAGTGATTATAATAATAATATAATAATAGTATTGATCATGCCCCTTTTGGACCTTGAGGTCATGGAGCAGCAGTTACATTTACATGTTTGATCGTATTTGAATCAAAAATAATCTATGTGACTCTACCTTTTTGAGATAGCAACCTAGTTGCTTTGGGTTTACCTCTAAGAGACTATAAAAATTAGGAAAACAAATGCCAAAAGACTCTCTAATTCCTGCATAAGCTGCGCATGTTAGAAACACATGCTCTTCATCTTCGATAGTGCCTTCCGCGCACATCAGGCAAATCCGTTCTTCTCTTGGAATACTGGCCCATCTTCCTGTCTCTATTTGGAGCTTATGCGAGCCAGTCCGATATCTTGCAATGATTTGCCTCATGTGTCGTGAGATCTGGGCCTGAAGGTATGTCTGATCCGAGTACACCAACATCGGATTGATCTCTTTCATGTAATAGGTCATTTTAGTGCCAGGTTCATTCCAGATCCGTTTCAGTGCCTGTGACTGTACCATATCCCGCACACCTATCTCTGTATCCGGCCAGCTTGTTCTGTCGATCCCCCAGGCAGAGGCCCAATCTAACACATCTCTAAACCAGCCCATGTGCGTGGATGCTTCCAATGCCTTTCTTGGGAGTCGATCATCATCCAAGGTACGTAATCTGTTCACAAAAGTGATAGTATGGATCAGCGCCTCCACTTCCAGTGGCAACAACCCTGCCTCTGCCAACATGATCTGGTAAGGTGTTTGTTGTTTAATGCCAAGCTCCTCCTGCAGAAATATCTTCTGAATGCCCTCAATCTGCTTCCATAATCCTTGAGACAAAGCTGGCCCCCAAACTGGTGCACCATAGAGTATTACTGTTTGAACCAGGGTTTTAAAAAGCATTCTTTTCAATCTCCAATCTTGCAAGGACACCTTACGGCACCGTCTAAGCATACCATACAGAGCCGTCTTCCCTCCTGCTACTCTCTTCTTTATACATTCTTTCCACCTGTAATTGGAACTGAACTCAAGTCCAAGATATTTGTAATGCGTAACAGTCTCTAGTTCTTCTCCATTGTAAGTGAAACATGGTTTGGTTACCGTGCCACATACCATGATTTTTGATTTGGACAGGTTAACTTTCATTTTCCTTGCCAAGCAGAATTCCCTTAAGGTATGTAAGTGCCTTTGGAGTCCCTCTGGGGTATTTGCCAAAAGTACTACATCATCGGCATAGAGTAACAGTTGGATCACAAAGTCCCCTAGCTGAGTTCCAATCAGCCCCTTCTCCTCCATCCATGATTGCAAATCATCGATATACAGCCCAAAAAGAGTTGGTGACAATGGACAGCCTTGTCTCACCCCAATAGTGCTATGAATTTCAGCCGGATGGTTTTCTACTTGTGCTATAACTTCTTTGTATAGCTGAGATACTGCCCCCCTAAGTGTAGACGGGACTCCGATCTCCTCCATTCTACTACCCAGTTCATCCCTTGGTACTGTATCGAAAGCTTTGGAGAAGTCAATGAATGCAAGATATAGCGCCTTCTTGGGTCTCTTTGCTTTCTCAATGAGCACCCGTAGAGTAAGAGCATGATCTAGAGTATTGTGCTCTCTCCGAAAACCGGCTTGGCAAGTGGCTCTTTTCCCATTAACTTCTGCCCATGAGCTTAATTTCTGTTCCAGCAAGCAACCTAAGAGTTTGGAATAGATACTCCCTACCATGATTGTTCGATAGTTAGAGGCATCTGTCTTAGCACCTGATTTATGCACTGGAACCACCTTGTTTAATTGCCATGACCTCGGCATGCTCTCCTTGACTGCTGTGTTTAGCTGGTCGGTTACTACTTGAAGAAGTGTCTTACCTCCCCATTTTAACAGTTCTGCGCTTAATCCTTCAAGATCTGCAGCCTTACCGTTTTTCAAACGTTCCAAGGCCATGCCTACCTCTGCAACTGTAAATAGATTCTCAGTTACCTCTATGGATTCCATTCCACGTGCATCTTCATAATAGTATAGAGATCGTATGAGCTGCAGGAGATCCTCCTCCTTTAACTGTTGTTTATCTGTGTGTCCCTTGAGTGTGTTCCAGAAAGTTTTCGGGTGTAGATGAAAACAGTTCCCAAGTTTCTCTTGCCGTTCAACTTCATAGGCCCTTCATGACACCGAGGATGACACAATGTCAGAGGAGGAAACCGGGGATGATACGGACGATGGGTGGAACCCGCCTGGCCTATCCACTTCACAAGTTACTCCCACCCAAGATCCCGAAGAACTTGTTCATGAATTGGCCTCTCTCTACCCGGACCCAGTACAATGGCTTCGTGGTGCACCTCAGGTTGGTGGTTACGCATTCAACGAGTGTGTGTATGGGTTGATGAGGTTGTGCCTACAGCAACACTATGTTCCCCATCCGTCCGAAATAAGTCTTGCCGATCCCCTACCCGGTCCCTTGAGAGGCGGGGAGGGCACCCATCGAGAACCATGTTGGTGATGATGCACGATGGGCCGCATATTGTCGGGGAGCTTGCGGTTGACGATGAGTCCGATGAATCCAGTGATTGGTTGTGCCGTGGCGTAGCCCGGGCCTCACAAGTTAGTCCCTTACGTGGAGTTCTGGAGGCAGCTAGTTGCTAGGGGTCACCTGGGTGGAAGCACCCATCGCTCCCCCACTGCCACTTTTCAAAAGATTTCAGAGGATTGGGAAGTCAGTCTACGGCGGCATGGCGTCCTGCAAGAATACGTAATGGCGTGCATGGAAGTGTGCCGCGTCGAAGGTGGCCGCACCATGAAGGGCAGTGGTGACTTCAACTCTTTTGTGAAGAGACCACCATGGACAGCATAGAGCAAAGGGTGATTGAGCTACAAACTACTCATCGTGTCCGTTTGGTCCATGGGCATCCGATGCGTCGTCGCTGCAACAGGAGAGGTTGTGGATGACTATACGCCACCGATGGAACAACCACGAAGGAGGGGCACGGGGATAGGCAAATCAGACGGTCGCACTGAAGGGGGATGCTTGTTTCGTTTTGCGGACGGTGAAAGTAGATGGAAATGGTCTTTTGCATCGGCGGTGCCGCGAATATACGTCGCCCGAGAACCTGCAGCCATGACCCTTTCACAAATCGGATGATTGGTCCATGCAGGCATCTGAGCTGCTGCGGTACCCGCTGAGAGCTTAAGTATTGGAATGACACGTGTTGCGTGGGACATCATAAAAAACACGGGGACCCGCAAATCACGATATGGTAAAGCCGGTTGGCGAGTCATATACCGATTCACGATGTCGCGGGGAGGATGTGTGGCCCGGCATACCGGAGAGAATACCGGTAAGATCCCTAAAAAATTAAGATCCCATGGAGCAGTGATGTTGTCGTAGACTCCATACTGTGATGCTGTCCATAATTTTGTTCAATGATGTTGTCCATACTTTTGTTTCAATAAAAGCCTGTCGAAAATATTTTTGTCATTCAATCTCACCACATTACACCTGCGTGGCGGCGGTTTGGGTGCAATTTGGGAAAGCCACCGAGGCGGGATTGACGATTGGAAAGCCTCCGGGAAGGTGATTTTTCACCAGCCACGGAATCCTAATGCTCGGACCCGTTGGACCCGACCATGGATCCTAGTCATCCAAGATGACGGGATGTTGGAGGTTCTTTGAAGATGGAGGCCGGGCGGTGGTTGGGCCATGGATTCAACCTTACGTACAAATCTGTGGAAGTTTCATTTTATGCAGACCATTGTACCCGATTAGGGGTGTGGGGTTTGATCTTCTACATGCTCGGCGGCATAGAGGCCGACGAGGGCACCGGTGACATGCCCGAAGATAGCACTACGTCTTGTGTTTGAGCGGATGGGCACAATCAGGCCTAGGTCAATCACCATTGACATGGGCCGGGTGTGAGGCGGGCTATCCGAGGTCGTGTCGAAGACCCA
The DNA here is from genome assembly GCA_021234155.1 of Isoetes taiwanensis. Taxonomy (NCBI): domain Eukaryota; kingdom Viridiplantae; phylum Streptophyta; class Lycopodiopsida; order Isoetales; family Isoetaceae; genus Isoetes; species Isoetes taiwanensis. Next base: position 30,905,695 of record JAJEKV010000002.1, on the reverse strand, counting down.
CATTGTTGGGCGGGACGGTGGCAGGTATGATGGCGTGCATTGATTGTATCGCTTGATGGAAAGCGACACTCGTGGTTTTTCCAAAGCGAGGTTGCGGGCAATGTTCTTGCATGTTGGTTCCATGCGTAAGCGTCGCGTGGACAAATTAAAAATACCCCTCGCCACGCTGGCGGGAGGTCTTGAAGAGAGCGTGGCTCTGGCGGCCGTCTGGTTGATGACGGAACCGAACCCCCACGCGTACCACCAGCAGTTGGCACAATTTCAGCTTCTCTACGGAGAAAACCACATCATACAAGGGTGAGTGCACAACGACGTTTAGCTCATACATCTAGACGCAGGGGCAAACATCCGACCACAGGCGATGTAGGTAATTGAATCACAATTGGCTGAATGGGGCAGCGTGGGATGGTAAATGGCAGCGACACAAGCGGATGTTCAACCATGCGGATGTCGATACGACAAACTACGTGGAAGCTCACTGGAAAGTTCTGAAGACCCAAACCCTGCAGTGCAAGGTCAATATAAGGATGTACACGCTAGTGTCCCATCTCATAGGCTTTCCGGACGGGACCTTGCCGGTTTTTGGAGGCACAATCTTGACTTCGGTCGCGAAGAAAGATGGAGTCTTGGTAAAGTCTGTTTGGGTCCTACTCTTTCATTATTTTACATTATACGTCCCTATCGCCGACCCTCACATAGATGTTTCTCTATCCGGCCCGAGTTTGGGCGTTATAGCACTGCGTTCATATCCGAAGAGACATCGGGTGCTCACTTCGCTTATCCGATCCTTGCCGCGATAACCCCAACGCCATTAAGCCTCGAAGATGCTACCGACGTCGGTTATCTCTATGGCAAGCCGGTCAACGAGGGCTTGAGATACACTTTCGGCACATGAGAATGCGATATTGTGATTGTCCATGCCCCCATCTTTGTGCAAACATCTCATATGAGGGAGACTACTTCTTTAGCGGTGACCACCAGCGTTGTTCAATGAGCTATATCCCAACCGACAATTCATTCGCCCTTGCCTCCAAGGCCCAGCGCACCAGCGAGCGGCGTCCATGTGCTAATCCCGTTGCTACAGCGGTGGGATGTGTTGCTCATGGCGAACACTGTCGATGCAGGCCACTATGCAAAAAATGCGATGCTCTTGACCCGGCAGAGGTGCGTGACATGATTTCCAAAGGTTAGCGGCAGATCAGATTCTATAGAGACGCGGCCGGCCCCTTTGTTCACGTCTACCATGGCGGATGCGACGGAAACAAGAACATGCCCGCGATGGAGTTCACGGATGGTACGCAAAGGGCCACCGTAGCGAGGACCAAGCGCGACCTGCGCGGACGGACGAGGGGGCCACCTTTGGAAGGCGATGGGGCACAACCCAAGATTTAAGTACTGTACAAGTGACACGTTATAATTTTGGGGTGGACATTTGTAAGTTTTTAAACCATTTAACCATTTAAGCAACCTTTCTGTTACAAGAAGCTCAATTACCACTAACAGTGACCACCGAGCCTTTGTCGGTACCAGTATACCCTACAATAAAGAAGCCCGACTACTACGGGCCACTCATTCCTAAAGCGCCGCACATCTTGCGTGTGCAGGCCCACGCTAATTGGCACAATTGCGTCCGGCCTCGTCTGCCACACGTATCGCACGAGCTGCCGCATGGTGAAGCCAATATGCATGCCGCAGGTGTTGTTATCGATCTGTAGCGGGCACAACACCCGGTCGCCCGTCGCCCTCCCCCACCGCGGGATGTACCCGCTGGTGCCCCAATCGCTCAAAGAGCCAAGCCGTTCTTATTTGTACAAAAGACACTGCCAGGTGAGATCACGACAATAGAGCACATCTGGCGCATGAGGCAAGCACAAGAAACACTCACGGCGAAGCAAGCGAGGGGAGGTTGAGAGCGAGCTCTCGAGACTCACGAGCGTGTGGGCAGGTTGTCGAAGTACCACCACCCCACATGATCGTCGTCTCCAAGGCCCAGGCGGCGGCGCAGGTCCGCGTCTCGTATGAGGGTAAGGAGCATCCAATGGCCACTGCACGGCAAGGATGTAATGATTTTAACAATGCTATGTGCACCAATTGAAACTAAAGCAAAGAACTGCGTACTTACTTTGTGACGATGGGCCATAGGACCCGGGCGAGTGTACCCCAATCGGGATGCTCGGCGGGGAAGAAAGTGGGAGGCGCACTCCTCGGGGAACCGCGTTGTGTCTCCATTGAATAAAGCGTCGTCGTGGTAGACACGAGGGTCCACCATTAACAACTTCGCGACGCTTCAAGCCGGGTAGCATGTGCATAAGGCACTACATACATGGAACTCCGGTGGTTAGATGTAAACTGACAATACATACAAACTAAAAAGCGGACACGTACCTCATCGGCTTTTCGAATGTGTCCCTCCTCCCCCTTTGTCCATCGGGTGTGCAAGCCCTCGATGAGGTCAAGTGAGTTATGCGCCGCATCTTTGGCCCGGCCCTCTGCCGACACCCGGTGCCCGCGCTATCAGGCCTACGCTTTCGCGACCGCGGCGAGATGCTTTCGGCGATCTGGCTGGTAGTAGAAGTGGGTGAACACCCTAACCTCCTCCGGAGAAGAGGGACTGGCACAACTGGCGGGATACGCAGGGTGCTCGGGAGGCTGTGCCGACCATACGTGGGGTGGGACCAACCTCGAATGGGTACACACACCAAGTAGCTCGGATGGTGTGCTGTCAAACTCTCCAAGGTGGTACATGGAAGAAAGCGGCGTGCTCGGTCTCTCATCCATGCCTCGGTTCCCTCGACATTGCGGTCGGGCGGAAATGGCGAGGTCAAAGTGTGTGCCATACCGTGCACGCCATTGCGGTCCTCACTATGTCGTAGAAGACTGGCGGCCCTAAGGCGGGTCAACCTTTATCCGCATGGCGCCCTATGGAAGGAGGGGGTGGCCATATACCGGATCGCCCGGCAATGGGGCGTGTCCTATAAGAGGAGCCTGCGTCTGACCTAGCCCCTACCTCTGACTGGAACTCGTCCATGTCGGCATGCAATTCACTCTCCTCCTAGGCGAATGAGGGATCAGTAGGAGTGTGGGCGGCTGCCGACTCTGCGGCGGTGGCGAAGATGGACCCGCCGTAACGGCTGAGACTCCCGTATCTGAGGAGCTCGGTAGCGGCTCACTCTACGTGGGCAAATGACCACCCATCCTCTGTGCAATGGCCCAGTCATTGAGAAGGGCATATGCGGTCCAGTCTTCCTCCCGGACGCCACTTGTGGCACCAGCTCTGGCTCTAATGCAACCTTCATAAAAGGGCTGCATCCTCTCGCTCCCTTTGTGCTGCTATGTCTTTGGCCTCGTGGAACATGGCGTCCAGGGCCCCTCGGGGAAAGGCATCAAAGGCGGCCCTGCGGGGTTAGGGACATCTTTGTAAGCGCATTGTTGTTTGCGCTTTGCCTCCTCGCTTCTCGTATGCGGCGGAGCCTCCAACATCTGTAGCGGCTTTGGCGGGGATATCTTCTCGACGTTTAGCTGCCCTCTCCCGCTCGGACACCACTCTATCTGCAATTCGCGGTGTCGCGGACCGTGGCCCGGAATGTCTGTCGGTGGGCCACCATAGATCTGGGTGGTGGCTCTGGTGGTGGCCCCATGCTCCGGGGTCACGACGTATCCTGTCGACATAGTGAGTGCACCCAGGTGCTGTGCAAATCCACCGCTGCGCAACTGTAGGGGCCCGGCCGCTCTCAACCGACGTGATCCTGCGGACGAGGCACCAAATGCCATGGTATTCCCTGCCACAAAACAAATACGGTTAACAAGCACACAAAACAGACCTAGCGGGTTAAGACAATATCAGTTGGGGTACCATTCTACAATGTTACCGATGCGTCCGGGAAGACCGGCACCGCTCTGTAGGCCAAACGGCAGGGGACGCTCCTCCATGCCAACTGGTGGAACTGCATCTGAATAAGACATGGTTGCCGGCGGTCTCGAATAGATATCAGTGCTGGTGAACATGAGCACAAGCACGAGTACAAACCTATAGATGCATTGGGGTCTTGACAAAAAACAAATAGAACAAATAGCATTTATATCCAAATCCAAATTAATATGCTTTATTACTTCCATACTAGTTGTCATGTCAACCTCTCTTTCATACTATTACTTCCATACTAGTTGTCATGTCAACCTCTCTTTCATACTATTACTTCCATACTAGTTGTCATGTCATTCTCTTCATTTTGCATTTTTCAACCAAATCCCTTCCTCGAACGTTCATGCCCATCAGTTGCCTCCATTATCTCAATCATGACCCTCGTGGACTTACCTTTGCATTCAAATCCCATAGCCAAAATTTGATCTTATACTCTACCCTTGTTATGCTCGTAACTTAAGGTTTAGGCTTTTAAGTGAACTAACATGGCAACTTGGGAGCTCATTTCGTGTGCGAAATAGAAAATGGCATTCCAATTTTGCTCAACAGGTAATCATCAGAAGCTAAGTTTCCTCCTCCCCAGTTCCCATGTTGTGGGGGATAAAGCGGGTCGACCATTCAAGATTGCTCTAAAAATACATTACAATCGAAGTAACCTTGATAAAGGGCGGCTTCCTCAAATTTTGAGCAGTGGCCATTTATACTAGATAATAGAAAATCACAAACAAGCATGAGTCTCGAGAAACTAGTTATAGGACATAGAACTAGTTATGAAATTTGCACTTTTCAAACTTCTTTGTTGGAAAGAAAAGTTTTAATTATAAAAAAGGAGATCTTGTCGCACAATGCCTCCTTAACATAGCCATGTCCTAATAAGCTTCTCGAAGCCCTTATTCCTATGAAAAGTAGCATTCAACAATATGCAATCCCTAGTGAAAGACTTTACATGCCTCCCCAGGAGCCAATCTTTGCTTTAGCCAATCTTGCCTATATCTCGATCAACAAATAAAGTCATATTAATTAACACAGAGTAAAACTAAAATTAAAAAAAAACTTGAGCCGAACTTGGCGAAGTTGAGCGAACTTGAGCGAAGTTGAGCGAACCGGTGAACTTGAGCAAACTTGAGCGAACTTGGCGAAAAATATTGACTCGGGTTAAGGCCCGCTCTTGTCGAACCGAGGATTTTAATGCTCGGTAGGAAGTCACCCCTAAACCCGTGATGTTTGCCGTATGGTTGAAATCTGTGGCGGTAGTCAGGCCTTGGAACCCCACCCCTCGTATTTCAAAAACTCACAAGGCGCCTCAGGTTTGCCCTTGGGGCAACCCAAAAACTGGTGCCACACCATACATACCATAGGTCCAAGCGAAGAATTGCATTCCATGGACCTGTCCTTCCATGTATAAACGAGCCACCCCGTGGACCCGCCCCGCTATTGGGTTCGCCCAAGCGAACCCGGCGGGGCCACCTTGTTGAAAAAACCTGCGCACGGAGGCCGTGGAGCTGCCGCCCCGTGGATCCGCCAAGCTATTCGGCCGTTACCGCCGGCGGGCAGTAACGATCCGGCCGAGAATCGGTAGTGGACACGCCACCCGCCCCATGACGCTCGGGGGTTCGCCCAAGTTTAAAAGCGGCGAATACTAAACCGCGGCGGCGCCTGCGTCGACTCGCAGACCTGCACTTTTCACATTACGACACAGGGTTCGCCCAGGCGAACCGGTGGGGTTCAGCGAGGCCGTTCGCATGCAATTACGATCCGCCCGATTCGCGCGGTTAAACAGCGTGGTTCGGGTTCGCTAAGCGAACCCGGTGGGTAGATCACCATGGCGGTATGCGTCGACATGGCGGGTTCGCACTGGCGAATCCACGGGTTCGGCCGAATTTCACGGGTTCGGCTTGGCGAACCATTAACTCGAACTCAATTTCGGGAGCCGATCGAAGCACCGCTAGTATTTGTTAGTCTCTCATTTGTATAAGACTACAAAATGCACCATGTAGTGTGAAAGCTGTATTTATGTGTCTTATTTTTTGCTTTGGATTCACAAAATGCATAAAAATGCATATGAAATGAGATAGTCATATTTTCAACATCTGTGACATTCCAGCGATTTTATGGAGGTTTTGTTTTTTGTAAGCTTGTTTTTGTTGAATCATCTGCTGAATCTATGCATGAATCTTTCCATAATCGTTATCTTTACATTTTGCTTTGCTTTGCTTAACATTTTGCATTGCAACAAAAGCACTGCAACTGTTCTAACTATATTTCTAGCTTTACTTCTAACATGACTTTGCATGAGTTCTAACTATGTTCTCTTTGTCATTTTTGCACAAAAGCATTATTTTTCCTTTTTTTGCTATTCATTCTGCCTATTTGGTTTCTTTAGAACAAATTTTGGGGAGGACGGCGCCGCCTGGGGTGATTTACAAGAGTTCCAGGAGAGCAGACTTCTATCTGGAGGAGTTCGAGCAAAGATAAATGATCTGCAGAAAGATACTGTAACTGAAAAAAAAAACCGTGAAAGAGTTCGAGCAGTTCGATTTGGAGCAGTTCCAGCATCGCTGCGGACGTTCTGGCATAAGAAAAAGAAAAAGTTCTTTCGTTTCTTGCTTCTTTTTTTTCCAAAACTACTATTATTACTTTTGATCAATATCTCTAACATATAATTATAATAGGGCAGATTCTAGAATGTTCTATAATTAGACATTAAAATGCAAATATTCCAATGGTGCATGCAAGAGGAAGCTACTCGAAGATTCTGGAAGATTCTGATAAGATGGAGAGTTTTTAGAAGCCATTCTGGAAGGTATCGGGCCTTTCTGGAAGGGTTCTTTCTAGAAAGTTCTCTTGGATTATAGAACCTGGCGTACGAGCTTCTAGAAGCTCATGGCGGGGTTCTAGAAAACTCTAGTTTTCTCTTGACTTCCCATAAAAGGGGAACAGTCCATTTTAAAATTGCCCAAATCAAAATTGTAGTTTTTATTTGAATGCATGTAAAATATTTTGATGCGTTAGTATCAGGTCGCGACTATCTAAGAAGGTAAAGAAGATGAACTGTGCTTTTCTCGGTGCAGATGTGTTTACAATTTAGTATTTTGAGACTGTAATTTGATTTAATCCAGAGCTTCACAGTCCTCTAGAGTCATCGATCTCTGCAATCATCAATTTTAGAGGTCGGGAATGATCTAGAGGGTGCTTTATGCTGGTATAAAAGGAAGAAGCGAGCATCAATCGAGCCCATCAGTCGAGCTCATCAGCTACCTTGGTTGTGGGTTGAAGGAAGAGCAATCATCAGTCTTGCCCATCGGTTTGTCAGATATAATAGAAGAAACCGAAAGGCACAGAGAAAACTAGCAGTTTTCCTGGCGTGTTGTTTCTATGGCAACCGCCGGTTGGTTGAAAATACTTAGTGGAATTGCAATGCGATCCCCAAGGATGCGCTCGGAAGAGTTTTGATGTTTTTTCTTGCTGAAATTGATCGAGCACTATGGCAAGCTGGATGTGTTCAAGACCCACCAACTTGGATTGTGGCGGAACATGCAAGCCGGTTATTGCAGCTTTCAATCATGGTAACTTAGATCGCGATTATTTTAACTTATTTGAATATGATCTAAATGAGGGGCGTCGTATTCCTACTCAGGGAAGTGATAAGCTTCGGACACATGTCGGGTTAACCACACTTTTTGTCGGGTTAACCACTTTTTTGGCTGGGATAACCTTGCGGTGGTGGGCGTGGGGCGTGTTTTGGCATGCTAATCTTTGAATAGAGCTTGCAATCAACTTATTGAACGATTCAATCCGGTTCAAACACCATTGGAATCACCTTGGCAGCCCCTAAAAACCTCATTCTATCAAAAGAGCAAGAGATTTGAGCATGGATCAAGCAAGATCAGTGAAAAAACATGCCGAAACCGTTGTCTTTTGAGCTTGAAACTTGTTAGTCTGTGCCTCACAGTGCGGGACTATTCATGCATCTGACGGACCAGGTCAAGCTCAAGGATCCCACGAGGGTACGGGTCAGCCGTCCAAAGCCAGCCAGAAGACAAAGCGGCGGACCCGCTTGATCAAAGCTGCGTCCGGAGTCAACAAGAGGCGCCACTCAGACAAGTGACGGCCCGTCACCGCCCGCGTCAGCATCAGCGTGATTCTAGGCACTTCAAGCGGCACCGCCAACATTCACCAAATCGGGCCTCCTTCCAGAAGTCGACGCAAGAGATCGGTCGAGTGTCTATATTGGGCCAAAAGGCCATTGTACTATATATATGAGTAGAGCTAGCACATGAGTTTTTAGATGAGTTTTGAGTCTTGTCTCTCTTAGTCTTCTCTCGATTCGAGAGCTCATGTATGTTCATCATTGATATCAAGGAAGCTATCATTTTCCTCTCATTGTTCTCTTTTGTTACTGTTTTCTTCCTCTTGTTCCTTTCTTGCAAATCCCGGCGTGACATCGTCCCCGGATTCTCTGTTAGATCAAGGGTCCTCCACGGAGGGTCTTGTCTTGCGAGTTCGAACCCGGACCCCAAACAACATCGCATGTCATTTGCGGGTGCGATTCATTCGATTTTCCTTTCTTACGTGCAGCCATATTCGTAGAAACTTCCGCAATGGGGAAGAACTTAACCCCCCAGAAATAAGGGCGTCTGGCTTGGAGGCGCCATCATAGAAAGGGAAGGCATTCGCGACATCAAGTATGGCTCTGCCTTATGACATTGAGGGAGGCCACATTACGGTCCTAGGGCTCTTTCGGCGCCACCCACCCCTCGTGTCATGTCTCGTCCAAATTCTCGCCTCCGGCGTGCAAACATTGCTCCCGGCCTCGGTCTCCTCATCACTGCTCGGGGGCCCTATCAGGCTCAACTGCTCAATCTTACTTTCATACCCCGAACATGCCTTCATCCATCGGTCTTACGGCCATGCGCCTTTGCCTTCACAACCCTCATCTCCTACGGGTGGGCGGGGATATCCACATGTCTCTTTTGCTCCTCCCGAGAATTTCCCTTCCCTACATTTCCCACCGCTCTTCCTGTTTACAACCTTACCGACCTCAAAACCAATGATCCGGGCACCTTCGGTACCTCCACATGAGAACCCCCTTCATCGGGGTCCACCTCAATTTCCCCGGTCTCATGTTCTGTCCGGTGGCACTTTTACCTCTATCTTTCGGACCCTTAAAGGTGACTTATCCTACCTTTGGCAACACCTAAAGGCAAACCATTAGACCAAAGTGCTTTCGGGCCCACATGGAAGAATTTGAGGCTCTCGGCTGTCCTAAATGGTCATGCCAAAACCTCAACTGAAATTCCACATCTTTTCCACCCATTTGCGTGGCTCCCTCATCAATGGCTCATGTCCAACAAAAGCCATTGGAAACAAAGATTAAGAAATGAGAAGCGCTTTTCTTTCTCACTATGGCACCACGGATGATGATCAACTTCATCTCAAGCAACTCAATGACCTTCAACAAGAGCCCGCGAGTCCGCGGGATTTTGCGGGCGACTTCACATTACGCTAAGCAAACTCAAGGAGTACCCACCGAGCCGGATCTTGGTGCGGTTTCTCCAAGGCCTTCCTCCAGACTATCCGACTCATGACTGAATACGCCCCAAGACTTTGGGCGGGCTATCGATCTTGTCAATCTTTCAGTCAATGTTTCCTCGGTGGCGTGGCTCTTGAGCTCCCTTTCATTCCACCCGTCATGGTTCCTCGGGCTGCTGTTCAACCTCAACCGCCAATCCAGCGGTAGCGGTCGGATCGGTGCCATATCGCAAATATCAAGGCCACTTGGCAAATGAGTGCAACTCCACCAATGGCCCGCCTCATTGTAAAAGATGCAACATGTGCAATCATGCCGCGGAAGAGTGCACTCGCACTCATCCTACACCTTTCATAACAAGATGGTTTATCAAGTGCAAACAACACCTCGGCACCAATGCAAATCGGCCAACCACCGCTGCCGGCGCAACCCAATCAACTCTATCGACAGCGGGGAGCAACAGCGGGGACCCAACACCCGTCCTTCTTTTGATCCCCGGCTTCGGTGTTATCTTTGTCAGAATGGGGTCATACCACCACGGCGTGTCCTCAACTTCCACAAGTTGGGGTGCGGCTTCGGCACAAATCAGACCACGGCGGTCCGCCTCTCGGCTTACCAACTCTGGATTGCTAATGGCAAACAAGCCCGCGTCTGTTCTTGAGGAAGCCACCTCGAGCACCTCGGCAATCACGCTATCAACCGGCTCCGCAAATCAACCTCAATTTGGATCAACAAACACGGGGAAGAAATTTTCGGGCACTCAATCCTTCGGTTCAGCCATCAAATTGGGTTGGTTTGGTTTCACACCCGGACCAGGCGTCCGTCCCTTAACCATTATTTCTAATGGCACGCATGGCTTGCCTTTGCGGTTGACACCATTCCTCATGGAGAAGAAAAAAGGTTCACTTTGCCCCCGACTTGGAGAAACTCATGCCGCATGTTATGCCTAAAGTTAGCCAAAGCATTTTGAACCTCATGCAAAATTTCTTTGAAGGGCATACGTTGGCTAATGTTCATGCCACTACTCGAGCTCAACAAAGGCGGGGCGCACCTTCCCGTCTCAACCTCCACGCTCTCGGACCTATCCAAATATAGGCTGCGAGGTTGACCTACTCAAAGAAGTTCTTTGCTTCATTACCCGCACTCCGGCATTTGTGGATCCAAAGAGATCCTTTTTCTCATGTGCCTCACGGAACTCCAAGAGGAGCTAGCAAAAATCAAAATACCTTTAAGTTTGGCCACAATTTTGAAACTTCGTCACGCTCTCAAGGACCGGTTACCACTCCGATTTGTTTTGGTTGGGGCTGTTGCTACCTCTACTCCCACGGTACATGCCACGGTGGGCAATCAACAAGTCAATCATGTTCAAATTGATGGAGGTAGCGGTCAATCTCATCACGGATAAACTCCGCAAACAAATGGGCATCAAACAACTCTATAAATTGCCCCATATGACATCAAATTGGCCAATGGCCATATCCACGAGACCTCAAGGCGTCACGCCTCTTCTTCACATCAACATTGGTGATCTCAGATTCCGTTGGAATTTGGTGTTTGGAAGGCTGGAGAAGATCGGTGATTATGAAATGTTGGTGCGGACCTTTTCTCCGCCGGGCCAAGAGTATCCATTCTTGGGCCCGCGGATCGGTTAGTCATCTGAGATGGTCACCTCAATGCCACCATGGACTTGGAAGCAGGCAAAATCATTTCCGTCGACAATGCTGAACCCTCTCTCTCCAGGACACGATTCGAGGGGCGCCCAAAATATCTATCGTTCGGGCTCCACTGCGGATTGCCTGCGCCTCGTCATCCTACCCGAATATCTTTGATCCTTGGGGAGAAATGACTCTTGATCGGGGGACCCGGTGGGCTGCTTTGCTTGACCCTTACGGCTCCTTGCAATCGAATCAATGTGTTGATCACTTTTGGATGTGGGATCTCCTGCGGCTCCATGTAGATGTCCACTTGTTGTCATGAAGCAACCTGCTTGATGAAACTCGGCAACCTCTCTTTTTCACCCGCTTGAGTGCCCGCATCTGTTATGCTTCAACCTCACGCACACATTGTCGGGACCGAGAAGTGATACCCCATATTTAGACTCACGAAGTTGAGATCGTGGGCGTAGGCAACAATCGACTGTAATCCGCTGCGCCAATCTTCCAACCCCCTATCGTGCCGGGGCCGTCACGCTTTTCAAAAGTTCAAACACATTTTTGCACGGAGCTCTGAGAGATCTTCGGGGCATCAACAAAGCCTTGGGGGAACTCACCATTCCTACCAAATCGGATGCGACCCGATTATAGCAGCGGCGATACCGGCTCAACCCCAATTACCGTGATGGCGTCAAAGGCGGAAATTGACAAATTCCTTCTGCCGGGTTTGATCTATGAGGTCAAACATTACGAATGGGTGAGCCCCATCGTCATTGCACTCAAACACAATGGTAAGATCGGCGTTTGCGTGGACTACCGAAAACTCAATCAGACCCGCGGGCGTGATCATTTTCCACTTCCTTCACCGGCCGGGTTTTGGAAGAGGTCATTTGGACATGAGATGTACTCCTTCATGGATGGTTTTACGGCTACAATCGGATCTCAATCAAAGAATCGATCAACTCAAGACTACTTTCACCACCCAGGTGGGGCACTTTTTGCCTACAAGGTGGTTCCTTTTGGCTTATCAAACTCTCCATCCCGTTTCAGCGCATCATGCTCTCGATTTTTCATGATTTTATGAAGGAAAATCCCTTCTTACAAATTTTTCAAGATGACTTCTCGCGCCTACAGTTCCATGGCTGACCATTTGGATAAATTGGAACTTCGTCTTTGAAATGTGATGAGTCAGGCATTAGTCTCAATCCGGAGAAATGCACCTTTTGTGTCACCTCGGGTGTTGTTAGGACGCGTTGTCGATAAAGCGGTATCACCACGGATCACGCCAAAATCGGTTATTGTGCTCAAAGCTCAAGCACCGGCCAATATCAAGGAGACACGCTCTTTCTGGGTAAAGGTCAATTATTACTCCACTTTCATTCTGGACTCGCGACCATTGCGGATCCTATTCATAAACTCACGGGTGATGAATCCACACGGGCTTGGAATTCCCGGTAGGATCTTTGCTTTCCAACAGTTGAAGCTTTTGCTTTTCGGGCCGGTTCTTGTTCCTCCTCAATGGGACAAGCCCTTTCATGTTCATGTCGATGTCGGCCTTTGCTATTGGAGCTGTACTTTCTCAAGAATATGATCGCTGCGACAAACCCAGCGAATCGCCCGGTAGGAAACTCAATTTGCTGGCGCCTTCTCGCCCGCAGGCGTGAAGCCTTGGGTTTAATTTTTACGTGTCCAGCGCTTCCGTCACTATCTTTTAGGCGGTCGAGATCAAATTCTTTGTTGACCACCAAGCACTCCTTTATTTGATCAACAAATCCGCCCACGGGCGCATTGCTCGTTGGGTCCTACTTACGCAGAATTTGCACCTTTTGAAATTGTTCACAAGGGCGGCAAATCTCATGTTGTCGGATTATCTTTCCGCATCCACCACGGATAGTCCCTCCTTTGGAGTCTCCGGCGCCTTTCACGGCGCTCAACTCTTTTGCGGTCACGGCAACACCTCATTGGTTTCATGACTTTTCAGCGATATCTCCTCACGAGCTCTTCCACGAGGAGGGCGCCACGCTCTCTCCAATAGCGACAATCTCATCGACATCAATTTCTCGCGAGGTCGGTGACTACACCATGGTTGCGGGCCATCTTTACAAAAAAGGGTAAGGATACCATCGCCCGGTTGTGTTCTCCCTCATGAGGTCGGAGAATTGTTTAGAAGCCCATGAAGGGCTCGGTGGTGGTCATTTTCATGGTGACACCGCGGCGCCAAAATCCTTCTTCTTTGGTTATTTTTGGCCCACAGCTTTTCAAAGGCGCTCATGCGCCCGCACATGTGATGCTTGCCGGCGTGTGGGGCGACCCACGGCCCGTGGCGCTCTACCCTTGGCAGCCGGTCGCCCGCGCCCTTCCGCCGGCAAATGGGGAATGGATTTTTGTGGGACCCATCGATCCTCTCTGGCGGCACACCCGTGCCAGCTACATTCAGTTCTCAGCGACTCACGGCTACTAAATGGGCGGAAGCTTGCGCGCTTCCGGACAACAACTGCGGCAAGCCGCGGCCAAGGTCCTCTATCAACAAATTATCAGCGATTTTGGCTGCCCCCGGAGGTGGTCGGTGATCGTGGTGTCCATTTTATCAATCATACCATCAAAGGGCGGCCGGATTATCTCGATACATCATCACAAAAGCACACCTTACTATCCTCAAGGCAATGGTTTGGCGAGAAAGCACCAACAAAACTCGGTCACAATTCTCAAGAAAATTTGTGATGCTTCACCTTGGTTGGCAAAACAAACTTCCCTCTTGTTCTTTGGGCTTACAATACTTGTTTCAAAATAGCTCTGAGGTCACACTCCTTTCAAATTGGTTTATGGTCAAGAAGCTCTCATGCCTTTTGAGTACATTCTCCCAACTCTCCGTTTTCAAGCGGCCCTTTGCCCATAATCGCTTTCTTTGCACTTAAAGAAAGGGTTTATCGGTTGGAGCAGTTGGATGAACCCGAAGGATGCTTATATTTCGTGTTCTTCATGGACAGCGGTTGCAAAATCTTTACATGACAAAAGTTTGAAGACAAAAACATTCAAGGAAGGAGATTTGGTTCTTCTTTATGATTCTCGGTACAAAAATTTTAGGGTAAGCTTAAGTTTGATGGCTTGGCCCTTATCAAATTGTTCAAGTGGTTCAACCCGGCGTTTTCCGGTGGCTGAGTTAGATGGCACTCCATTACCTACAGCGGTTAATGGCTTTTCGCCTCAAAACATTTCATACTACGGCAAGTGACAATCAACAACCGGAATCTGAGTTCGGGACTTAAACACAGCGGATAGTGACTAAAAGCGGCGGCATATTATATTATAGGTGGAATTTTTACAAAATGTGGGCGCAGACCCGGCTATTTCGCTATAGACGCGCCCTATATACAAAAATGGGCTCGAGCCCTATCTACCAAGTCCTAAGAAGAAAAACCCTCTACTCGGGTTGGGCGGAGGTGATCTTGCGAGGATGTGGTAGAGGTTATGCTCGGGTCAGCGAAGGTGCAGAACCACCTCCATCCGTTGGTCTTGGATCGGGATGTTGAGCCATCGACGGCACACCGGCCATCCATTCGGCCACGATTGTGGCGGCCGAAGATCGGACAATTCATCTTGCGGGTAATCCACTCACGGCGGTTAGTGGGCATAGTGCGGTTCTCGTTCAAACTGGCGGCCGGCCATCTTTGGCGCCATCGGATGTCTTCGCTTCACTCCGGTTAGTCTTATATAGCCAGCCGAGGAACTCCTTGTCGGCGTGGACCAATCACAAAAAAAATCGCCAGCGTGTTTGCAATGCAAGGTTGTTTCTAAAATGAGAATCTTTTCTCCGCGTAGCATATCTAGCCATGGTACCCGACACTTTTCGTTTTAATGATATCCCCTCTTGGTGGCCAGCATTAAATGCCATTCCTTCTTTTCACGCCCGTCGAACATAAATGTGTCCTTTGGCCCCTGTCACATCCCATCATTCTCTCGCCTCATCTCCACCATTCATTACTTCTACCTTTGTTGTTTGGGGACTTAGCCAAATTTTTGCCTCTCAATCACCTCCTTGGCATCTTTCGACACACTGGCACCATCAGCGGTTGCGGCTTAAGCCCTTATCATGCCCCTTCGCCCACCTTTGCGCCCTAAACCTTTTCGTCTCTCTGCGCCGACTTACGTCTCCGGCTCTCGCCTTTGCATCAGATCTTTTACGAAGCTCTTTGCCATGGCCCAAAATTTCCTACACTTCAAACTCTTTGCTCGGGGAACCGGCTCTTTTTAGTGGTATCTTTCTTGGCCCACTTTCCAGGTGAAGCCCTTGTTGGCCGAATCATTGAAGTCGCGAGCATGAAGCTTTCTGAATTTTATCAAATGGAACTTAGGCTCCCAATCCGGACAAGTTAAGCGGTTCATTGCTCACATCGTCCAACACTCACGATTGGTCGATGGCACCACCATTTCATTGACCCGGCACCTAATTTACGAGGTATTCCATATCCCTTTGCAACCCCCTTGTTTATCTTGGTCTACCATCACGAGGATCTTGATGTCGAGTTTGGTGCTCTGCTTATCACGCCAATGTGCATCGCGACAAATATTGACAAGCCCCATGAAATTTTTGTTAAGTTTACGTTAGCCAAAAGTACCGCTAGGTATTCTATCAAGAACACCCATATCAATAAACCTTTCTATAATATGGTGATCAGCGCTGCTCGCTCCAACCACCACATTGATTGGCCCCAATTGTTGTTTTACCGTCTTCTCAAGAAGTTGACCGTCTTGGGCTGCCACTTCTACCTCTGAAACTTATGTGGGAGGCCATCTTCAAGCCCTCATCATCATTACTTTCCTCCCTCACCTCCTCATTCTCATGCTTCCACTCTCAGGTCCTTTCATTCCCTTCCTCAAAATCCACCGGTTGGCACCTCCGCCCTTCTTCTTGGTCATGTCGGCATAACACCCGCGCATGTCCTTTGTCTCCTCCTCCTCTCTGAAACAAGGCCCTCCACTTCTCATCATGTCTCTAAGCGTCTCAAACCACGGCAGCGGCCAGGCCCCTCCGCCTCTGCACCCTCGCCCGGCTTTTGTATCAATATCGGCCGGGGATGCTCAAGGCTGCTTTGCTCTCAAGTTACCACGAATCCCAAGAAGCTCTCATGAATGGGGTTCAAAGGCTCTGGAGGCCTCAGACCACGGTCAAGTGACCTTCAAGCACCCTTTGCACAAGTTCAAACTTTGGAAGCCCAACTTCAAGAAAAGCACGGGGCTCTCTTACGGGCGCATAGATCTCAAAAGTGCGGGATCGGACCAGCCTACTTGCGGATCAGCGGGCTCGGCTTCAATCGAAATTCGGGACTTATTGGAGCAAAACAAGTCCAAAGCCACCCTCCTTAGTGACAAGGAGAAAGATATTGCTAAGCTCGGCGCTTTGTACTCAGAGCTTTGTGACAATTCTGACACTCAAGTTCAACACCTTCTGAGCGTGGCTCAAATTGCCTCTTTGGCTCGGCTCTCCCCCTTGAACTTCTCGGCTAACATCCCTCCAAGATCGAAACTACGGAGGTTGAAGCGAAAACTTCTTGATGGCGGAGATTAGGTGCCGACTCAATGCTCTGGGCCATCCTCCTCCGGAGGTTAACACTTCGAAGCGGGTCGTGACCCGATCCATATACGTTAGAAAAGGACCCCCGGATCCGTGACCTCGAACAACAACTAGAGCAAGCTATTGGTCTGGCTGATGAGGCTCGGAACAAAACTTGAAGGCTATGTTACCATTGCTCTCAACCTGCACTTTTGTTGACTTCCCTATTCCTTCCGGTTATCACGGATTATGTGGTTGCCCGTAGCCACCTCTTTCTTCACGAAGTGGCATACGGTGATGGTCAGATTGATGTTCCCCTAGCGCGGAGATTTTCTTCGGATCGGCCCGGACCTCTACATTTGAAGACAAAGGTTTATTTTGTGCCCTTTTAGTCTTTGATCTCATTCCTTTGTTATCCGGATATGATCACCTTGAGTTGTTCACCAATGGCATACATTTTTCATGATTTCTATAAGGCGATACAGGGACAAATTCGAGATGGGCCACATCGGAACTTCGGGGGTGACCCACACTTCAATGGTTGCTTTTGGATAACAACCCCTATCTCACGATCATGATGGACACATGCTCTTCATCAAGAGTACATCTTGGGAGACTTGCTCATCATTTGCCTCTCGGCACGGCAAAAAGGTTTACTGCAGCGGATAAGGAAGTATCACGGGACATCAGGATCTTCCCTTTGCACAAGTTTACATCGCGGCACCTGGCGGGGTTACAATCAAGCTGCGTGCTCTTCGGATAGCAAAGGCGGTTCCCGCGGGTTGGGATAGCCCTCCTGTTTACTCTCGGCTCCCCTTCCAGGAGTGGGATCGTTGGTGCAAGGCTCTAGATCACGCCCTTGTCGGTGAATTCGGGGGCGGGCTCGGCAGCCCCGCCCGCAGGCTGGCTCCCTCTCGGTATGCTTCTCAGGTGCCCCTCCGCCCCGGGTTTCTTACTTCGGTGGCGTCTTCCCTTCTACGGACCAAGGTCATGGATGGCCACGCGGGATCCACTCCGCCTCGGATCTCGGCGGATCTCGGTGGGATCCCAGCTTCGTCGGGCGATCCGCTTGGGAGGATAATGCCACCTTAGACACTACTGAAACCTGGATCTATATTGCCAATGCGGCGTGGTTGGCAGCGGCCAGGATGCCATTCATGGCCTCGACACCTTCTTGAGAATCTTTGCCACCTCCACGACCCTTGAGTCCCCGTCAGGCGGGTTTCTGTCTTTGCTCTCAAAGAGCCTCTGGTCGGCTCCTCAAATCGGGCGTCCATCTTTTACTGCAATCCGAATGCGGCGTCGGTGCTTTTCGGTCTCCATTTGCCTCCTCATGGAGTGCGGTTTGTTTCTTAAAGCCCATCTTTGCCCTTGAAGACATGATGCGCTCTCATTTTCTCTTGGCGCCGATCACGCCCTTGGGCTCCAACACTCCTCTGCTCTTCAAAAGCCGGGGATCTCATTATCAATTACCATAATGGTGCCGTCCTCACTCCGTGAGGATCACTTTCAGGCCGATGGCTTTCGCCCTGAGAGACACTTCCTCCTTTTCTTCACGGTGTGTCGTTTGGTGGGAAGTGTTAGTCTGTGCCTCTGATACAGGACTATTCATCACATCGACGGACGAGGTCAAGCTCAAGGATCCTGAGGCAGGCGCAGGTCAGCCATCCAAAGCCCGTGAGAAGACAAAGCGGCCAGACCCGCGCGGTCAAAGCTGCGTCCGTCAACAGGCGCCGCTCGGACAAGTGACGGCCCGTCACGCCTGCGTCGGCATCGGCGTGATTCTAGGCACTTCAAGAGCACAGCCAACATTCTGCAAATCAGGCCTCCTTCGAGTCGGCCGCCGGATCGGTCAGTGTCTATATTGGGCCAAAGGCCATTGTACTATATATATGAGTAGAGCTAGCACATGAGTTTTTTAGATGAGTTTTGAGTCTTGTCTCTCTTAGTCTTCTCTCGATTGCGAGAGCTCATGTATATTCATCATTGATATCAAAGGAAGCTATCATTTCCTCTCATTGTTCTCTTTTGTTACGTTTTCTTCCTCTTGTTCCTTTCTTGCAAATCCGTGACATAGTCCCCGGATTCTCTGTTAGATCAAGGGTCCTGAGGGTTTGTCTTACGAGGAGTTCGAACCTGCACCCCAAACAAAGCGGCAGCAGTGGTAACCGGACATGTGTCCGGGTTTACCACCTCCCGGTAGGAATCTGGCTCCCTAAATGAGTTTGATGTATATTGTTCGATGAAGGTAAGTATACCATTCTGATCGATTTTTCGCTCTTCATTTATTGGTTTTGATTTTCAATCGCTCTTTCATGTTCTATATGCATCTAGCTATTTCACAATCGTGAGATTGTTGTTCTTGAATCCCTCATTAGGTAGATATCCGCTTCCATGATTTTCAATCATTGAAGGTGCAGTAACAGGTTTTTCTTAGAGGTTCATCTTTGGTGGAGGAATTTAAATCCGGAAAAACAATGACAAAATAGGGATTTGTGCTATAAGGCAGCTTTGAAAACATGGGCGCATACGATATATCTTTTGAAATTCATTGAATTATTGTACCAATGGATGAATTTAGGCTACCTATTAGTTTTGAGCGGCTCCCTACCTATTGATTCACTCGATAAGCGAAAGCTCCATTCTTCAAATATGGCTTCAATTTGAGAAAGCATCGATAAGAAGTCTAAACCCGATCTGCATGGTATGAAGGTCGGTGCATTGGAGAACAAAGGTCGGATGCATTGTTCAATCGCCTATTCAACTCAATCCGGATGCATTGTTCAATTTGCCTATTCAACTGGAGTCAACCCATAACTTTGTCAAACATGAGCTAAAAATATACTTACATTCACAAGCTGCATGTTACTCATAGTCCATAGCTTTAGCATTAAATGATTGTATAAAACTAAGATCTTATTGTGCTGCAGTTCATCTGAAATAAGGACTAAATGAAATAAGGATTTTTCTAAAAACGGTGAAATCTTCTAATTTTTATGCGCTATTTGATTAGGTCATGCAAAAAGATATGAACCATTATGCAATCTTGGCATTATGTGGAAATAGTTATTTATTTATATCTTTGTATATAAAAATATGTGGTCTAGCTGTGAGTTATTCTGCTCTATTGTGTTATTTATTTATATCGGGTATAAAAATGTGTTGTCTATTTGTGAGTTATTCCTGCTCTATTGTTATGGTTTAAAAAACCATACGCCTCCAATCAGAACAAATACATAGGAGACAGGACATGGGGCTTATGATCTACATATGGGCATGGAAATGAGGCCACATGTCATTGGGTTGAGTGCTTGGATTTTGTTGACAAATACATTCGTTTTTTGAATTTTTGCATTTTGCGACCAAGAACATTGTGAGCGAGGCGACAATTGTTTTAGGTGATACTTGCTTCAATGATTGTAATTGATTCATGGCATCCAGAAAAACCTCTAAAGGAAAAGGAAGGTGCAAATATTAAAAAGGCGGGCTTTATCAGAAGAAACAATATGGATGCATTTCATTTAGAATTATTTTAATGGATGGTGTACCAAAAGCATTAGAGAATGTAGAGTGCTAATTGCCTCCTCTTTCAAGTATATGTACATCATCACCTCATTTTGTAATTACTATAATTTCCTGCCATTGATGTGATGTGCTCATTATAGTTTCCACAACCATTTACCTAACATTTGTTCTACATTTATTTATCTCGAAATATCTTTTCATAAGTTACCCAGCTAAGGGCGGCACATGTGAGGAAGTCTTACATCAAATGACTACTTATCACTCCTGTTATATGTGATGTACATATTGCACAGGGGTGGGACCTTGCCATTTGCATGCTCAACTCATTCACTCCTGAAATATGCACATCAACACAATCTTGGTAGCTATCTAGTCAACACAATGTCGACTTTCTCCCTCGTACCGTTTGTATTCTCAACAATTGGGTACATTTACATATGAAGAAGGGAATATATTGGGCCTGATTCTGCGGTCATGGCGGTGTATCTTAAGCTGATTTTGCTAAAAGCCGCGATGGCAAGTGTTGATTAAGGGGCTTCTTGGAGGGTGTGTGCACTTGGGTTTAGAAGTCATTCACAAGGAATGTCATGGCTTCATACATCTGACTAGATCTCTTGTCCTTTCGAGGCGAGCCATCGGATATTTTTGTAGTGGGTAGAGGAGTGGAAACAAGATTGTCCCTTAGCACCCTTGCTTTTCTGGTGTGGCCGAAGTATTGTCGGCTCTTCTCATGGTGGCTACCCAGATGGCGTTATTCAAGGCCTCCCAATGGGCGATGGTTCTCCAAAGAGGTATGTAACCAATATCACGGATGACACTTTTTGTTCCCTAATTGCAGAAGTCTTCGTAATGCTAAGCTATTATTGGAGCATTCTCCTTAGCATCGAGAGTTCTTGTAAATTGGCAAAATATACGGCTTTGTGGGCGTTAGACAGTCCATCCCTCCACTGTATTTTGGACTATCCATGGAAGATTCTTCTGCATGTAATACAAAGGATTGCTTGGTATCCCAGTTGGAATTCCGTCTCTGCTTCAGATGCTTGGGATGGAAATCATTACTGGGTTGCAAAAGCACTTGTTTGGTGAATACATCCTAAACTGTCCATGCCAGTAGAATCACTGTGGCTAAATGTATTCTTAGTAATCCTCATGTCTACATGGTGTCTGCTCTATTAGCTCCCACAGTGTAGATGGAGAGGTGTGCGTATTATCAGAATTTTATTTGGGGTGGAAATGAGTTAGGAGCGGTGGTCAAGGTAGCTTGCGCGAAATGCATTAGACCTAAGGCAGCTGGTGGTCTTGGTATGTTGGATTTTCACCTCCCAAAGCAAGGTGATGATATCAAAGTTCATTTAGAGGATTTTCATTGGTAAGGATGATTCTCCTGGCCTGAGGTTGTTGGTGCAGTCAATTCAGCATTGTCTCCCATTTCATAAGGCCACCATTAAGCCCCTCCTTCCTTGGGCTTTGCTTTATCATATGCATCCGTATCCTAATGCTTCTCCCTTCCTAAAAGGGTTGCTTGCTGCTTGGGACACTGTCAGGTCTCTTTTCCATATTAATCCCGAGGCATGTCTTCAGTTGTCCTCTCCATGCTGGTGGATTCCTTTGCAGGACACTCCAGAGAATGTGCCTCTAAGTGTGGTTGTTCATCCAAAGACACAACGACGATGGGTAGCAGCTGGTATCAGCACTATTGCAGCTTGGTATGAGTGTGGTCATCTCATGTCATGGAAAGCATTTAGAACAAAGTTCTTGTTGTACAGATGGGACACAGTAATCTGGAATCATATTGCTGCATTGTTGCCACAGGATTCTGGTCCACAGATTGAGGTAGTCGTATGGGGTTGCCATCAGGATATCCAGCTAGGGTGGTTTGTGTCTTCTGTGTATAAATTGCTTGTGCATTCTGAAATCCTGCCTCCATGTAATAGGTGGCATCTTCAGGTCCCTCAGCCACAATGGAAAAGTGTTTGGATATGGGTATGTGATAAGCTGCTTCATCCCAAAGTAGTAGTTTTGTGGTGGCAAGTGATCCATAGATGCCTCAGAGTCAACAGGTTAGTCCATAAAATGGATAATCGGATTTCAGAGCTCTGTCCTTTATGCCAGCAAAGGGTTGAGAGTATTGAGCATTGTTTTTTCTTGTGTGAGCGGCTTCGGCAGGCATGGTCTTGGTTGTTGACCCTTTTTGGCACGTCTCGATCTAGCCAGCAAATTTTGCTTGCTATCTATCCTGATGCTTGGCCCAAACTACGGAAACGAGCTTTTCATCTCGCATG